>PISX010000247.1:0-332750 GCA_004024625.1 Mellivora capensis | reverse complement strand
AGGTCATGATCCCAGCATCCTGGGATCGAGTCCCACATCAGGCTCCTTGCTCGGCAGGGAGCCTGCTTCTCCCTCTGCCTCTGCCTGCCGCTCTGTCTGCCTGTGCTCACTCTCTCTGACAAATAAATAAATAAAATCTTTAAAAAAAAAAAAAAAAGATATACTATGTCCATGGATTGGAAGACTCAAAGTAATAAGAGTCAATTCCATCCAAAATGGCCTATAGATTTAACATAAATCTTAGCAAGATTTTTCCCAATTTTCTTTTTTTTAAGATTTTATTTATTTGAGGGGCGCATGGGTGGCTCAGTGGGTTAAAGCCTCTGCCTTCGGCTCAGGTCATGGTCCCTGGGTCCTGGGATCGAGCCCCGCATCAGGCTCTCTGCTCAGCGGGGAGCCTGCTTCCCTCTCTGTCTGCCTCTCTGCCTACTTGTGATCTCTCTCTGTCAAATAAACAAATAAAATCTTAAAAAAATATATTTTATTTATTTGAGAGAGAGAGAGCTAGCACAAGCCAGGAGGGAGAGGCAGAGGGAGAAGCAGACTCCCTGCCTGGGAGCCCCACATGGAACTCAACCCCAGGAGGGACCATGACCCAAGTTGAAGGCAGATGCTTAACCAACTGGGCCACTCAGATGCCCCTTAATTTTCTAGATTATTCTAAAGTTTATATGAAAATACAAAGGAGATAGAACAGCTAGAACAAGTTTTTTTTTGTTTTTTTTTTTAAAGAATAAAGTTGGAGGGATCAGACTACTAAATTTTAAGACTTAGTATATGCCTGTATTAATCAAGACTGTAGTATTAGTGGAGGGATAAACACATAAATCAATAAAAGAAAATACAGAACAAAAGTGTATGCACACAAATATGCCCAACTGTATTTTTTTAAAAGATTTTATTTATTTATTTGATAGAGATCACAAGTAGGCAGAGAGACAGGCACAGAGAGAGGGGGAGGCAGGCTCCCTGACGAACAGAGAGCCCGATGTGGGGCTCGATCCCAGGACCCTGGGATCATGACCCAGGCCGAAGGCAGAGGCTTTAACCCACTGAGCCACCTAGGTGCCCCGCAACTGACTTTTTTTTTTTAAGATTTATTTATTTGAGGGGTACCTGGGTGGCTCAGTCATTAAGTGTCTGCCTTTGACTCAGGTCATGATCTCAGGATACTGGGATCGAGCCCCACATTGGGCTCCCTGCTCGGCAGGAAGCCTGTTTCTCCCTCTCCCACCCCCCACCTTGTGTTTCCTCTCACGCTAAGTCTCTCCTCCCTCTGTCAAATAAATAAATAGAATCTTTTAAAAAAACTGTTATTTATTTATTTGAGGGAGAAAGAGCACGAATTGGGGAGGGGGAAAGGGAGAGGGAGAGAATCTCAAGCAGACTTCCCACTGAGCACAGAGCCCTACAATGGGCAGGGCTGCACAGGGCTCAATGTCACCACCTCACAATCATGACCTGAGCCAAAACCAAGAATTGGGCGCCTAACCGGCTGAGCTACCCAGGTGCTCCTTAAGAGAGTATTTTGAGGGGTGCCTGGGTGGCTCAGTTGGTTAGGCGACTTCCTTCGGCTCGGGTCATGATCCCAGGGTCCTGGGATCGAATCCCGCGTCAGGCTCCCTGCTCTGTGGGGAGCCTGCTTCTCCCTCTCCCTCTGCTGCTCTGCCTGCTTGTGCTCTCTCGGTCTATCAAATAGATAAAATAAAATCTTTGAAAAAAAAAAAAGAGTATTTTGAGCAAACAATTTTAATTTGGGGGCACCTGACTTCAGCTCAGGTCATGATCTTGGGATCTTAGGATCCAGCCCCACGTGGGGCTCCACACTCAGTGCAGAGTCTGCTTGGGATTCTCTTTCCCTCTCCCCCTGGCCCTCCCCTTGCTCAGGCACATGTTCTCTCTCTCTCTCTCACTCTCGCTCTCAAATAAAACAAATGAATAAAATCTTTTTAAAAAGAGACTCTGTTGGGGCACCTGGGTGGCTCAGTGGGTTAAAGTGGGTTAAAGCCTCCTTTGGTTCAAGTCGTGATCTCAGGGTCCTGGGATCAAGCCCCGTATCAGGCTCTCTGCTCAGTGAGGAGCCTGCTTCCCCCTCTTTCTCTGCCTGCCTCTCTGCCTGCTTGTGATCTCTCTCTCTGTCAAATAAATAAATAAAATCTTAAAAAAGAGAGAGAGAGACTCTGTTAAGAGGATGAAAAGACAAACTATAAACTAGGAGAAAATATTTGCAAATCATGTGTATGTCAAACCACTAGTATCTAGAATAAAGGACTCTCTCAAAATGCAGTAATAAAAAAAAATTCAATTAGAAAACAGACAAAAACATGAACAGACATTTCACCTAAGAGGATACACAGCAAATAAGCATTGAAACGATGTTCAACATCTTCAGCTGTTAGGTAAATACAAATTAAAATGAGATATTACTACACACCTATCAGGATGGCTAAAATTAAACATAGTGACAGCACTAAATGTTGGCGAGGATGCAGAGAAACTGGACCACTCATTCACTGCTGGCAGGAATATAAAATATAAAAAACTAAGCAACAGTTTGGCAGTTTCTTTAAAAACTAAACATGCAGCTACCATATGACTCAACAATTTGTACTCTTGGGCATTTATCCCAGAGAAATGAAAACTTACTTTCTTAGAAAACTTCTGGGGCCGCCTGAGTGGCTCAGTTGGCTAAACAACTGCCTTTGGCTCAGGTCATGATCCTGGAGTGTCAGGATCGAGTCCCGCATTGGGCTCCCTGCTCAGGAGGGAGTCTGCTTCTCCCTCTGACCTCCCCCCTCTTGTGCTCGCTCTCTCTCTCTCTCTCTCTCTCTCTCATTCTCTCCCTCTCAAATAAATAAATAAAATATTAAAAAGAAAAGAAAAACTTCTGAACACGAATGTTTAAGCCATCTTTATTCCTAATAGTCAAAAGCTGGAAACAACCCAGATGTCCTTCAATGGACTATTAAAAGAGAAATGAACAATTCATACACGCAACAACCTAATGAAACTCCAGAAAATTATGTTGAGTTAAAAAAAGCAACCAAGGGACGCCTGGGTGGCTCAGTTGGTTGAGCAGCTGCCTTTGGCTCAGGTCATGATCCCAGCGTCCTAGGATCGAGTCCCACATCGGGCTCCTTGCTCAGCAGGGAGCCTGCTTCTCCCTCTGCCTCTACCTGACACTCTGTCTGCCTGTGCTCACTTGTGTTCTCTCCCTCTCTCTGACAAATAAATAAATTAAAAAAAAAAAAAGCAACCAAAAAAGTTTGCCTGGTAAGTTTACTGTAGTGTGGTTCTATCTGTACAATATTCTTGAAATTATAAAATGACAAAAATAGAGTACAGACTGGTGGTTGCTGGGGTAGTGAAGAACTGGAGTGAGAGAAGGGAAGTGGATGTGGCCATGGCATGATGGAAACATTCTGTATCTTTTCTGTATCAATATCAATATTTTTGTTGTAATATATTACCACAGTTTTACCAGATGTTACCTTTGTGGGGAAACTGGGTAAAGGGTAAATGTGATCTCTCTTTATTATTATTATTTTTTAAAGATTTTACTTATTTATTTAACAGAGAGACAGCAAGAGAGGGAACAGAAGCACAGGGAGCAGAAGAGGGAGAAGCAGACTTCCCGCTGAGCAGGGAGCCTGATGTGGGGCTCAATCCCAAGACTCAGGCATCATAACCTGAGTTGAAGGCAGATGCTTAACAACTGAGCCACCCAGGCACCCCAATCTCTCTGTATTATTATGATTTTTTCCTCTGTACTATTTTTTACAACTGCCCATAGATCTAAAATTGTCTCAAAATAAAAAGTTTAATTTAAAAAATACACAAAACTGTAATAAGCTTGTACTGTTAAAAGCTAAAAAAAAAATACACAAAGTTAAATGACAAACACAAATCATGAAATAGGCTTGCCACGTACAATAAGTAATTAACAATTACAAAGCTTTTGTAAGTCAAAAAACAAATGAGCAAAGAACACAAAGAGGAACTTCACAATGGAAAAATACAAACAATGAATATTCATCAAAATAATTAACCCCACCACCATTTAAAAGCATGAAAATTTAAAACAATGCCAATTTTTCACTGGCAGAGATTGTAAATTAGATGATGCAGAGTTTGCTGGTAAGTGGTTGCTCTTCTATTATTGGCTGGAATAGAAAGTGACAGGCCACTATAGGGGGATCATTTGGTAATAGGTATTAAAAACTTTTTTTTTTTAGGGAGGCATCAGTGGCTCAGTCCATTAAGTGTCTGCCTTCAGTTCAGGTCATGATCCCGGGGTCCTGGATAGAGTCCCACATGGGGCTCCTTGCTCAGCGGGGAGCCTGCTTCTACCTCTGCCTGCTGCTCCCCCTGTGTGTGCCCACTCTCTGACAAATAAATAAATCAAATATTTTAAAACACACACACACACACACACTTTTTTTTTTAAGATTTTATTTATTTATTTGACAGAGAGAGACACAGCGAGAGAGGGAACACAAGCAAGGGGAGTGAAAGAGGGAGAAGCATGAGAGAGGGAGAAGCAGTCTCTCGGCCGAGCAGGGAGCCCAACATGGGGCTCGATCCCTGGACCCTGGGATCATGACCTGAGCTGGACTGAGCCACCCAGGCGCCCCAAAACACACTTTTTTTTTTTTAAGATTTTATTTATTTATTTGACAGAGAGAGAGATCACAAATAGGCAGAGAGGCAGCAGAGAGAGGGAAGCTGGCTCCCTGCTGAGCACAGAGCCCTATGCGGGACTCGATCCCAGGACCCTGAGATCGTGACCTCAGCCGAAGGCAGAGGCTTAACCCACTGAGCCACCTAGCTGCCCACTTTTTTCCTTTTTTAAGTATACACCTTTAGGGGGACCCAGGTGGCACAGTCAGTTAAGCATCCAACTCTTGGTTTTGGCTCAGGTCACGATCAAGGTCATGAGATTGAGCCCCATATCAGGCTCCACGCTCAACATGGAGTCTGCCTGGAATTCTCTCTCCCTCCCCCTCTGTCCCTCCCACCTCGTTCTCTCCCTAAAATAAATAAATTAATCTTTTTTTAAAAAGTATACACCTTTAAACATAATAATTTCAAGTCTGGACATTTACTCTAAGAAAATTATCAGGTACACACACAAACACTTATTTAGCAAGATCTTCACTATCGTATATAATTTGTCATGCCCCCAGATAAGGGAATTATTGGGCAAATGACAGCCATGTAATGAAATAATACACAGAACACAATGCTTCAGAAAAATAACCACACAAAAAATTAGGATACATCAGATGAAAAAAGCACATTATAAAACTAATGTATTACATGACCCCAATTTTATTTCAAAAGTTAGTATTTCTTAATATACATGTTTACCAAAAAGATCAGAATTCACAAAGAAACCCTAACAGTGGTTACCTCAGTGGGATGGTATCATGGGTGAGAAATATATTTTTTTCTTTGTGCTTCTCTGCATTATCCAAATTTTCTAGCAAGAATGGTGTGTTAAATTACTTCAACCATTAGAAGAAAATAGCAGTAACTTTTTTTTTGTTTTAAAAGGAGCCCTGTGTGGTAAGGCAGGCAGCCAGTTCATAGCCTTGGCCTCTGAAAGAGCCAGGCACTTCAAGGTCAGTGCTGCACTGAGACTTTGGGCAACTGTAGAGACATAAGATACAATGGGCAGAAGCAGCCTCCCTTCCACCTCTGACCAGACATGACTCACCTTTCAGAGTTCCTGAAGTAGCTGTTAATAAGAGTGGATAAGTCTGGAATGACACGTCACAGGTGTGACATTTTGGTTGGTTTGTTATACTGTCCTGGTTCTCGATTCTACTACGATTGCTTCCATGTTCCTGAAAACCTTGAAACTGTTTTGCACACCTGATCTGAAGCCTTTATAAAGGGTGAAAGGACATAAACATCCACAAAAATTGCGTACTGAATGAAAAAAGCTAGCCGCCTCCCCCCAGATGACAACCCCCAAACCCGAGATCCCACCCCTTACCTGTAACAAGCATTTGATCCGTTCTCCAGGGGTCATAATTCCTGTGGTGAATATACCAGACAACATCCCGGCTGCAAATATTTGGGGGTAGCTGTATTGAAAACAAAAACCAGAGGCAAACATCGGTGACTAACTACCCAGGACAGAGGCGATCCCAGCAAAGAGGATGACTTTCTTAGAAAAAAAAAGGAGGTTAGAGGATTCACTAAATGGGTGATGGGCATTAAGGAGGGCACTTGTTGGGATGAGGACTGGGTGTTATAAGTAAGTGAAGAATCACTAAATTCTACGACTTAAACCAACACTACACTCTCTGTTAACTAACTTGAATTTAAATTAAAAAGAAAAAATAATAAATAAGCACTTGACTAGGCAGAAGCCCAGCACAAGTAAGTCCTATTTTGCACAAAAGCCAAGTTCTAGGTGCATTCTGATGTCAAATTTCCCAGGGCAAATTTCACAGTGTCAAGAGCAATATGAGCTTGGTCAAGAAGGGCCCCCCCACTCCCCTCCAACCCCCCAACCCTCCACCCCCGGCACACCTCTGGTGGCCTTGCCCATGGGAGGAGCTTTATAGTGAGACATAGTTCCCTCCCTGGGCCTGCCCTGCACCAGGACTACAGACAACTTTTTAGGCTTCACTGAGCCTTGATTTCCCATTTGTAAAATTCAGGGGGTGGGAAAAAGCCTCTAACTCAAGGTCTGGGTCTCAGTTGACCCCAGTTCTCCCCCAATCTCACTTCCTCTGGACCACCAAGGTCCTGAGAACATTTTAAGCCAAGACACAAGCAGGACAGCATCATAGCTCGGGGGCTAGTGTGGCCACCTCCACAGGCTGAGGGGCTGCCAGGAGAGTTGCAAGGACTAAGATGCTGAGAAAGGCCCAGACAGGGTTGGTACCCAGATAGGCATGATGGGTTCTGTGGCCCTCTGTGCTGGAATGGTTGGTTGCCCAGTGGCCAGACACCCAGATCCTCACCCTGACCCTCAAAGAATGAACCACGCCTAGTATTCAGAGGAGACTGGGTCTCCAGGCATCTATAGCTCACAGCTGTCTGTGCTACTCTGCCATCTCCTTTTCTTTCTGGGATTAGTAATCAAGGGTGGCCAGGAGGCAATGAAGCACAAAGCCATAATTAGTATTTCAAAAGAGCCTCCACAATTAAAAAAAAAAATGTTGCTGAAAATCTTCAGTTACTCGCCAGAGACTTAGGCCCCTCCTGACCCCAAGCCTCTGTCTGCTGAGCCTTCAAGCAGATCCCCCCTAACAAGGAGCCCAATATCTGGAAAGCAGATGTCAAATGGGGGTAGGGAGACAGCTACTGCAGGTCCTTCCCTCCAGGCAGGGCATCAGTTTCAACGCCCCTGTTCTTTCCATATTCTCACCCCAGGCAGGGCCCACACATGTACCTTAGGCAGACAAGTCTAACACACGGGTTGACTGGTAGTGCTCATTTTCACACTCTCCCTAAATACCACTCCAGGGAGGGGAACATGGCAGGGCTGAAGTTCAGAATTTAGAACACGGGAAGATTATAGGGGTGGGGTCCCAAGTGTCTTAATCTTTGCTCAAGCAGGAAGGGTGTTTCTCTACACACTGATGTGACCTCACAGGCAACATAAGCCATAGGCCAAAGTACTAACAATGACCCCACTGGAGGTTTTAGTGCATGGTCCTGGTACAGCCAGGAGCTGGCACATGAGCTGGAAGACCAAATGCTCAGAGAGGACATTTGTCCATGGGATATCTGGACTGCCAACAGTCAAATACAGCTTCAAAAGGACCCCATACATGCCCACATTTGCAGCCACCGTGGCTGTTTGTAGAAGCTGGGCACATTTAAGGGTCACAAGAACTCCAGAAATAGTTTCACATTACAAGCGTCTCTATCTATGTCCAAGACCCTTATTCAGCATGCTGTAGCCTGAAGTAGTGACAGAAAACAACCATATAGCACCCTGGGCTTCCTCCTTTGAGCTCTTGGATCTCAAGTCTGGCTAGCCTCTGGGGGTCCTGTGCTGCCTGCAGCCCCTCCCAGGAGTTGTCACTTTGCAAGTCTCAGATGAGCCACCTTGCCATCCATACTTCCATTCAGAATTCCCCTCCACCCCAAGAAGCTGGTTTTATGAAAAGTATAGCACAGGAAACATAATATAGTCAATCATATTGTAACAACTTTGTATGGTGACAGATGGTGACTGTACTTACCAGGGTGAGCACTTCATAATGTACAATATTGTTGAATTACTATGTTATATACCCGAAATTAATATTATATGTCAACTATACTTGAATCAAAAGTTAAAAAATGGGGGTACCTGGGTAGCTCAGTCAGGGAGTATGCTTCTCCCTCTGACCTTTCCCCTTCTCATGCTGTCTCTCTCACTCTCTCCCTCAAATAAACAAAATCTTTTTTTTTTAAGTTTAAAAATGTTTAATTTTTAAAAAGTTGACCTATTTGGGGGCGCCTGGGTGGCTCAGTGGGTTAGAGCCTCTGCCTTCGGCTCAGGTCATGATCCCAGGGTCCTGGGATCGAGCCCTGCATCAGGCTCTCTGCTTAGTAGGGAGCCTGCTTCCCCCTCTTTCTCTCTGCCTGCCTCTCTGCCTGCTTGTGATCTCTTGTCTGTCAAATAAATAAAATCTTAAAAAAAAAAAAGTTGACCTATTTTTATTAACTACTTTATAAATCCTGGGCTACAATCCTGACTCATCTGCCTCTTCATACTCAAATCCAACTTCTTAAAGTTTATGAAAAGGGGACGCCTGGGTGGCTCAGTTGGTTGGACGACTGCCTTCGGCTCAGGTCATGATCCCGGAGACCCGGGATCGAGTCCCGCATCGGGCTCCCAGCTCCACGGGGAGTCTGCTTCGCCCTCTGACCTTCTCCTCGCTCATGCTCTCTCACTGCCTCTCTCTCAAATAAATAAATAAAATCTTTAAAAAAAAAAAACAATAAAGTTTATGAAAAGAAGATACACTAATTTATTGCACTTAACAGAGAAACCAGTATTTGAAATAATTATAATCATGTTATAAAAATGATGTAAAACAGAAGTTGAGAACTGCCCTTTTCCCAACCAGGTGATGGAAAACAAGGCTGCCGCTGTCTTTACTGCAGGACCAGGAACTGTTTGTGGCATTTTACACACGTAGCATTCAGACATCTCGATGCCATGGGGTTGATATTACTAATATCCCTAGTCAGTGACACTACTTCACAGAAGAAATTATGACAACCTCGTAGGGAAGAGCGGGGAGGGCTTTGGGTTGTTTTCTTTTTCCTTTTGGTTCACAGGGCAAAAGACACTCCAGTGCTTCCCTCGTGTGGAGCAACCAGGAGCCAGGATTAGGGGGCCCAGAGGACAGCTGCTCCCTATCTGCTGAGATTTTTTTCCCTTTAACCCATGTCACATCACCAGGCAGAACAGCTTCAAGTGCTCCTGACCTGAAGTACTCACCTAAGCACATCCTCTGGGCATTTCTGTTGCAGTTTCTTTCCCAAACCAAACCCAAAGAAGCACACGGCGAACATGGGGGTGACCCCAATGATGGGGGCAGCCATGCCCCGATATAGCCCCGTGATGCCCTGCAAGGAATCACAGAAGCAGAAGCTGTTTATAGACACAACTACCCTTCGTACCACTGAAATGGGTGAGTAGTGTGTCCTCTAACCTGTGGCTTCCTTCCTTTAGCTCTTCTCCAAGCAAAGAGAGCTTTAAATAGGAAGAAAACCCCAGAAATAGTTGTCCTCTTATACACTGCTAAAGAAACTGGAAACAGCTTTCATCCTGGAAGACAGTCCGGCAATATGCAGTAGACTCTTTCACCAGGAAATTCTCTGTCGAGAAATTTATTCTAAGAAAATACTCAGAGATGTAAAAATGGAATGACATCAGGCAATTATATGCTCTCAAGATTTTGGAATAGACCAAAAAACTCCCAATGAGGACACTACCAAGACAAATGATGGGAATTCCATAATGGACTATCACAGCCATTAAATCTCACTGTAACAGGAGAAGAGACTACTAGGTCTGCTTAGAGACCAGAGAAAGCAGGCTAAAAAACAATGTGATCTGACTTTCTTGGGGTGAGATGACAAGTAATTAAGAAGTTCTGGGGGGCACCTGGGTGGCTCAGTGGGTTAAGCCAGGATCCTGGGATCGAGCCCCACACTGGGCTCTCTGCTCACTGAGGAGCCTGCTTCCCCCTCTCTCTGCCTACATGTGATCTCTGTCTCTCTCTCTCTGTCAAGTAAATAAATAAAATCTTTTAAAAACAAAACAAAACAAAAAAAGGGGGGCGCCTGGGTGGCTCAGTGAGTTAAGCCTCTGCCTTTGGCTCAGGTCATGATCTCAGGGTCCTGGGATCGAGCCCCACATTAGGCTCTCTGCTCAGTGGGGAGCCTGCTTTCCTCTCTCTCTGCCTGCCTCTCTGCCTACCTGTGATCTCTGTCTGTCAAATAAATAAATAAAACCTTTAAAAAATAATAAATAAAAAAATAATAAAATAATAAAATAAAATTTAAAAAAAAAACAAAAAAAAAGTTTTTGTATTTTCCAAGTATTAAAACATGGGGGTTTTATTGTTAGAAATAATAGTAAGACTGCACATCAATTTTCAGTTTTCAATACAGTTTTTTCAATACAATTTGGTGATAAAATCAACTATGTAGTAGCCAATAAATAGACAAATAGATAATATCCCCACAAACAAGGTTAGCAAACCAGGGAAGAGGAAGCTTTGGGACCCAGGAGACCAAGGGTTCAACCCAAAAGAGGCGAATGGGGTTTCCAGGACGGCATTGAGTACTGTCAGTCTGCAAAGAAGCCAGTCCACATGGGAGTATGAAGATGGAGAACTCCAGAAGGGGTGTTTCCAAGAAAAACAAAGCAAAACCACTCACATAGAACAACAGATTTAACTGTTTCGGCAGTATGGAAAACCAAACAGAAAAGTACTCCACAGAGCTTTTCAGATACAGGATAAAAGAGACAGCGATTCAAAGAAACACAAGAAAAAAACCCGACACAATTACTAACCCAACCTCAAGAAAAACAGTCACACAAGAAATAAAATATGCCTCATAGTATATTACTTAATTAACTTTTAAACATATGAAAAGCTGTAACCATGAAAACAGTGAACTAGATTAAACCACAAAATATAAAATTATATGGGCAGGGCAGAAAGAAGGGATAAAGAAATGTAAGAATTAAAATCATCTACTACAAACAGGTAGCTAAAACATATAAAAATGTATAAAATATAGTAGTAAATGTATATTATTTAGGTAGAAACAGCATAAACTGGAAGAGCTGAAAACAGTTGCCTCTGGAGAGGGGGATATAAATCACTTTGCTATTTTGTTACAAGCCTTTTAATAACAAACCCAAGTGTTTGTATCACTTCAATACAAAATAAGGAATAATTTTTTAAAGATTTTATTTATTTATTTGAGAAAGAGAGAGAGAGAGAGCACAAGCAGGGGGACAGCAAGCAGAGGGAGAGGAAGAAGCAGACTCCCTGCTGAGCAAGGAGCCGGATGCCGGCTAGATCCCAGGACCACCTGAGGCAAATGCAGATGTTTAACCAACTGAGCCACCCAGGTGCCCCAAAAAGGAATAATTTTAAAAACAAATATTAAGGGGTGCCTGGGTAGCTCAGTGGATTAAAGCCTCTGCCTTCAGCTCAGGTCATGATCCCAGGGTCCTGGAATCGAGCCCCACATCGGGCTCTCTGCTCAGTGGGGAGCCTGCTTCCCCCTCTCTCTCTGCCTGCCTCTCTGCCTACTTGTGATCTCTGTCTGCCAAATAAATAAAATCTTTAAAAAAATATATTAAAAGGGCAGCTGGGTGGCTCAGTCAGTTGGGCATCTGGCTCTTGGCTCTCTGCCCCTCCCCCAGCTCCTATACTTGCGCACCCTCACACACACACACACACACTCTCTCTCTCAATAAACAGATAAAATCTTTAAATATATATATATATATATATATATACACATACACATACACACACACACACACACACACACTGTTCCTTCAGGCGCACCTGGATGGCTCCGTTGGTTAAGTGCCTGCCCTCAGCTCAGGTCCTGGGATGGATCCCCACTTTGGGCTCCCTGCTCAGTGGGGAGTCTGCCTCTCCCTCTCCTTCTTTTTTTTTTTTTTAAAAAGATTTTATTTATTTATTTGAGAAAGAGGCAGTGAGAGAGAGCATGAGCAAGGAGAAGGTCAGAGGGAGAAGCAGACTCCCCGTGGAGCTGGGAGCCCGATGCGGGTCTCGATCCCGGGACTCCGGGATCATGACCTGAGCCGAAGACAGTCGTCCAACCAACTGAGCCACCCAGGCATCCCCCCCTCTCCTTCTATCCTTACCCCTCTGCTTGTGCTTTTGCTCTCTCTCAACTAAATAAATAAAATCTTAAAAAAAAAAAAAAAAAAAAGCTGTTCCTTAATAGAGAGCTGCAGGTGGGGCGCCTGGGTGGCTCAGTCCATTAGGCACTGGACTTTTGACTTCAGCTCAGGTCCTAATCCCAGGGTCTTGAGGTTGAGCTCCGCACTGGGCTCATGGTCAGCACAAAGTCAGCTTATCCCTCTCCCTCTGTCCACTCCCCACCCTGGCTCATGGTCACGCACACTCTCTCTCAAATAAATAAATAAATAAATAAATAAAATCTTTAAAAGAAAGAGAGAGCCGCAGGAGAAACGGGATGGTGCTACACACTGGGAGGGTCCACAGACACAGGCTGAAGTCCCTTCTGTCTGCAGACTCTGGACATTCACAACCAGCCTTCTACAGGGGTCAGCTGTACCAGTCAGCACTCCTGGATCTTACAAAGGTCTAACATTGCCATAGACTATAAGCAGGTTCTCTGAGGACAAAGGGCAAAGGCAGTAAACAGGAAAGAATGAAGGGGAAAGAGAAGGTTCTGAGGAGGATCTACAAAAGCAGCAAAGTCCTTCCAAAGCCCACAGCTCCCCACCAGGGTTGAGAAGGACACCAAAGTCCTAACCCATGCCTCCTGACAACTCCACTAGCCTTCCTTGCACTACACGGGCCTACCCATTTCCATGCAGCACCAAGACCTCCAGTAGCTTCAGAAAGCAGAGAGCTCGGCGCTTGGGTGGCTCAGTGGGTTAAAGCCTCTGCCTTTGGCTCAGGTCATGATCCCAAAGTACTGGTATCGAGCCTCACATCAGACTCTCTGTTCTGCGGAGAGCCTGCTTCCTCCTCTCTCTACCTGCCTGCCTCTCTGCCTACTTGTGATCTCTGTCTGTCAAATAAATAAATAAAATCCTTAAAAAAAAAAAAAAAAAGGAAGCAGAGAGCTCAAGCTGCATGGCAAAAACCAGGGGCATGCACACATATGGATTAAGGAAGCCTATTCAACTCTGCAGGGAGTTGGGTTTATACAAGCCATTCTCACCAGCCCCCAAGGACCCAGCACACTGCCAAGCCACTAAACAAGTGCTCAATGTTTGTTGAATAAGAGACATGTAATCCTACCTCTCTTCCTCCAGGGCAGAGGACTCTGGACAGACCCAAACCCTAAGGCCTCAATCAAACACTGGTCAGATTCCATTCTGGGCAGCATAGAGTTCTATAAGAATGCCTTACAGAAGAAAAAGGCAGCACCATCTCAGGCATGGGTCCTACAGGAACCCTGGGACCAACTTCTATCCCAGGGCTGAACCCATCACTTACCAACATCCCCTCTTTATCTGGGTGACATTTACTTCTCAGTTTCTGTACATTTAATAAGGATTATATGTTTAACAGAGTATTTGTATGAGAGTTGTATTTTAGGAAGCAAAAGAAAAGTTCTCAACAAGGTCTTTTAACATACGTGCCAATGAAGTGAGCAGTAAATATCACTAATAAAAAAAAACTTTTTAAAAAATTCTATGTTTCCAGGGGTGCCTGAGTGGTTCAGTCAAACATCTGCTTTGAGCTCATCACGATCCCAAGGTCCTGGGATGGAGCCAGGCTCCCTGCTCAGTAGGGATTCTGCTTATCCCTCTCCCTCTTCTCTTCCCCTAGCCCCCCTCCCCTGCTCGGGTGCTTTCCCTCTCTCTCTCTTTCTCAAACAAATAAATAAAATCTTTAAAAACAAATAAATGAATAGGAGCCTCTAGGTGGTTCAGTCAGTTAAGTGTCTGCTTTCAGCTCAGATCATTATCCCAGGGTCCCGGGATTGAGTCCCACATTAGGTTCCCCCTGCTCTGTGGGAGCCTGCTTCTCCCTCTGCTTGCTGCTCCCCCTGCTTTTGCTCTCTTTCTCTTGCAAACAAATAAATATTTAGAAATTTAAAAATCTCATGTTTCCACTCTAAGAGGTATCTAAAAAGTTATTACGTAATTCAATAACCCCAAACCAATTTATTGTCTTTGTCTAGAGGTTTGAAGACTCGCCGGCCTCTCTCACTGTTCATCAGACTGCCTGACTTTTCCTCTAGACTTCACATGAACTTCTTTTTGACTATACCTCTTTCTTTTCTTTTCTCTTATCCTTTCTTTCTTTCTTTTCTTTTTTTTTTTTTTTTAAGATTTATTTATTTGACAGACAAAGATCCCAAGGAGGCAGAGAGGCAGGTAGAGAGAGAAGAGGAAGCAGGCTCCCTGCTGAGCAGAAAGCCCGATGCGATGCGGGGCTTCTCCACAGGACCCTGGGATCATGACCTGAGCTGAAGGCAGAGGCTTTAACCCACTGAGCCACCCAGGCGCCCCTCTTCTTCTTTTTTTTTTTTTTTTAAGTATGCCCAATGAAGGTTTTGAACTCGTGACCCAGAGATCAAGACTCACATGCTCCACCAACTGAGCCAGCCAGGAACCCCAAGACTTTACATGAACTTCTGACACTGACCTCTACTAAACTGACAGATCCAGATTTGTATTTTCTTCCATTTCACATCTCTAATGATTTCCTGTGGTCTAATTCTGCCTTCCAAATGAGAGAACCATTTTATTAGCTTCAGTCTTCCATATAAAACAGTGGCTGGAACTATCAAAGACGCCAGCACAACCACAGAAGAGCATAGGGCGGCAGGATGAGACAGCAGGAGCTGTGGGCTATCCCCCCAGAGGGATAACAAACCAGCTCTGTGAATGTGATCCTCTGAGTAAGAGGAATGCCCAGCACTTAGATACCATACCTCTCTAACAAGAGTCTTCCGGAAACAGTCAAAGGTCCCAGAATACATGGGTGGCTGTCCAGGCAAACTCGGGGGCTGTGTCTGCAGTCGGACCTGAAACAAGAAGTTAAAATACAGTCATCTCCCAGAAACAGAACTGCCTGCCAAACTCTGAACAGAGAAAGCTGTGCCTGTGTACATGTCTTTGGCATTCATTTAACCTGCTAGATTCAGACTTCTTTTTCTTCCAGTTTATTCAAAGTCTGCACTCACAGGTCATGAGTACCATGCTTTTTTCTCCCCTTCATCTAGTTATTTCCACCATGTATTTCTTACTTAATGGATTCCACAGTGACCCATACCATGGGATAGGTATTCCCAGCTTACAAATGGGAAGACTGGGTTTAGGGAGTTCAAGTGATGTGCCAGTAACAAGGCCGGGCTGATGCAAAGCTCCAGCTCTAGCCAACTCCCCTCTTTCATTTGTGATGGCATGCTGGAGGTTAGGTAAGGCACTCCACAGAGGCATTCTGGAATAACGTGGA
Organism: Mellivora capensis; assembly: GCA_004024625.1. Taxonomy (NCBI): domain Eukaryota; kingdom Metazoa; phylum Chordata; class Mammalia; order Carnivora; family Mustelidae; genus Mellivora; species Mellivora capensis. Next base: position 317,067 of record PISX010000247.1, on the reverse strand, counting down.
TTTAATCCTACTTTTCTTGGTTCTCACGCTTCTCAACCTTCTAGTACACCCAATGCTTCAAACTATGTCTTCTTCAAACCTCCCTTCTTACAACTCCCTCTTTTGTCTCCTTTTCTACTCCAGGAATTCTTCAAGGCTTAGCGCCCTACCTATCTGGTCCATATCAATTTCAGAAAATTCAGATTGCAGGGCTTCAGCTTCTGCTCAGTGATGACTATCATTTGGTCATCTCCAGACCTTCTTTCCCATCTTTTTTTTTTTAATTAATTTATTTATTTGACAGGCAGAGATCACAAGTAGGCAGAGAGGCAGGCAGAGAGAGAGAGGTGGAAGCAGGCTCCCCGCTGAGCAGAGAGCCCGACGCGGGGCTCGATTCCAGGACCCTGGGATCATGACTTGAGCCGATGGCAGAGGCTCTAACCCACTGAGCCACCCAGGCACCCCCTTCTTTCCCATCTTTAGGGCTGCCCTTCCAACTGCCTGGAGAAGATCTCCCTACTCAAATTATCTCTGGAATATCACCCTCCTGATGAATGTGCCATTTGTGCCAGAGCCACCTAGCCACCCTCTTTCTCAGAATTTGAAACCATAGCATCACCTCTGACTACCTCCTGTTGCTGTTACAACATGGGCACCAAGTCTGTTAAAGTAGTCTTTCAAGATGCTTCCAGATTCCTAATTTCTTCCTCTCTCTGTCCGAGTCCTTTCCCAGGGCAAGTTCTAACCCATTCATACATGGTGTAGTGGTTTTCAATTATGTCCACTAATTCTTTAATGCTCTTTCCCCTTCGAAGGTAAATCCTAATTCACTCCCCTTAAATGTGGACCAGACTCAAGTGAGCTCACGTCTATCAAGTAGAGTGGTGGTGGTATTGATGCTCTATGACTTCCAAGGCTAGGTGATAAAAAGGCCAGCTTCTGCCTATCTCTATCTCAGGTTATCTGCTTTGGGGGAAGTCAGCCACCATGTCATTAGGACACTCAAGGAGCCTAGAGAGGCCATGTGCAGAGGAAAGAAGGCCTCCTGACACAGGCAGCACAGCCATGCCAGCATGTGAATGAACCACATGGAAGTCAATCCTTCAGATGACTGCAGTCCCAGACAAAACCTATTGTAGGGGGAGGTCTTTAGTTCAGTACTTCTTTTTTTTTTTCTTTAAAGATTGTATTTATTTATTTGTCAGAGAGAGAGAGGGAGAGAGAGCACAGGCAGACAGAGTGGCAGGCAGAGACAGAGAGTGAACCAGGCTCCCTGCCGAGCAAGGATCCCGATGTGGGACTTGATCCCAGGACGCTGGGATCATGACCTGAGCCGAAGGCAGCTGCTCAACCAACTGAGCCACCCAGGCGTACCTTTTTTTTTTTTTAAAGTAATGTCTATACCCAACATGGCAGCCAAACTCATCACCTCAAAATCAAGAGTCACATGCTCTCTGATTCTTGATTTCGGCTCAGGTCACGATCTCAGGGCTCTGGGATCAAGCCCTGCATCAGGCTTCCCACTCAGCGGGGAGTCTGCTTCTCTCCCTCTATACCTCTGCCCCTCCCCCTGCTTGTGCTCGAGCACACACTCTCTCTCTCTAAAATAAATAAATAAATATTTTTTAACAAGAGTCACATGCTCAGGGCACCTGGGTGACTCAGTCATTAAGTGTCCGCCTTCGCCTCAGGTCATGATCCCAGGATCCTAGGATCAAGTGCCACATCAGGCTCCCTGCTTGGCGAGCCTGCTTCTCCCTCTCTCTCTGCCTGCTGTTCTCCCTTCTGTGCGCTCGCTCTCTCTCTCTCTCTGTCAAATAAATAAATAAAATCTTTATTTTATGGCAGCCTGGTTCAGTATCTTTTTTTTTTTTGAGATTTTATTTATTTACTTGACAGAGAGAGACCACAAGTAGGCAGAGAGGCAGGCAGAGAGAGAGAAGGGGGGAAGCAGACTCCCTGCTGAGCAGAGAGCCCAATGTGGGACTCGATCCCAGGACCCTGAGATCATGACCTGATCCAAGGCAGAGGCCCAAACCAACGAGCCACCCAGGTGCCCTCAGTATCTTTATTTAATGGTGTTATTAACATATAATTTATATACCAAAAATTCACCCTCTTAAAGTACACAATTCAATGGTTTTTAGTATTTTGAGTTGTGCAACCTTCCTTACAATCAATTTAGAATATTCTCATCACCCCAAAAAGAAATGCCACGCCATTAGTAGTTACTCCCCATTCCTCTCTCCTCTCAGCTCTTAGCGAACACTTACCTACCGTCTCTATAAATATGCCTGATATTCACCAAATATTAAGTCCTTTGCCCATTTTTTAATTGGGCTATTTGTCTTTTTATTGAGTTATGAGAGTTCTTTACATATTCTGGATCCCAGCCAATATCTGCAACCTCACAAGTGACCCTGAGCCAGGCCATCTGCCTAAGCTGCCCCCAAAATCCTACCTCACAAAGACTATGAAAGTTAATGACTACTCTCTTGTTTCGTATCAGTACATTTTGGGATAAGTTGTTACACTACAATAGATAACTGATACACCCAGTTACTTCTGCAGTCTACTTCCTGGCTGTTTTTCCCACTCAGAGTTCTTGGGCTTCCAAGTCCTTCTCAGGTTGCTATCATACTAACCTTTTCAAAACACCATTTCAGCATGTTGTTCCTCTATTTCTTTAGAATCTCTTATCCTTCTATTTGTTTAGGCCTTATAGGTCACCATAAGGCATCACTCTCTAGGCAATGGAGAGAACATGCAAATCTAAACTCAGAGGACAGAACGGTAGAAATCTCCAGAGGCTCCCACTGCTTTAGATCTAAAATCCCTTATTTTGGCCTTCGAATCCTCCATGGTCAGGCACAACCTCCCTTGCTTGGTAGGCAGGGAGAAATGGATCAAAACTGCTCATCCCTTTTTGTGATTTTGTGTAAATCTCATCCTTGTCCCATCATGACCTCCTCCAACCAAGTCAGCAAGAACATTAAAGTACCCCATGGCTAATCTTATTTTACAGCCTGACTCCCACTGCCAAGCCTGTAATCTGCCTTCACTCTTGCCCTCCCCACGCCCAGATGTCTGGGTTTTTCTACTTCTCTAGTCAGAACTCAGCCAGCCCTTAGGGACCTGCCATACAGCCTTTCCAAACTTCCAACTCTGAAATAACGCAGTTCTTGCCTTCTCAGGCCACAACTAGTGACCTTGGACCTTAGAAGGTGCCCCTAGACCAGGCTTTGACTGGAGCCCATGTGGCTCTCTGAGGTCAAAAGGACGGCAATCAGTAATCTGTGGTTTTGTTTAAGCTTAAAACAGGCTTTCTGGCTGATAAAAACACCAGGGAACATTTTCAGTCATTTACACTTCAGTACAGAGATAACTGGGCTCTTCCTGAGAGCCACATCTGTGGGGAGGAAGGGCAAGAGGATACAGAAGTTAAGAGCAACATTTGTGTAAGGCAGCCAAGAAAGGTTTTGTTTTCTTTCAAGAGAAGTCCCAAATGCCTAGAACTAACAAGATGTCTGGCTCCATGGATCAAGAGTGGGATGAGAGACCAGACAATTCTTCTCTTAGCAGACAGTGCTGCCTACAACAACCATTTTCTGGGAAGCACTAACACACACAGCATTTACCATCAGCTGAATAAACATCTGATTTCATATTTCACAGTGCTCTAACCAGCCTGGTTGTTTTAATCCTGATCTTCCTGTAGAATGACTCCAGCTCTTTCCCAGATGAAAGGCAGCAAAGAGGTTGCTGCCCAAACCTGCCAAGAGGAAGTGTCCCCAGAGCTATCTCCTGGGGGAGAAACCCAACCAATATTCTAATAAGTCCCCTACACAGACTTCCCACTCTGCAAGACTCAAGTCGGCTCCCCACAGGCCCACCCTCCACATGATCTGTCAATTTCCTCCAAATGTGTGTCCAGAAATAACCATAGAAAACTCAGATAGGGGCGCCTGGGTGGCTCAGTGGGTTAAAGCCTCTGCCTTCGGCTCGGGTCATAATCCCAGGGTCCTGGGATCGAGCCCCACAATATGCTCCCAGCTCAGCAGGAGCCTGGTCCTCCCTCTCCTTCTGCCTGCCTCTCTGCCTACTTGTGATTTCTGTCAAATAAATAAATAAAATCTTTAAAAAGAAAAGAAAAGAGGGGCGCCTGGGTGGCTCAGTGGGTTAAGCCTCTGCCTTTGGCTCAGGTCATGATCTCCGGGTCCTGGGATCAAGCCCCATGTCGGGCTCTCTGCTTGGCAAGGAGCCTGCTTCCTCCTCTCTCTGCCTGCCCCTCTGTGTACTTGTGATCTCTCTCTCTGTCAAATAAATAATATAAAATCTTTGAAAAAGGGATGCCTGGGTGGCTCAGTTGGTTGGACGACTGCCTTCGGCTCAGGTCATGATCCCAGAGACCCAGAATCGAGTCCCGCATCGGGCTCCCAGCTCCACGGGGAGTCTGCTTCTCCCTCTGACCTTCTCGCTCATGCTCTCTCACTGCCTCTCTCAAATAAATAAATAAAATCTTAAAAAAAAAATAAAACAAAAAATTCTCTTAAAAAAAAAATCTTTGAAAAAAAAAAAAAAGAAAGAAAAGAAAATTCGAATAAAGTTTTGAATGCTAAGTCACAGAGCATGGACTTTGGTCTCCAGGCAGGCCTGGCTAGGAGTGTTGCAGGGGTAGGAACTGAGTTGAGGCAGGATGTGAAGACCAACTGGGAACTAGCCCTGATGAGTTTCCTTCCCAGAGCCTCAGTTTGATTACAGCTTCCTCATGTGGGAGTTGTGAGGATCATCCCCACCCTGGAAGAAATCAGTCGCTTGCTTTCCTTGGAAGCGACTCCATCTCTGAGGTTATCATCACCTTCTACATGAAGCCTATCAGGCTAACAGGAGGTAATAGGCTGAAGATGGCCAACCCCCTCTCTGCAGCGGGAAAACGAGGAGATGGTGATGGGTGCTCAGAGAATGTGTCAAAAGGCATCTCTAGAATAACTGCACCTCTGCCTAGTTCTCTCCCTGAGGAGGGCTTTAACAACAGGTGACCTGCTTCAATCCTGCTGATAATATTATAAGGTTTGCAGATAATCAGAGCTTGGGGGGGAGGGGTGGGTTTTCTTTTCTATTCCCAAAGAAGTGGCGCAGGGTCGGGAGAGGATGCCGGACAGAGAACTTTAAACCAGAGCCCTTAATGGACGGTTAGAGGCTGCTCTCTCTGTGCTGTCTGTCTCTTTGGGGCGCAAGGAACAGCCCCCCTCCGCTCCCCGATCCCGCTCCTCCCGCCCCGCCGATACTCGAAAAGAGTTAAAGGGAGACTCCCTAGACTTCTCATTTAAGTTCCCACGGGCCCCGCTTCTATCCCGGGCTGTGCCTCCTGGGAGACGCTGCACTCTGCGCCCCTCCCGGGCCTCCTCCCTGCAGCCAGCGCCCCAGCCTCCTCGCACCTTGACCGTGTCCAGCGGGTGCCCCACAAATACTAGGCACATGCCGCCAAAGCCTCCGGCCAGCAGGTTCTTGAGCGGGCTGATGGGCTTCGCTTCGTCTGCCATGGTCCGTCCGTCGGCCTCGCCGGGAGTGTGTCGGTCTGTTCCGGACGCGTCCTGCTCGACAGCCCCAGCCACAGCGCAGGCAGCGCCAACCTTTCACCCACTTTCGGGTGGGCGGGGCAAGAGCCGGGACAGGTTGGGAGGAGGGCCTAGGCAGCCGGGTCTCGCTTCCGCCAGGAGGGCGGCTTCCGGTAGAAGCCCCTCCCCCGACAGGCGTGGTTCGAGAAAGCAGAGTTGGCCCCCACAGCCTCTGGGCGGTTTTTGGGAGAGCGGGCGATTAGATTTTCTCCTCCAGGAAGTCTTCTCGGACTTGAATGTTTTCTACTCCGGGCTCCAATTCCTCCAGTCACTCCACTGAGGCCGACAGCGCTCTGCTACGTTCCAGGCAGCGTTCCAGGTGCTGGAGGCACAGCTAGTAGCTCAGCACACGGGTCCCTGTCCTTGTGGAGCTTATAGAGCATAACAAAGATAAAAAAGTGAAACAAAGATAAAAAAGCCTGGGTGGCTCAGTGGGTTCTGGGATCGAGCCCCGCATCGGGCTCTCTGCTCTGCGGGGAGCCTGCTTCCCCCTCTCTCTCTGCCTGCCTCTCTGCCTACTTGTGATTCCTCTCTCTGTGTCAAGTAAATAAATAAAATCTTTAAAAAAAAAAAAAGAAAGAAAGAAAGAAAAGAAAATCTATTTTAGATGGATGAATCTGTGTTGGGAGAGACTGGAAGCAGGGAGACCAGACAAGAAAGAATTACTGCAGTCTAGGCAAGAGGGAGAGAAGGCATGAAATGAGGCAAGGGTCACTGTCGGATGGAAAAAGCTAGAATCCAAAGGCTAATATTACCAGAAACCTGCAGCAACTCTGGGTTTCAGACACACTGCAACTGCAGTATTCATGGCACCCTGAGGACACATTTGGTCATTATCAGATGTACAGACTGGGAACCAGGAGAGAGGTGAAGCCAGAGACAGAAGCCAGGAAGGCTTCAGTAAAGAAATATATATCCAACCCCTGGAAGACTATACCACGGGGAAATGGGCTGGCCTGTTAGGAGGAGCCCCCAAAGCAGAAGTTGCTGCTAGGGTTTTAGAGGAAACCAAAGAGAAAGTGATGCCTTTCAGTAAAAGGGATGAAAGGGTTAAATGCTTGATGAAGCTAAGAGATTTTAAACACTCCTTAGGATTAACTATTAGTCATTGGTGACATTTAGAAGAAGCTTGCCAAGAGTGTTGATGTGGTAGGTTGAGTACTGAACAGGCAGCAAGAAGGCAGAGGCACTAAAAGCAGTTACTTACTGGTTTGAGGAGTTTGGCAGGGAAGCGAACAGAACAAAAACATAAAGGAAGGTTTAGATTTCAGTGTTTAAGATGAGACTAAATCTCAGCTCCTCATTTCACCAGAATGAAATACAAGTAGTATTCCCTAGGCAAAGTTTTTTCATGATCTCATAGTAGCACACTTCCTCAACCTTGTTTTTCTCTAGACTCTATCTTCATCTCTGAGCAAACTGAGCTTCTTCTGGTTTACCACACAGATCTATTACTTAACTGCCTCCCTGCCTTGACCCAGGCCTTTACACATACTTTGCCCTTCAGGACATAATGTCCTTCTTCCTACTTTATAACATGTGGATGCAAGAGACGTATACTGAGTTGCTTCCACATGCTAGACATTGTCCAACCAGTGGTTCTTAACCATTTCCATGGCGGAAAACCCCTGGTATCCCTTCCCAGAAAAATGCACATAAACATATACAGGTTTGCTTTCAGTCTCATGAGAACTTGAAGCCATCTTGACCTCAGATGAGAAGTACTGTTCCTAAGCCCTGGAAATCAAATATGGGCTAATCTTCCTAATGTCCCTTCTTTGGTCCTTTTTTTCTTCTTTCTTTCTTCCTGGCCTCAAATTCTAAGTCTGGCCTGAAATCTCTCCAATCTCTGTACTTGTCATGGGCTTCACCCTTGCTGCCCACAGGGATCTCAAACTCAGGATTCCTGAAGGTAAGTGGCATCCAGAAAAAAATAACCCACAAGAAATCTTGAATTTATTTATTTTTTTAAAAGATTTTATTTATTTATTTGACAGACAGAGATCACAAGTAGGCAGAGAAGCAGGCAGAGAGAGTAGAAGGGAAGCAGGCTCCCTGCTGAGCAGAGAGCCCAATGCAGGGCTCCATCCCAGGATCCTGGAATCATGACCTGAGCCGAAGGCAGAGGCTTTAATCCACTAAGCCACCCAGGCGCCCCAAGAAATCTTAAATTTAAAAGAGCTTCACAGATGAGCTGAATTAAAGTATGGACACTCCAAGAAGAAAATTAGAAAGCTGAAAGATCAAGCTGCTAAATCTCTTTAAAAAGGCAATGTCAAAAAAAGACAAGCTGAAAAAGAAGAAAGAAATTACGGCACAAAGGACAGATTCAGAAGCCCCCACCTCTCTAATAGTATTTCCAGTAGGAAAAGACAATAGGGAGAGAGGATATAACCAAAGAAATGAAGAAAATATCTCAGTAGGAAACTCACATCTTTCAACTGAAAAAGGCCAGTGAGAACCAACCAAGATGAATAACAATGTTCTATGGCAACTTTTCAGAACAAAAGGGAAAAGAATCTTAGAAGCTTTCAGAATGAAAAAAAAAAAAAAAGGCTATCAAGCAAGGAATAAAAATCAAAACATAGGGGGTTTATCATTCACCATGCTGACTGTAAGACAACAGAAAATATGTTCCAGGGGTGCCTGGGTGGCTCAGTGGGTTAAAGCCTCTGCCTTGGGCTCAGGTCATAATCTCAGGGTCCTGGGATTGAGCCCTGCATCGGGCTCTCTGCTCAGAAGGGAGCCTGCTTCCTTCTCTTTCTCTGCCTGCCTCTCTGCCTACTTGTGATCTCTCTCTGTCAAATAAATTTTTAAAAATCTTTAAAAAAAAAAAAAGAAAGAAAGAAAGAAAGAAAATAAGTTCCAACTTCTGAGGTAAAATCATTTTGAACCTTCAATCTTATACCCAGTTGAACTAGCATTCAAGTAGCAGGAAGCAACAAGCACACTTTCAATGAAGAAAAGAAACACTTGGAAATTTTGCTACCCATGTGCCTTCTCTTTAGGAATTATTCAGGAATATACTACTGCCAAACAAATGAATCCAAGAAAGAAAATATGGTAAGCAAAGAAACTTGCAAAACTAATAGTTATCTTTTTTTGAATTTTTAATTTTTTATTAACATATAATGTATTATTAGCCCCAGGGGTACAGGTCTGTGAATCGCCAGGTTAATACACTTCACAGCACTCACCATAGCACATACCCTCCTCAATGTCCATAACCCAACCACCCTCTCCCTAACCTCCTGCCCCCTGCAACCCTCAGTTTGTTTTTGTGAGATTAAGAGTCTCTTATGAGGGGTGCCTGGGTGGCTCAGTGGGTTAAAGCCTCTGCCTTCAGCTCAGGTCATGATCCCAGGGTCCTGGGATCCAGCCCCACATCGGGCTCTCTGTTTAGCAGGGAGCCTGCCTCCCCCTCTCTCTGTGCCTGCCTGTCTGCCTACTTGTGATCTCTGTCTGTCAAATAAATAAATAAAATCTTTAGAAAAAAAAAAAAAAGAGTCTCTTATGATGTGTCTCCCTCCTGATCCCACCTTGTTGCATTTATTCCCTTCCTACTCCCCAAAATCCCCGCGTTGCCTCTCAGCTTCCTCATATCAGGGGCAAAACTAATAGTTATCTTAATAATCATTGATATTCAATTAAAAATAAGAGTCATATGAGATGTGGTACCTGGCCATATCCAACAGTTTTCTGTATGTGGTGGATTTCACCGTTACCTATTCCTAAAATTTAGAGGCCAGCATAACCTTAATGGCAAAATCAGACAAGGATAGCATTCACATAGAAAAAGGAAACCAGAAACTACTATCACTTAATGCATGAATAACAAAAATATTAAAAGTAAAATATTAGCAAATCAATTTCACAAAGTTTTAAATGGATAAGGTATTATGACCAAATGTGGTTTAAAATCAGTGAATGCCAGGGCACCTGACTGGCTCAGTGGGTAAAGCGTGCAAATCTTGATCTCAGGGTCATGGGTTCAAGCCCCATTTTGGGGGTGGAGCTTACTTAAAAATCCCATAATGTGTTGGGGCACCTGGGTGGTTCAGCCAGTCAAGTGGCTGCCTTCAGCTCAGGTCATGACCCCAAGGTCCTAGGACCGAGCCCTGCCTACCCGTGCTTTCTCTTTGTCAAATAAAAAAATCTTTAAAAAAATGTTTTAAAAACCCCATAATGTGGTCATAACACTAGTATAGTAAGGATGACAATCCTATGATCATCTCAATAAATGGTAGTAACTATGTAATATTTGTGGTGGACGTGGAGTTGTATGAGCTAGAACCTTCTTCAAGGAAGGCCTGGCTGCCCACCTGTGGAACACAGTAGCAGATAGCCTCTAGCTCTCAGTCCTTCAGGAGATGCCTTAGCTTTAGATAGGGGCCTCCCCTCTAAGCATACCCTTCCCAAGACAGCCTACACCCAGTGACTTAGCAAGTGTACAAATCCAAATATGTAAAAGTATGTAAATATCACTCTGACCTGGTATAAGATACTCTGATAGGCACTGTTCATTCTGTTACAGGGTTGCAGGGTTCTTGTCTCCCAGAGTCAAAGAATGAATATCATGGACACAAAAGGATGAAGTGATAGTTTATTAAGTGAAGGTGAGAACAGAAAGAAAGTTCTCTAGAGTGAGAGGGGTCCCTTCGTGGTTGCCAAATGATGTAGTTTTGAAATGTTGGTGAGGTCTGGAGCTGATGACCAAAGAAGAATTCTGGAGATGTCTTTGGTGCAAAAAGGTGATTTTATGGGACGCCTGGGTGGCTCAGTTGGTTAAGCGGCTGCCTTTGGCTCAGGTCATGATCCTGGCGTCCTGGGATCGAGTCCCACATCGGGCTCCTTGCTCGGCAGGGAGCCTGCTTCTCCCTCTGCCTCTGCCTGCCACTCTGTCTGCCTATGCTCACTCTCTCTCTCCCTCTCTCTCTGACAAATAAGTAAATTTTTTTTAAAAAGGTGATGTTATTAAAACATGGGGACAGGACCCATGGGCAGAGAGAGCTGCACTGCAGTAATGCAGAGTGGCCCATTATATACTTTCAAGTTGGGAGGGGATTAGGGATAGCGTAAGCCTCTAACGAATTTTGGAAGGAAGGTTTCCAGGACCTTGAGGGAAAGGTCCTGGAAACGTAAAGGGAAGGATCAGGAAGGGGGCTAGCTATTGTTAGGAAAAGGTCATTTATTGCTGTCCAATAAAACCTTAGTCATGAGTTCCTTCAGATGTATATCAGTGGGTCATATGCTTGGGGGATGATTGCCAACATGTATCATGGGGTGGGTAGAGATAAAGGAAGTTTCCAAAGGAATTTTTGTCTGTTAAAGAAGACTTACAGGCTCCCGGGGGTTGCGCTACAGTTGCCTTTTACCCTTCGCAAAGTGTCAACATCTAGGCTGTTGAGTCCCTTGAGGAATGTCACTCTGCCTGCTACAAAAACTTGTCAATGGTCTGTTAAGTAGTAAGGAAATTAAGTAATTTTTCTCCTGCCTTCATTTCCCACATCAATTCCAGTGCTCTCTGTGGGGTTAATGGGAGCTTCACTGGGCCTACAACACAGTTTAACTTTTGCCTCTGCCCAATTCTGCTTCCTGATCCTTCCCTTTACGTATGTTGGTACCTAATAAATACCTTGCTCTCTCAGTTCCATCTCAGCATTTGTTTCCAGAGAGTCTGACAAGCAGTAGTAGCACACAATCATTCCTTATCGAAAACAAAACAAAGTTGGGGAGTAACTGGCTTGCTCAGAGTCAGAGGAGCATGCAACTCTTCCTCTTGGGCTCTTGAGTTCGAGCCCCATGTTTAAATAAAGAAAAAGTTTAGGGACGCCTGGGTGGCTCAGTTCCACATCGGGCTCCTTGCTCGGCAGGGAGCCTGCTTCTCCCTCTGCCTCTGCCTGCCACTCTGTCTGCCTGTGCTCACTCTCTCTCTCTCTCCCTCTCTCTCTGACAAATAAATAAATTAAAAAAAAAAAAAAGAAAAAGTTTAAAAAAATTAAAAAGGAAAAGTATGGGGTGCCTGGGTGGCTCAGTGGGTTAAGCCTCTGCCTTGGGCTCAGGTCATGATCCCAGGGTCCTTGGATCGAGCCCCGCATCGGGCTCTCTGCTCAGCAGGGATCCTGCTTCCCCCCTCTCTCTCTGCCTGCCTCTCTGCCTACTTGTGATATCTCTCTCTCTGTCAAATAAATAAATACAATATTTTTTTTAAAAAAGGAAAAGTACATAGGGACACCTGGTTGACTCAGTCAGAAGAGTGTGTGACTCTTGATCTCTGGGTTGTGAGTTCAAGTCCCACGTTGGGTATAGAGATTACTAAAAACAAAGAAACAAAGAAACAAACAAACAAACTTTAAAAAAGGAAAAGAACACAAAACTGTAAACTTAAGATTTTAGGGAAACTCCCCCCTTTTTAAAAAATATTTTATTTATTTGTCAGAGAGAGCACAAGCAGGGGAAGCGGCAGGCAGAGGGAGAAGCGGGCTCCCTGCTGAGCAAGGAACAAGATACAGGACTCAATCCCAGGACCCCAGGATCATGACTTGAGAGGAAGGCAGACCCTTAACCAACTGAGTCACCCAGGCGTCCCTGTATGTATGTATGTATGTATGTATGTGTGTATATATATATATATATACACACATTTATATATATATTTATATATATCCACAGCCACACACACACACACACACACACACACTTACACAAACCCTTTTTTCATTAATAAAAAGCTATTATAGGGGCACCTGGGTGGCTCAGTGGGTTAGACCTCTGCCTTCTGCTCGGAGCATGAGCCCCACATCGGGCTCTCTGCTCAGCAAGGAGTCTGCTTCCCCACCCCCCCTCTGCCTGCCTCTCTGCCTACTTGTGATCTCTGACAAATAAATAAATAAAATCTTTTAAAAATAAATGAATAGGGACGCCTGGGTGGCTCAGTTGGTTAAGCAGCTGCCTTCGGCTCAGATCATGATCCCAGCGTCCTGGGATCGAGTCCCACATCGGGCTCCTTGCTCAGCGGGGAGCCTGCTTCTCCCTCTGCTTCTGCCTGTCACTCTGTCTGCCTGTGCTCGCTTGCTCACTCTCTCTCCCTCTCTCTCTGACAAATAAATAAATGAAATCTTTAAAAAAATAAAAAATAAAAATAAACAAATAAATAAAAAGCTATTATAGGGGCGCCTGGGTGGCTCAGTGGGTTAAAGCCTCTGCTTTTGGCTCAGGTCGTGATCCCAGGGTCCTGGGATCGAGCCCCACATCGGGCTCTCTGCTCAGCAGGGAGCCTGCTTCCTCCTCTCTCTCCCTGCCTGCCTCTCTCGCCTACTTATAATCTCTGTCTGTCAAATAAATAAATAAAATCTTTAAAAAAAAAGCTATTATAAATATTATTCTGCTTTTTCATTCAGTGGAAGGTGCACTGTTATCCCCATTTCACAAATGAGAAAACTGTCACAGAGAGGTGAAGTTCCTTGCCCAAGTTCACACAGCTAGGAAGTCACCAAACTGGGATTCTAACCCTGGGCATCTGGCTCCAGACCCTACCTCTATAGGCCTATAAAGCTAAAGCCTGTGATTGAAAGCTTTGAGAGGTTTTGAATAGGGAATTGACACATTTTTATACTTTAAAAAGATCTTTCTAGATAACGTATAGAACAGATATAGTAGGATGGGTAGAAGTATGGAGACTAGTTAATTGCTCACATCCAGGCACACATGGTGGTGGTTTGTATTAGAGCAGCAGATGGGGAGAAGTGCCAAATCAGGACAGATCAAGGAGGTATAGCACTTACAGATTGAATGTGGAACTGGAAAGGGAAAGAAGAGTCATAGGAGACTTGTGAATTTTTGGCCTCAGTAAACAGTGAGAGATAGTAGCATTACTGAGCTGGGACACACTTGGGGAATGACCAGTTTGGGGGTAAAATTGAGTTTTGTTTTGGGGACTTCAAATTTGAGTGTTAAGGGGTGCCTGGGTGGCTCAGTGGGTTGGGCCTCTGCATTTGGCTCAGGTCATGATCTCAGGGTCCTGGGATTGAACCCCACATTGGGCTCTCTGCTCAGGAGGGATCCTGCTTCCCCCTCTCTCTCTCTGCCTGCCTCTCTGCTACTTGTGATCTCTCTCTCTCTCTGTCAAATAAATAAATAAAATCTTTTAAAAATTTTGAGTGTTAATATGACTTCCAAATGGGCATGTTGAACGGACAATTGAATATATTGAATGTAGAGTTTAGGGAATTGGGTAGGGCTAGAAAGAAAAATCTGTTAAGTCATCATTGTGTTGGAGGTCCTTGGGCAGAGACTGGATGAGATTACTAGAGAATCAGTGTAGTTTGAGCAGAGGATGAAGACAGAGTGACTCCATTCTCCTGTGCGGTACTCCTCATAGCGATTTCATCCTTATTTCATGATTTCTCTGATTTTTTTCATCTCTTACTAGACCAAAGCTCCAAAACTGCAGGGACTGTGATCTCCTTCCCCTACCATTATATCTAACAACATGGTGCCTGGCCTTCAGCTGGGCTCAAAGAATCAAAGGCATTTTTAAAAGGTGATTTGGCAATATGAGCATAGCAGTTGACTCACCAACTCCATTTCTAGAAATATACCCCCAAACATGTTCAGAGCCATGCAAAAAGAAGTACATCCAAGGGTGTTTATTGTGACATTATCTATAATTGTGAAAAACTGGAAACAGATGACCTGCAAAGGGAGCATGGTCAAGCTGTAAATATAGATATATATGTAAATGCATAGAAAGGATCAGACAATGGTAACAACCCCAGATAGGGTAAAGAGAGTTGAAGTGAGTTAATGGGAATATTCACATGTTGCTACCAATACTTTTTAATTTTTTACGACTTTAATATATCAATATATTAGTTGCATAATTAAAATCAATAAAAGTGAAAGTGAAAGCTGTATGTATAAGATACATATATGTAATATGTGATGGGACAGATTATATTTTCCAAAGATGGCCACACCAACATATATCCCATTCCACATGTTTTTCTTACAATGTGATACAATGTTGGTTTTCCTCTATCAAGGGTGGGGCTTCATTTCCTTTCTTTGAACGTGAGAGGACATTTGCAACCGCTTGGATCAATAAAATGTGGTAGAAGTAATGCTGTCTGACTTCAAAGGCTAAGGTATAAAAAGAGATACAGCTTCCACCTAGCTCTATTTCTCTTAAGGCACTTGTTCTTGGAACCCGGCTATCATGGAAACCAGACCAAAGTGGAGAGGCCATGTTTGTATGTATTTTGGCTAACAGCTCCAGCTAGACCCCCAGCTGACAGCCACCAAAACCCACGGAATATATGAGCAAACAATGCTTCCCATGATTCCATCTCCTAGCTTTTAGGTCTTCCAGCTGATGTCCCAGACACCGTGGAGCTGAGATAAACCATTTCCACTGTGACCTGTCTCGATTTCTGAACCAGAGATCATGAGACTTTTTTTTTTTTAAAGATTTTATTTATTTATTTGACAGAGAGAGATCACAGTAGACAGAGAGGCAGGCAGAGAGAGAGAGGGAAGCAGGCTCCCTGCTGAGCAGAGAGCCCGATGCGGGGCTCAATCCCAGGACCCTGAGATCATGACCTGAGCCGAAGGCAGCGGCTTAACCCACTGAGCCACCCAGGCGCCCCAGATCATGAGACTTTTATATATTTCACATGCACACATATTTTGAAAAAGTATATATATATACATACACATTTCATTTCTTATTCTTATCACTTAAGAGTATATAAAAAATACTTTTCCTTGTTAATAGATGCCTTAGTACTGCATCATTGCTAATGGTTTTCTTTATTGTATATTTTACCATAATTTAACAAACTCTTTACTTTTGGACATTTTGGGTGCTGCAAATGTTCCCTATTTGAATCATGATTCCAAAGCACATATATGTACACATATTTTTATGATATCCTTAAATATTTTGGCTTCTTTAAAAGATTTTATGTATTTGGGGCACCTGGGTGGCTCAGTGGGTTACAGCCTCTGCCTTCAGTTCAGGTCATGATCCCAGGGTCCTGGAATCGAGCCCCGCATTGGGCTCTCTGCTCAGCAGGGAGCCTGCTTCCCCCTCTATCTCTGCCTGCCTCTCTGCCTAGTTGTGATCTCTCTCTGTGTCAAATAAATACATAAAATCTTTAAAAAAAGATTTTATGTATTTATTTGGCAAAGAGAGACACAGCAAGAGAGGGAAAACAGCAGGGGTTGTGGGAGAGGGAGAAGCAGGTTTGTCGCGGAGCAGGGAGCCAGACACTTAATCGACTGAGCCACCCAGGCACCCCTATTTTGGCTTAATTCTTTTTATTTTTTATTTTAAAGATTTTATTTATTTATTTGTCAGAGAGAGAGAGAGCAAGCACAGGCAGACAGAGTGGCAGGCAGAGGCAGAGGGAGAAGGAGGCTCCCCGCCGAGCAAGGAGCCCAATACGGGACTCGATCCCAGCACCCTGAGATCATGACCTGAGCCGAAGGCAGCCGCTTAACCGACTGAGCCACCCAGGCTCCCTTGGCTGGGAATTAAGTCCCTTGGCTTAATTCTTAAATCTTTATTTCCTGGACAGAAATTGCCACTGGTTAAAATATTATTATCAGCCCAATAAATGTTTATGTAATACAGTAATATTGAAAACACGGTTGTGGGCGCCTGGGTGGCTCAGTGGGTTAAGCCTCTGCCTTCGGCTCAGGTCATGATCTCAGGGTGCTGGGATCGAGTCCCACATCGGGCTTTCTGCTCAATGGGGAGCCTGCTTCCCCCTCTCTCTCTGCCTGCTGCTCTGCCTATTTGTGATCTGTCAAATAAAATCTTTGAAAAAAAGAGAAGAAAACACAGTTGATCTGTGCCCTTAAGAAACTCACCTTTTGGGGGGGCGCCTGGGTGGCTCAGTGGGTTAAAGCCTCTGCCTTCGGCTCAAGTCCTGATCCCAGGGTCCTGGGATCAAGCCCCGCATGGGGCTCTCTGCTCAGCAGGGAGCCTGCTTCCCCCCCCCCCCTCTCTGCCTGTCTCTCTGCCTACTTGTGGTCTTTCTCTTAAAAAAAAAAGAAAGAAAGAAAGAAACAAACAAACTCACCTTTTGGGATGCCCAGGTGGCTCAGTCAGTTAAGCGTCAACTCTCAATTTTAGCTCAGATCATGATCACAGGGGTATTCAATTGAACTTCTGCCCAGGGTAGAGCCTGCTTAGGATTCTCTCCCTCTCCCTCTGCCCTTCTCTCTCTCTCTTGCTGTCCCTCTCTAAAACAAACAAGCAAAAACTCACCTTTAGTAGAAGACAGGTGAACAAATATGGATAATATGTAGGATTCCAATATATTATATGTACATCCATGTGATTGACATATGAACAAATTCTCTATTTTGCAATGCAATAATGGTACAGAAAGTTTCCTTTTATTTGCTGGAGAGCATTTATTACCAGTAAACCAAAATGAAAGCTTCTACTTCAGATTTCATTTGCAGAAAATATATGTTAGGTCTTTTACTAGTATCATAATATAAAGGAATATGTTTTGTCAAAACAAATGAAAGAAGCACATTCAAGTTTAGTAGATTTTATGTTGTTAACATATATAAAATTCATAATCCTACAATTGTTAGTCATTGCTATTAATTTTCACTCCAAATTTATTTGGGCTTTCTAGGATTTGTTTCCTTTTGCAGGAGGAGGGAGGCTTTCTAGTATTTGCGCCTTATTTAGGTACATGCTCTTAAACTGTCAGCTGAAAACTATAAGAAATACACGAATACACACATGAAGCAAGAACTAAAGAGCTCGTTACACACAGATATTTTGCATATTAGTACATACACGACTTGTGTATGTGTGGAAATAGTTTGGGTTATGGGAAGACTCGCACAGCCTGGATGACTCGCACATCACCCCGCTTCACCCTCCCATTTTTACTTGTGCAGCAGCAACCTGAGGGAGTCTCAGGGGCTTTCTCTCCACAACACTTGGCAACAGGTCCTAGAAGTAACTGGCAGTCATAATGGCGCATACTTCCTAAACTGCTTCTAGAAACCGTGTAGCAAGACAAATGTGGAATTTAAGAAACAAAATCATGATTCAATCTTGGACGATGGATGGGAACCGGGAGACTTGGGTGGGCCAGGCCTCGGAGAGTAAAGGGAAAGCCCGGCCGGGTCTGTGCGGCTGGGGGGCCACCAGGCGGCGGCCTGAGAGTGCAGGCAGAAATTCCCGGCCCGGCGCGGCGACCTATAGCCCCAGTTCTTTTTCCACTAGACAGCGGCCGGGAGACAACGGTCCTTTACTACTCCATGGACGTCAGCATGTCTTCTGTGTGCACTACACTCGAATACAGTGAAGCGCGCAGTCCATCAGAAAAACGCTGGTTAAAATTATCGCGGTGCCAGCGGGCGAAAGCCGGAAGAGACGCCTTGACCACTCTCCAATAAGCCGGCTCCTCTCCTCCGTCGCCTTCCGCAGCCCTGGGCACCAGCCGTGCCAGGTCACACTCAGGATCGCAGTGCCGGACTGCAGTGAAGTGCGGGCCAAGGGACGCTATCACCCAGCACCAACCCGCGACCTCGGCGACCTCGGGTCGACCCCGGGCCGGAAGTGACGCAACTGCACTGAGCACTTCCGGAGCTGCGGAGACGGCTCCGCGGGAGGAAGGAACGCGGGCCTTGACCGGCGTCGGCCCGTCGTCTCCGCCGTCGCCTCTGCGCCTGTGTCTGAAACCTCTGGCCCGGCCTGACCCGGTCTAGTCCGCCCGGGCTCAGCGGCCGCGGGCTGCGGCTCCCTGTAAGTGTGCGGCGCGGGTCGCGGCCTTGTTTACCCCGGTGGGCCGGGGAGGGGGGGGTTGCCTCGCCGCGCGCCTCCCTAGCCCTACCGGGGCTCCGCCTTCATCGCCGCCCGCGAGGTCCCGGTGCCCCCCGGCGATGGGTCCCGGTCTCAGCGCCCACGCCGCCCGCGGAGGGACGGCTGAGGGCTACGACAAGGCGGCGGGCGCCTGGCGTTTCTCGGTTTTTCCTTCTCCTCCCGTCTTGCCAGCTCCCGGAGAGGTCGGAGGCCAGCGCCTCTGACCGACCGGCGCCGGCGCCTCTGGGCCCTCCCCACCGGGCGCGCCAGGGATACGCGCCGCCTCCGGGGCTCCGCACTCTAGTTATTATTCGGAGCCCTCGCAGTGCCACCCGCGCAGTTAGTTAACGCTCGCCTGCGAAGGGTCCCCTTGCGCGTGGGCTCGGTGTCCTCGCGGCTGTCCCTGCGCCTCGGTAGAAACGTGCGGCCCAGGAGCTGCGCCGTCGTCTCGCCGGACGCTGCTGTGCTAGCCGCGTAAGAGACAACCGTGTTGTCGGATGACTTCACCTCTGTACTGATTGTTGCTCTGTCCCGTAGAACTTTCTGCCACAATGGACATATTCTATACTTTTGTTCTTAAGTAGGGTAACCACTAGCTACACGTGGCTGTTGAGCATTTGATTTACGACTAATGCGACTGAAAACCCGAATTTTAGGGTTTTGCTTTTTTTTTTTTTTTTAAAGATTTTATTTATTTGTTTGACAGAGATCACAAGTAGGCAAAGAGGCAGGCAGAGAGAGAGGAGGAAGCAGGCTTCCTGCTGAGCAGAGAGCCTGATGCGGGGCTCGATCCCAGGACCCTGAGATCATGACCCGAGCCGAAGGCAGAGGCTTTAACCCACTGAGCCACCCAGGCGCCCTTTGTTTAGTTTAAAAGTTAAATTTTAATAGCC
Source organism: Mellivora capensis (assembly GCA_004024625.1). Taxonomy (NCBI): domain Eukaryota; kingdom Metazoa; phylum Chordata; class Mammalia; order Carnivora; family Mustelidae; genus Mellivora; species Mellivora capensis. The sequence continues at coordinate 297,739 of PISX010000247.1, read as the reverse complement.
ATACGGGGCTAGTGGCTACCGTATTAGACAGGCTAGTATAGTGTAAGATTTTGAAACTAAGTTATTGGTTCATATTTTAAAAGTGCTAAGTAGTTTTCTTCGGAGATGTAGCCTTAGTAAATGACCATTCAGAGCCAAATGTTATGTCTGGAGTAAACATCTTCAGACTCGCCAAAAAGTTTTCTCGTCAACTTTAAACTGAGAGAGAAGTCTTCAGTTTGGATCCTTTAGCCCAGGCAGGGAGGGTGTCACGTCTCAACATGTGACTTTGGTTCTGGGGGAAAAGTAATTTATATTACTCCTTTTCTGTCTGGGGTGGAGGGATAATATTTAACATCCAAAGGAAAAGCGTTGTCATTAGTTCTTTTAATAAGGCAGTGACATTTAGGCCCCTTTGAACAATGTCAGCACTCTTTTGAGTAGAATTAGGGATATTTAATTTTGAAAAGATTAAAAATTAAGTTTTTATTTAAATCTGGACCTAGAACTTCCACCAAGTATGGAATGACTTTCTCTTTTTTGGAGGGGAGTATGAAGTTTTCCCCTGCTTCTTGAGTATTTAGTTAGTGAGAAGCCTTTGGGCAACATCTAAGTTCAAATCCTGGGGAGAAAGCCAGAGAAAGTGGAAACCTTGGTCTTCTGTTTGTTGTGATTCTGGAGGTAGCTTTGTGGATAGTATTAGGTTCTCTGGAAGGGTGGTGGGGAGTTATAAATCCCTGTAGCCAGTGGATCTGGTGGAAGTATTAATTCTGGGTGATATCGGTTGCTAGCACTGTGATCCTGGCAAGTTACTTAACCTTTCCGAACTTTGGCTTCCTCATTTGTAAGAAGGGAATTATAGCCACTTTGTAGAGTTGTGAAGATTTGATGAGAATTAGTCAAACCTGAAATTGGCCCTCATTAAATGAGAGCAAATATTGGTAGTGAAATACTGTAGATGGGAGCAGTATTTATGAATTTTATTTTCCCAGTAAGCAATATCTTAAATAAAAATACAGGTAAAAGAAAAAAGACATTAAGGGGCGCCTAGGTGGTTCAGTGGGTTGAGCCTCTGCCTTTGGCTCAGGTCATAATCTCAGGGTTCTGGGATCAAGCCCCCTGTGGGACGCTCTGCTCAGCAGGGAGCCTGCTTCCCCCTCTCTCCCTGCCTGCCTCTCTGCCTACTTGTGGTCTCTCTCTGTCAAATAAATAAAATCTTTTAAAACAAAGATTTTTAAAAAATCAATTGTTCTTGGGACGCCTGGGTGGCTCAGTTGGTTAAGCAGCTGCCTTCGGCTCAGGTCATGATCCCAACGTCTTGGGATCGAGTCCCACATCGGGCTCCTTGCTCAGTGAGGAGCTTGCTTCTCCCTCTGCCTCTGCCTGCCTGTGCTCACTCTATCTCTCTCTGACTTAAATAAGTAAATAAAATCTTTTTTAAAAAAATCAATTGTTCTTTACGGTTTTAGAAATAATCTTCCATAATCATTGTTTAGACCTTGATTTTCATTTGGGTTTATATTTACTTGTCCATGTTTGAAGTATTTTTTTGGCAGTTACAAAGTTTTAGTTTTTTGAGAAATCCTGTAGTATAAAGAAATAGACATAAGATTTCTAATTGAGTGAGCAAGTAGTACTTATTTAGTCTTGCATAGTGAGCTCTGTATCTCTGAGCAAGTCAGATGACCCTTGAGCATGTCAGAAGAGAGGTGACAAAGGGGGATTAATATTGCCTAGTGGGCATCGTATTGGGGACATTCTTTATTTCCAAATAATTCTTTCATGAGTAAGTGAGATCTGAAATACTAGCAATATTTGTTGTTAGATTATCACCGTGGAAGTTACTTTATACTAAAAATTTCATTTTACAACAGTTTTTTTTTTATTTTTAATTTATTTATTTATTTATTTATTTTTTTAATTTGTCAGAGAGAGAGGGAGAGAGAGAGTGAGCAAGCACAGGCAGACAGAGTGGCAGGCAGAGGCAGAGGGAGAAGCAGGCTCCCTGCTGAGCAAGGAGCCCGATGTGGGACTCGATCCCAGGACTCTGGGATCATGACCTGAGCCAAAGGCAGCCGCTTAACCAACTGAGCCACCCAGGCGTCCCTAAAAATTTCATTTTAAGTCAGTTGCATTTTACTTTGTCTACTTCTGTGTAACATTTAGGGTTGAAATTGTGATAGTGACTTAGGAATCTGGACCATAGGCATAAGGTGGTGGGTTTTCAAACCCAGAGGGAGGGAATTGGGTATCTATTTACATCACCTAGAGGGAGGGAATTGGGTATCTATTTACATAACTAGTATTCTGGGTTAAATACTTATTGACTGTTTACTTTGAGCCCTTTGTTTTTTAGAAGGCCATGTAACTCTTGTTGTTATTAACTCTTTTCAATATAATGATATACATGTTTCTGTGGGACTTACAAGAAAATAATTTCATAGTTCTCTGCTCCCTTGCTGCTTATCCTTTTAAATGTCTTCACTTGTTAAAAAATAAATTTGCAAAACCAGGGTACCAACGTCAAAAATATAAATAGAATTTTCTCTTTTCATTTTAGATGGAAATTATATGACAGACTATTTGGGGTGACATCTTGAAAGATCTTCAAGAATTGCAGGTATTTTTAATTTAAAGATTAACTTTCTCCTACGGAAAAAGTACCATAGTTCATTTGTAATTAGGTGGTTCTGCCATATAAAACAATTTGTTGAAAGTCAAACCGAAAATATTATTACTGCTCTCATTAATGTGATTTTTAAAAAAAAAAACTGGGCATTTATGGTTAGCATGTCAAACGTAGATTCACTGATTTTTTTTTTTAAGATTTTTATTTATTATTTGATAGAGACATATCTCAAGTAGGCAGAGAGGCAGGCAGGGTGGCGGGTGGGGAAGAGGCTCCCCGCTGAGCAGAGAGCCCAGTGCGGGGCTGGATCCCAGGACCCTGAGACCATGACCCCAGCCGAGGGCAAAGGCCCAACCCTCTGAGTCACCCAGGCGCCCTGATTCACTGATTGATATATATATATGTGTGTGTATATATATATATTTTTTGTTTTTAAGATTTTATTTCTTTGACAGGCAGAGTTCACAAGTAGGCAGAGAGGCAGGCAGAGACAGAGAGGGGGGGGAAGCAGGCTCCCCGCTGAGTAGAGAGCCCGATGCGGGGCTCCATCCCAGGACCCTAGGATCATGACCTGAGCCGAAGGCAGAGGCTCTAACCCACTGAGCCACCCAGGTGCCCCACCGATTCATTGATTTTTTTATATTAAAAGGTGGTTCTGTATTCCTTTACCTATTCACTACACGTTCTTTTTTTTTTCTTGACATGTTCATTTTTATGTTTTAATTTTTATTTTTTGTCTTAATTATGGTTGTTTTTTTGAGAGATTATCTTTTTTTTTTTTTCCAGATTTTTTATGTATTTATTGTTTTAGAGAGAGAAAGCTTGCCCAGTGAGACCAGGGGGAGGGGCAGAGGGAGGAGAAAATCTCAGGCAGACTCCCTACTGATCTCAGGACCTTCATATGACCTGAACCCAAATCAAGAGTTGCGCACTTAACCAACTGAGCCGTCCAAGCCACCCCCTTGAGAACTTATCTATTTCAAATAGACTTTATGTATACTTTTGTATTTAATCTAGATTTAGTTATGTAAGTTATTTATATACCACCCAATCCAAATGCTCTTGCATTTTAAAGTCTTATGAGTTTTTACATTTAAATCACTATTTAAGGGACACAAGGGTTAAGATGTCTGTCTTCAGCTCAGGTCATGATCCCAGAGTCCTGGAATTGAGCCCCAGATTGGGCTCTTTGCTCACTGGGGAACCTGCTTCTCCCTCTGCTGCTGCTCCCCCCCCTGCTTGTGCATGCTCTCTTTCTCTCTCTGACAAATAAAATCTTAAAAAAAAAATAAATTACTGTTTAATATTGTTTCTTGCAGATGCTCATTTGAAATAGTACTTGTACAGAAAAGTTAATGGGTATTTGCCAAAATCTTCTCTGTATATTTATAGTTTTCCTTCACAATTGGATCAATTTCTTTGTGTTGAAGTACCCCTTTTAAAGAATCAGTAGAATCCTTTAAAACTGAAAAATCAGTTAACTTTTGCAGACTGGAAGAGGGTGTTGAAGAGCTTTGTTGTTTTTGTTTTCCTTACTAACCATGCACCTGTTTTCCAGATATCTCAGAGTGATGTCTGTGAAACAGTGGTATTCTTTTCCGAGACATTATAGTAGAAATGAACTGTGTCATTTGTGTACTGTCTGTGTCACTAGTCAGTGGGGCATAACTAGCAAAGAGATTTTAAATTTTGGTAGCTCAGCCCTAAGGTTGCTTCCCTGGTGGGCCTTCATCTGTGAGATGGTGCCTCTTTCTTAAGGACTCCTGCGGGAAGGATAAGTCCTTGGAAATTTGACCCTTTGACATGGACAGCCTTCCTGACTCTTTTATTCCAGGCCCTTCATGTGAAGTTACATTATTAGGCAGAAGTTACCGCTTCTGCCCCTCAAGAAGAGTTTCCCTTAGATAAGCCTGGGCAGGGAGATGATGGTGATGTTTCCTATATGAGACGAGAGTTGGAATAGGCCATAATGGGGATAGGACCAGGCTATATGGTTTTGATTCTTCAATGGTTATTGTTATAACTTCTCATAGTGAAAGTAAGTAACACTTATTTTTTTCTTTTCCTTCCTTAGAAGACAAAAAACACTAATGCATTTGAGAAAGTGGTAAAGTTTAGGGGGAGGGGAAAAAACTGCTTTCCTGATCTGCAACTTGGCTGGATGCTAAGATGTCTGTGGACATGAATAGCCAGGGGTCTGACAGCAATGAAGAGGACTATGACCCAAATTGTGAGGAGGAAGAAGAGGATGAGGACCCTGGGGACATAGAGGACTATTACGTCGGAGTAGCCAGCGATGTGGAGCAGCAGGGGGCCGATGCCTTTGATCCTGAGGAGTACCAGTTCACCTGCTTGACCTACAAGGAGTCCGAGGGTGCCCTCAATGAACACATGACCAGCTTAGCCTCTGTCCTAAAGGTGAGCAGTGATGTCAATTCCAAGTATAATTCCCCCAATTAAATCTAAATACAAGCTTTTGCTAACTGATGTCTCCTCCAGATTGATTGAATGAGTGGCGCTGTCGTGAAACCAAATTTAGGATATGTGTTGGATTAGTTGGACCCATTTGATGCTTTACTTTGTTTTCTAAAATATGCATATTTAAGGCCCTCAAATTCCCAAGTTACTAAAAATTAGGAATGATGGAGTAGATTCAGGATAGACTGGAAGTACATAGAAGCAGAATTATGTAGATTAACATGGTTTCATAAAGTGAGTCTTATGAAACTTAATGAGATAAGATATGATTAGCCTCAGAATCACCATCCTCTATACAACCATGTGTGAGTTTCTGGCAAATGTCTTGAGAGGTACCCAGGATGTGCCTTGAGTAATCAGTGCCTCTAGGCTAATTGAATTCCATTGTTTCATGTACTAATGTCTAATGTTGAAAGAGATTTTAGTTTGTGTTTCCTTGATTTGGGAGGTATTTTATGGAAATTTTAAAGAGTTGGTTATTCCAGCAAGAATCTCATTTTTACCACTTAAATTAGCTTGCTTTTCAATCTTGCACCTCAGGCCACTTTTTGTCCTTACCATGTACGTTTTGTGCTATGTAAGACTAGTACATAGTACACTCACATAAAACACTATGTACAATAAATATTTTTATGTTCATTTAGACAATTTCCCAGCATGTTTCTTTCTCCTCTAATGTTGGCCATTATTTGAAAGTGGGGACATTTCTCTTATTTCACTGTTTTCACTGCCCTCCCTTCAAGAACTACTATATGGATCTTGTTATCTGCCTAAATCGAAGGTCAGGGGAACATTGGCATGATTTCAACCAAATGATTTTTTTGCTGGTATTTAAATGGAAGTAACTAAGGTGTGCCATGTGTGATTTCTATAAAAGCTGCTTTATCTATTAGTTTAGGGATTTTTTTCCCCCCAGGTGGTCAGCAGAGGCTCACTAATACCTTAGATTTGGATAGTCAGGGCTTTATTAGCAGCTAGTGGGAAGTTGAAATCTACAGCTTTTTTTGTGACTCCTTCCTGGAAGGGTTGCAGACTTCTTGTCTTGTGGTCAGTAGAAAACTTTGAAGAATGGAGACCCATCGGAACCTCTGGATTCGGGATTTCTGCCCCATAGCTTTAGTAGAGCTGCTGGGACCTCTGTTTCCAGAGGACATTTCTCTGGTGGAAAAGACATCATATCTCTTCTTCACAATGCACACACCTCTCTGGTCAACTAGTTGCTTTAACCATATTGTCAGGTTATGCACAGTGTTGGTATTTAAAATTAGGAAAGGTATTGTCAGGTGTGTGGCTGTGTGTTGACTAAGTTCATCAGATGTTCTCATCTATGCATAAGCATCCTGTTCCCTCTGTGCTACCTTTCTTACCCTTCTGGGTGGGCCCAGATACCTGTCTTCATTTTTTTTTTAATTGTGGTAAACCATACATAACATAAAATTCACCAATTTTACATTTTTCCTTGCTATTAAGCTGATACAGGGTTAGGCCCCTGGAAAGTCTTCTCCCCATAGAAACCCCTCCCTTTCCTCCCTCAGAGTGCCTTCAGAGTCTAGCTTGTACTTTTCCTGGGTAGCCTTCTTGAGATTCCTGCAACACAGTGGTTGTACCCTCCTTTGTTCTCAGTGCCTGAACATTACAGCTCCTGTATGTACTAGAGCACATCCTTCAGTCTTTGGACCAATTATGTTGTTTTACCTTTTCGTGTATTTTTGCATGATCTCTCCGACTAGATTGTCACTTCATAGAGAACAGAAACTGCTTTATACCTTTTCTCCCCCATCATTCCTGTCACAGTGTTTCATCCATAGTAGGTGTTGAATAATTTCTTGGATACTGTGAATTTTGTCAGCTGTTGATGACAGTAGCAGATGCCATTGGTATGAGCCAGATTCCGGAGTCCCCCTAATGTCCATCCTTCTCTGCTATCAGGAAAAGACATCATTCTGACCCTCAAAATCATGAAAAGAAGGAGCAAAACAAACTTGGTATAGAGATGAAGAAATAAAAAGAGATAAAAGAAGGTTGAAACACAAGGAAAGGGTTAAAGAGAAAATGAGGCAAAGGGAAAAATAGTCCATGAAAATTTAGATCATGGTAGAAGATAGATTTTTTCCCCCCTCCCTAGGTCTCACTGAGAAGCATGCTAATAACCGTTTTCTTTCTGGGGCTGGGGAGCAAGGGTTCTGGCTCTTTTGGTGGCTTGGCTGTGCATAAAGGGACTCAGTGGTGTTTTAAGTAGTTTGGGAATTTGACCGAAGAGGCTAGGCAAAAACAGCTTGGTTAAGACTAGAGAGGGAATCACATACAGTCTTCCTTTTTCAGGCTGGCTAAAAACTAACATTTTCATTTTTGTAATTAATATTTTATGAGATGAGAGGGAATAATTTAAGTGCTGCGTTTACAGAATGGTGTTTATTGGTGCTTTGGCTATTCTAGCTCCCCTGTTGCATGCTTATCTGAGAGTAGAGATCAGTGGTGATCATCCAGATTACTACTGATGTCCCCTGATGATCTTGGTGTAGTTTGTACAACTTTGTGACATATTGAGATATTTAATTCTTTCATATGATTTAGGTGGTATTTGGCTGGTAGGAAATATGACGTGTATGTGGTTTAAAGTTAGAGCCATATGGAACAGTCATTTATGAATGAAAGCTAAATTTGAGGACTGGCTTGACTTTTTCACTGATACCATGTCTGTTTCACTTGTTTTGTTTGTGTGTTGGGAGTTACCTATGGATGGGGCATTTCTGGCATAAAATTAAGCCTTTTGAGATTTGATGTCTCTTAATTAAAATTCCTATTGTCTGGGATGCTGGGTTTTTGGTGTAGTGAGGGCCCCTGGTGTCAGGGTAACTTCCTATATATGTTGTAAAACAAGTCCGTGAGTAAGATCATTAATTGAGAAAGGAAATCAGATTTAAGGGCTAAGGATAAACAACAGAGAAAATGAATATCTGTTATTGGTGGTGGGGGGGGGATACACTACTGTGTTCAGATAATGGCAAAATGGAAGCTTTGTTTTTAGAATTAGCTTTCATCTTATACAGATAGGATACAGTTGACCCTTGAACAATGACGGGGACTAGGGGTGCCAATCCCCAAACTGCCAAAAATCCACATATAACTTGACTCCCCCAAAACTTAATACTAGTAGTTTACTGTTGACTGGAGGCCTTACCAATACCATAAACAGTGAGCACATATCCTGTATATTACATGTATTACATACCAGATTCTTACAATAAAGTAAACTAGTGAAAGAAAATGTTAAGAAAGTCATAAGGAAAAGACATTTATATACATAAGGAAAAGACAGTACAGTACTGTATTGTAAAAAATTTGTGTATAGGTGGCTCTGTGTGGTTCAAACCCATGTTATTCAAGTATCAACTGTAGTCATTAGAGATTAGATGATTGTCAGGTGAGATACATTGTAGGAGGGAGAAAATCTATGACACATATTTGTCGTGTTTGTGTAGGTCTTATGTCTTAAGGAAAGTCTTTTTTTTTTTTTTCCCCAAGCTGCTTTCACTTTATTCTTCTATTTATACATTCTCCTGCTCCCAGATGTGAAGGCAGACCATGATGTAGGTTCTGCAGTCCTGCTCAGAGCCTTTCTAAATTCTATCAGTTTCCCTTTCCCCCTCTCCCATCCTTGTCCACCCCAACTCAGTCAGTCCCCCTGCCCAGGGAAAGTCTTTAAGGAAAACAAAGCTAACTTTTTAAAACCCTGTCTTTTCTTTAAAAACAAAACAAAACAAAAAAAAAAAACAAAAAAACCCCTGTCTTTTCATATGAAACTCACACGAAGATTATTTGATTATCTTACAGATGAGAGAGGCCTTTTCTGGTAATAACAGACATTTTTATTGCAAAACATGTAGTAGTTAGCCAAGAAGAATTTTGTCGTTCAGTGAATCCTGTTTGTTACTGCTGTTTTGTGAAACTCCTGAGGCATTTGCTATCAAGCTGCTCAGGAAGGGGCTCAGCCCAGATAGCCCAGGCCAGCTTTCATTGGTGATGGGCCAGAGGAGTCTCCCCCATGCTACTCTCTTCCTCTCAGCAGTGTGCCAGGGGTGTGGGCAGGAGAGGAGGAATGTGGTTCAGGTCCCCACCCCAATGCATAAAAAAAGGAGAAGTAGTAGTCCACTTTGGGCTAGATCCAGTCTAATGGAGCAAAAGTGAGCTCTCTGAGCTTTGTGTTGCAGGAGAACCTTGAAGTTGGAGGAGAAGGGCAGCGCAGGTCACAGCAGTCAAGTCCAAGCCGCACAGGTCGATAAGCATGGGGATGGGAAAGTTATGTTCTGAGCTAGAGCAGGAGACTAAGAAGTAAGTATAGGTTAAAGGGAGTAAAATGTGGAGGATTGTGAATGCAGCCTGGGGTGTCTTCACTATTGGATTTTTTAAACTTCTTCATTGCTTAACTGTGCTGTTTACTTCTTAAGCCTTGTGTTCCTCCAGATAGGATTGGAGAAATAAGCTGGTTATAACGAGTGTTGTTTTTTTAAAGATTTTATTTGACAGAGATCACAAATCTCTGTCACAAATATTTATTTGACAGAGATCACAAATAGGCAAGAGAGGCAGGCAGGGAGAGAGAGGAGGAAGCAGGCTCCCTGCTGAGCAGAGAGCCCGATGTGGGGCTCGATTCCAGGACCCTGGGATCATGACCTGAGCCGAAAGCATAGGCTTTAACCCACTGAACCACCCAGGCGCCCCCTATAATGAGTGTTTTTACTACAGTTCTTGCTTTATGAATTGTATTGACTGCAGTAGAGCTGGGGAAACTGTTACATAGAATACTTTATTCTGCCACCCTTTTGCTTGAATTTATTTTAAAGTCTAGTGTTTGATATTCAGCAAAATGTGGCTGGAAAATCTTTTATGATTCTTCTGTGGATCATTTTTCCCCTTTGTGGATGAATCATAATTAGTTTTCAGAGCTTCTGACTCCCAAGTGCAGAAGTCTTTATAGTCTCATGTTCAAAACAATCTAATTTCTATGCATTTGGTACTGGTAACATGAGCAATTGATGTTTTTCACAAAATTCCTTATATTTAGTCTTTCTCTTAAGTGGCACCAAGTTTTTGTATAATATCTGGAAAAGACTTTAATTTTACTTACGTCAACTTTTTTTTAATCCTGATATAGAGGGATTTTAGACCGTTTTTATTTATATATTTGTTAATGGTAATTGTTATTTTATTACTATTAATGGGAGTATCCTCAACCTGGGCCTGGTAACACTGAGTATTTATGCTGAGCAGCCATCTGATTTCTATTTTTATGACCTGATGTCAGATTTCTTTGCATGCCTGTATCTCAATAGAATCTAGATTAAATTCCTGTGTTTCAAATAGTTGGTTGTTGGTGGGTGTGTCATACTTCATGACGTTTAGTCTGGAAATCTGATGTGCGTTTTACTGATGTACAGATTTATTTTTAAAAGGGAGATGAAAAATGTCCAGAGTGACGTTGAGAATTGCGTAAGTACAACTAGTGCTACAGTTGTCCCGGTCTTGCCAGTTTAGTAAGGTTATTGTCATCATTGACTTTGTGTGCTCACTGTGCACTTGGCACCACACACATGTTTACCACCTTCCAGAAAATAAGCTCTTAATCAGATTCAAGAGCAGCTTTCATTCTAGTCTTTTTCTTGTACTTTCACATTATCATACAAACGATGCGTAATCAAGGGGTGGTCTTATTTTATTTCAGGATTTATTTATTTTAGAGAGAGAGCACACAAGCAGGGGGAAGGGCAGAAGGAGAGGGAGAGAATCCCAAGCAGACTCCCTGCTGAGGCCTACAACAGGGGGCTCAACCCCAGGACCCTGAGATCATAACCAGAGCCAAAACCAGGAGTCTGCCACGGGGTGCCTGGGGCTCAGTGGGTTAAGCATATGCCTTCAGCTGATTTCAGTGTCTGCCTTTGGGTCCTTGGGCTCCCTGCTCAGTGGGGAGTCTGCTTCTCCCTCTTCCTCTGTATGTCTCTCCCTCATGCTCTTTCTCTCAAACAAATAAATAAAATCTTTTTTTTTTTTTAATCTTAAAAAAAAAAAAAAAAGGTCAGGCACTCAGCTGACTGAGCCACCCAGGCGTGCTTTTAATCCTACATTTGTGTTCTAATCCTTAATTTATTTATATTTAACCTTTTATTGTTGAGATGTTATTACAATATTTAAAGAAGAAATATCCTTCATAATTCCTTAACCTAAAATAAAAGTTTTCTTCCTTGCTTATAGTCCTGCAGGTCTTACCCAAATTCATACATAATATTACTATGCTTCAATTCATTCATTTAACCAATATTTATTAAGCACTTACTATGTGCCAGGCACTGAAAAAATAGCATTGAACAACATAGATAGGTCCCTTCCCTGATGGATGTTAGATTCTGGTAATTGTTCTGTACATGTATTTTTATTATATTCTGCTTTTTTCTTATATACAAGCTTGCCTCAGAGATATTGCATGTTTGGTTCCAGACCACTGCAATAAAGCAAAAATCACAATAAAGCAAGTCAAATGAATTGTTTCCCAGTGCAAAAAAAAGTTGTATTTATGCTATACAGTCGTCTGTTAAGTGTGCATTAGCAACGTGTCTATAAAATACTGTAAATATCCTAATTTAAAAATAACATTGCTGAAAATTGCTAACCATCACCTGAGCTTTCAGCAGGTTGTAATCACTGATCACAGATCACCATAACAAATACAATAATAATGAAAAAATTTGAAATATTGCAAGAATTACCAAAATGTGATGCAGAGACATGAAGTTAGCAAATGCTATCAGAAAAATGGTGCTGATAGACTTACTTGATGCAGGGTTGCCACAGACCTTCAGTTTGTTTTTGAAAACACACATACACACAAAAACAATATCTGCAAAATATGGTGAAATGAGGTGTGCCTGTATTTTAACTATTTCCCCATTTTTACTTCATCCTCATAAATTACTTTAAATGGCTGAATGGCTGAGTATCACACCATCATATTGAGCCAAAATTTGCTCAGACTTTCTCCATTGGGCATTTAGGTAAGTACTTATGTGTTACAGTTTTGGGGGACTGGTTATGTTGCTGTGAACACTTTCATAAATGTGGCCTTTGAGTCTCTTGGCGCTTGGCTAGAGCTTGGGCTTGGGGTCAGATGGTTGGGGTCCATTTCCTTTTTTGCCATTTGATATAGTGTGACCTTGGGCAAGTTCCTAACATCTCTAAGCTTCAATTTTCTCAACTGTAAAATAATGATAAAAAGACCTCCTTTGCTGCAGTAAATGAGATTATGCATGTAAAGTGCCTGGCACATGAATATTCAAACAAATGGTCATGGTGGAGGCAGGGCAAGTGCAGAACAGTGGGATTGTTACTTTCACATATTTACTGCAGTTCCTTAAAACACACTCTTAGGACTGTGCATTTTCAGTTTGCAGGCTAAAAGCCACGTTGAGGAAGGTTCTGGGTGGCATACTGCTGATGATGTCTCTCGTGTGCATGTGGTAGATGGATCATGTACTTTTGGATTTTTTTGTCCAGAGCCTCTGGTTCCCTTCTCCTGGGGCTCACTGATAAGAAAAGTAAAAATAACACAAAATGAATTTTGAATTGGGACCAGGAAAAGGATGCAGGGGAATATAGCTTGTCTGTTATTCCTACATTTTTGGTTGACTGCTGTGTTTGGTCTTAGGCCTGCATTGATAGAACTACTTAATGAAGTGCTTGGTTAATTGGGGGTTCTTATTATTGGGGCATCTCCTTACTTTAACTTGTGCTCTGTCCCAGTCTCCCCTTTTGTTTGTTGTTTTTTTTTTTTTACTTTGCCTTTGCCCCTACTGCTCTAGGAAAAATTTCACAGATTAGATTTCTCTGCCCAAAAGAGGAAAGAGTTATAGGAAGGATTTGAGAAAGGTACAAAGTGAGATACAGGAAGCTTCTCATCTTGCTCTTCCTAAAATGTGTCTGTCCTGTGGCTTGATTACTCAAATTGACATGAATTATCAGAATTTGAAGCTTATTTGTGTTCCCTTTTCTTAGAACTGTCACAAATCTTTATACACATGAAATGGTTTTACTGTGAAAACCTCAAGTTATCAACCAGATATGGAGAAAAATACAGGGAAAGTGAGCAAAAGGTTGGTTTAGAGATTTTAGTAGAACAGAACTGTTCTTATGATCATGGACAAAGAATGGTCTCCATCTGGAAAATTGGCCGTCTTTGACTAGTGGCTTCTTTCTTGGCCAGTACGTGCTCTAGTCATTCTCATTTCTTTTATCCCTTAGTTTTAAGCTCTTATTTTCCAGAGTCTGTAGATAGCTTTGCCTCCTTTTTTTTTTTTTTTTTAAGATTTTATTTATTTATTTGACAGATGGAGATCACAAGTAGGCAGAGAAGCAGGCAGAGAGAGAGGGGGAAGCAGGCTCCCCGCCAAGCAGAGAGCCCGATGGGGGGCTCTATCCGAGGACCCCGAGATCATGACCTGAGCCAAAGGCAGAGGCTTACCCCATTGAGCCACCCAGGCGCCCCAGCTTTGCCTCCTTTTAACAAGAAATAACTCCAGTGCCATCAAAATTAGTTGCCTGGGGACGTCTGAGTGGCTCAGTGGGTTAAGCGGCTGCCTTAGGCTCACATCATGATCCCAGCGTCCTGGGATCGAGTCCCACATTGGGCTCCTTGCTCGGCAGGGAGCCTGCTTCTCCCTCTGTCTCTGCCTACCACTCTGTCTGCCTGTGCTCGCATGAGCTGTCTCTCTCTCTAACAAATAAAATCTTTTTAAAAAAAATTAGCTGCCTGGATTCTCTCTCTCTCTCTCTCTTTTTTTTTTTAATATTTTATTTATTTATTTGACAGAGATCACAAGCAGGCGGAGAGGCAGGTGGGGGTGGGGGGGAGCAGGCTCTCCGCCGAGCAGAGAGCCCGTTGTGGGGCTCGATCCCAGGACCCTGAGACTATGACCTGAGCCAAAGGCAGAGGCCAGGCGCCAGAGCCACCTAAGCACCCCCGGATTCTCTGTCTTAATTGATGATATCACCATCCACCAAGCTGGAAGCTAAGGTACCCTTGACTCCCTTCTCCCATGAAGCCCTCCCTGTTCCCCAGGCAAAGTTGGACACTCCTGTCTCTGTTCCGCTCTGTACATGTGTCTTGCTGTGTATTTATGCTAATTACAAACTCTTGTTTGTAAGCCAGGGCTTAAACTCTTTGAGAGTTCCTTGTTGTTGATCTGACTGTCTAAGCCAAGTCAATGAATGCAGAAGTTGAGAATTTAACCCCAGACCTCTACTTCTGTAGGTTCCCATTTGTAAATAGAAAACCAAAAAATAGAAAATCAAAGGATTTCCATGAAGCTGGCTGAAGTCTAAGCAGAGACAGTATATACCTGGTAGATGTATGGTTCCCAGCTTGGGGTGCATCTCAGAATTAGTGTTGTCAATTCTGATACAGAAGCCTGAATTTTATGCAGACATAATAAAACAAAATCTTATTTTATGCAGATATAATAAAACAATCTTCAGAGATGAGGCAAGGTATTCATTATATTTATGTGGAGAATTCATGTGGAAGTACAAAAAAATTGTGAAACAATTCAGTTATCGAAGTGAGGAGGAAAGGGTGCATTTTCTTTGGCTGCGGAAAGGATGTGTCCAACCTTCAGAGTGTACTGGTTTCATAACTAGAGTAGGGGTAGGATAAAGACACCCAACTATACTGGCAAGTTTGATAGGTTTCCTGTATCTTTTTTCCTGTGATATTTCTGATGTCTAAATGTAACTTCCTGTATCATCAATATCAAGATAAAAGTGGTTTCTTAGGATCATGGTGATAATGATAGCTGTAAAAATGACAAATAATATCTGCAATGTGAATGTTTTAAGAGTTTTGAATTTTATGATGCAGAACACATCCCCCCCCCCACCCCCCCCAGCTAGCATGTTAGCATTGGCTTCTGCTCCAAGATCGTTGGCTGTCCTTACATACCTTTGTATCCCCTCCATTTGTTTTTGTTTGTTTGGTATTCAAATGTCTGTAGCAGTTTTATTTGCAATAGCCAAAAACTGGAAACAACCTAAATATCCAGAAACAGATGAATGAACAAGTAGTGGTATGCCCATTGAACAACATACTTCTCAGCGGTATAAAAAGAATGAATGGCTTATATAAGTGTCATTGGTAAATCCCAAAAAAGTATGCTGCATAAGGGAACCCAGGGGGAAAAGAGAGCAAATATTTTATGATTTCAATCATATAAAATTCTAGAAAATGCAAACCCATTGTGAAGGAAAGTAAGACAGTGGTTGCCTGGAGAGTTGGGGAGGGCAGGGAGAGAGATGATGCTGAAGAGCATGAGGTAAATTCAGGGGTGGTTTTCTATTTTGAAATATTATGAAAATGAAAGTAAAGACATATTCATGTTATTAAACTCATAATACAATAAAGAGTAGGTTAAGGGGGGGTGGCTTGTGGAGACCTTGCATACAGGTGCCACTTTGTCCCGCAAATCTTTGAAGAGACATTGAGCTCTAATTTGACTGACAAAGGCTGGAAGAGATAAACTGTAAATAAGGGGATTAATTAAAGATTTCTGTGTAAAATAGTCAGCCCTGCCCCCACGTGGTTTCTAAGCAAAATAATCTGCATATTTTTTTAAGTAAAAAAAATTTTTTTAAGATTTTATTCATTTATTTGACAGGCAGAGATCACAAGCAGGCAGAGAGGCAGGTAGAGAGAGAGGAGGAAGCTGGCTCCCTGCCGAGCAGAGAGCCGGATGTGGGGCTTGATCCCAGCACCCTGGGACCATGACCCTAGCCAAAGGCAGAGGCTTTAACCCGCTGAGCCACCCAGGTGCCCCATAATCTGCATATTTTTAAGAAATAGAATACCCCGGGGAGAAATAGGGCCTTTAGAGAGTGTGAGATTGGGCTGACCTCATTGCTCACTTTGGGGGCTCTTGAGTCTTGGGTATATGCTGCTTCTGATTAAGCACCCTAAAGAAAAGCTTATCAGTTGACAGGTTGTGTCCATGTACACAGAGTTGGATTCATTTTCCTGACATCCCCCACCTCTTTTAAAATTGTAATATATAAAATGAACCACTTTAAAGTTGAAAATCAGTAGCATTTAGTACATTCACAGTGTTCAACCATAACCTCCGTCTAGTTCCAGAACATTTTCATTACCCAGAAGGAAACCTGGTACGCATTAAACAGTTATTTCCCACTCCCCCAGCCCTGGGCAACCACTAATCTGCTTTTTGTCTCTATGGATTTACTTATTCTGTATATGCCATATAAATGGAATCATGCAGTATATGACCTTTTGTGTCTGGTTGCTTTCACTTAGCATGATATTTTCAAGGTTCATCCAAGTTATAGCATGTATCACTACTTCATTCCCTTTTTTTGGTGGCCCTTTGTTTTTTAACCAAGAATCACCAGTCATTTGAGGAAAACATGCAAAATGGAAAAGAAACAGAAAAATTGATCTGAGCTGAAACAGACCAATAGATGGTTTTGCTTGTTTTTAAAAGCATACTATTTAGTAATCTACTAGATATTCAAGAAGATATGGCACCCATGAAACAATCAGTGTTGCCATCTGGAAGAAACTGTCAAAATAAAAAAGCTCATAGAGATGAATTATGTGTTTGCCAAGTTAAAAATTATTCCGTAGATAGATCAGAAGATAAAGTCAAGAGGAAATCTCAGCATAAAGCCAAAATACAGGCAAAAATTGATGTGGAAGAAAGAGACATAGAGGATCAATCCAGAGAACCATCATCTGCCAGAATTTCTGGGAAGTGAGAACATAATTTGAAAGGAAAGAAATATTTAAAAGTATAAGAAGAGGAAAATTTCCAGGATCTAAAGAAGGGAGCATTCTTCATATTGAAAGTTTCTACCCAGTGCTCAGACAAATAAAGAAAGACCCACGGCTAGAATTGTGACTGTGAAATTTCAAAAAAGCAAGAGTAGAGAGAAAACCATAACAGTTTCTATGAGATACACTGGGTCTTCTAAAAGCAATGGGAATCAGATGTGTCATCCACAACAGTGACAACCAGAAAGCAGTGGAGCAGCAATCTTCCCAGCCCTGAGGGAGAATGGTTTTGAACCAGATCTGTCATAGCAAAATACATTTGTTTTCAGATGTGCAAGGACTCCTGAAATTTTCTTTCCTTATTCTGGATATTCCTTATCCTATTCCTTTTCTGAAGCAGTTATTTACAGATGAAAATTTTAAAAAAAGGAAAAATTTCAAGAAATGGCTGAACTCACCTAGTAGTCCAATGAAAAGACTCATGTTACCTGTGCAACAGGAACTCTGTTTTACTCTGGAAAGTAGCCATCCCAGATTTGAACACAGATTTGGTGGGATCCAGGAAAAATTTATTTGGGAATGGGAATGGGTAGATTCCAAGCAACAGGTAAAATGAAGAAGCTGGAAGATAGTTGGAATACAGTGAAGAAACCATAGAATTTTTACAAAGGGCAAGGGAATTAGAATTCCTACACAAAGCAGAAAAACTATATGCAGAAAGTTGTAAGCCAAATGCAAATCAAACACATAAGTGGCACAAGTATGAATAATTGGTGGTGACTGAATAGAAAATGTATTTGTGCCTAATGTATGAAGAATATCCTTTTTTATGGATAGTGGCTTTGGAAGCACAAGGAAGAAAGTGTGATGCTGGTCCTGTAAACAGTATTTTGAAGTTACAAAGGTAACTGATGGAAGGAACTGAAAGTAGTAATTTAAATATAAAAAGGTTGGGGCTTGGAAGAGGTGGTAGGGAGTGGTATAAGTACACTAAATCTGCCAGAGAATTATGGGCATGCTTAATGAGGTTGGTGACAACCAAAAGAATTGGTGGAGATTTCTCTTGGGTAGGAAGACTGGGATGCTGGGGTGGGATGGCGTGGCAGGTATTGTTCCTTTTCATCAAAGTGCTTTTTATGAGCCTTTTGATTTTCTTTGTTCATTGGTAATTGGGATAGGTTAAGAATTTGTTGATTCCCAATAAATAAGTGTTTCTTTCCTGAGTGTCTTCTGTTGTTTTAACTTTTAGATAGATGCTGAGAGCTGGGGGGAAAAATAGTTTGACCTCTACCATAAAATAATTCTAAGATCTCTTTGCCTTTAGTTTCTGCCATCGCTTTTTTTAGAATGGTGAGAGAGGAGATATAAATAAATCTTTTTCTACTTGTATTTCATATTTTCTGATATATCCACTAAAAGTGCCACTTTGATTATCTTGGTCTGTTGAAAAACTTAAAAGTAGCTTCTTCAGACTCCAGCCTGAACTCCTTCCCGTTTCCCCCTTCTCTAACCCTTATGTTTGATTTTTGTCTCCTCAAACCTCCTGTAACCATCTCTGCCCTTCAGAACCCTCTGCAAACTCTCAGAGGGTGTGCAGTGACAGGATCTAGTACTGGTTCTGGCATTGTTCCAAGTGCTTGCGTATGGCAGAAAAGGAAGTTGTTTCAAATTTCTGTCCTCAAGGAGCTTCCATTTCTGATGGAGTTTTATATGAACAGATTGGTTATAAAAATAGCATTATAAGTTTTAAGCACAGCTAAGGCCAGCAGTTGGTAGTTCTGTCTTTGAAAAATGTTCTTGGAGTTTATGGCTTTATCAGTAAGATATGCTAGCCTCTGAGGTATCCCCTAGAGAAGAGTGGGAACATGAATGGTACTGCCAAGGTAGTGTTTGGTATTCCCTCTTACATGCCTCCTCACAGTAGCAGTAGCTACAAGAGGCAGAGCATTATTTGAAATCAGTTTTGGACAAGTTGGGCTTATGGCTGCATGAACATGGTAGGAGATTTGGCTTTTAGTCCTACAATGTGCAGTTCATTGGATGTCAGCTCCTGTCTGCATTTCTTTTGGTTTGGTTACTGGATATGACCTTGGTTCATAAAAATGGTGGTCATCCTGATTATATGGCACCCCCTGGAAAACTCTTAGAATTCTCGTAGGGGCTTAACCAGCCCTTTGTACTAAGTACTTTCCAGAGGTATTTTGTTAAAATGTGCTTCCTAAAAGATAGGCTGGGATTTATTCCGTGATACTGTAGCAGGTAATGGATAGATGAGGTATAGATAGAGTGAACCTGAATGGCCATGAGTTGATGTTGGAGCTGGGTGACGGGTACATGATTTTCATCATACTCTTCACTTTTATAGATGTTTGGAATTTTTCATAATAAAAAGTACCCTGGTGGTCAGGGATGGATGATTCATATTTTTTGCTTTATTGTATTTTGCATAAAGTTTTTATTTAGTGAGGTCTTTGGGGTTTTTTTGGTATTTATTTTAATGATCAGAGACAGTGGGTTAAGGTTAGATGAGAGAAATCTTCAAACTTAATCAGATTTTTCAAAACATGAATAGCATGGGTGCCTTGATTACAAGTCAGCCCTCCCTCCATGGAGACTTGTAAAGAAAAAGTGAAAGGAAGCAAAGTTATGATCAGGAGCCAGAGAGCTGACCTCCTAGAAACTGAGAATATGTAGATGTGAAGTATGGGAGAAGTGAAGGCCCACCACTTAAATTAGACCATAGGGGTGAGCCTTGCCTCAAGTCAGAGCCCTGGTGGGACCCCGCTATCACCTCATTGCTGCTGATTTTGTCCTATTCTAGGGTGATAATTCACCTATTCCTTTGTCTCTGTGCTTTAACCTTGTTTCTTCCTCTTATCCCTTTTAGTACTTCCTCGCCTCACCCCCTACCCTCCAAGACCTGAATTCATCCATCTTGATCTCCTTAGGCTAGCTTTCCTCTGTCATGTCCCTTTCTACCCCAGACCCAGAAGCTCACCCACAATTCACTCCTTTCCTTCATCTCTGCTGTTTAGTGAATTACCACAAGTGTTTGTTAACAAATGTGATTGGACCACAAAGTGGCTTAACACAGGCTGAGGCATGGAGACCCATTCGTGTAGCCTTAAAAATTTTCAGGCAGTTGGCAAGTAAGAATTCTAAATAAAAATTGAAACTACCACCTGTATTTTTTCAGGCCGTTGATGCTCACTGCCATCAGCTGCATCCTCCCTATGGCACTGGTAAGTGTGGGAAGGGCTGGTGACAGTTTTGGTGGGCTGCTGGATTTCTTTTTTCTGGGGGAAGGATCTATTTGCAAGCTGTGTTATTAACTTGTCCCCAAGGGCTGGACAGCTTCAACCAGCCATAGGTGACTAAAAAGAGGAAGAAGCAACTGACCGTGCTCATGCGTTTCCTTGGGGAACTGTTGCCAAGAGTAGAGGCTACTTACTATGTGCCTTGATCCTTACATGAAATTAGCACGTTCTATACATTATTTTGAATACTAAACGTACACTATCCAGGTGCTCTGGGATGTCAAGTAGTAACTATTAAATTTCCCGAAACTCTTAAAACATTGTTTCTAAAGATGGATATTGGGTGTATATTAGAAAGGGTCCAAAATGTTGTATGTTCTTGGGATTTTCTTCAGTAGCAAGGTTTATCTCATTCTGGTATTTTAAGTTCTTTGTGGTCAGGAGATCAAGAAATGTTTGTTTCAATGATTAATATAAAATTCTGATAGAGACAAAGAAATTTGTGGCTCTTGTTTACTAACAAACTTGAGGTGGGCTTGGGGACCTGTGATTTTAAAAATTGTTTTTACCACAGTCTGCTTTCTGCTTAGGGACCTAATGGAGAATATGTTCACAGTAAAGTTGAAACATGGGATGGGACAGCGCGCCACAGAATTGCTGAAGTATAAGCCAGTAGCCAAATTGCTGCTGAAATTACCTTATCTAAGGCCTTGAAATCCTGCTGCTGTTTCCTTGTAGTGAATAGGTTGGAGGCCATGCAGATTCAGAAGTCTTATCTCATCAGGATGGTCTCGACTTTAAGTGACAGTTGGATGTTTTCAGTTTCATTTCTTTAGTCTCTGAAGCCCTTAGAGCATGGAAGGCAGTGCCTCCAGAATATCTAATGAAATGCAGAGGTGGTGGACATGTATACTCTTAACCAGTGAGGAGCTCCTTGCTGGCGGCTAAAGCATTCATGTACCCTTTATTACATCTCTGGGAAACATCTTAGCACCGTTGGCCCATATTCTAGATTTCCCACTGGTCCTTACTTCCCATCCCCCAGGCCCTACTTATGAAGTAGGGATGGAGTTGTATATACACTTACTACATTGCTTATAAGGCACAGAAAGAAGAACTTAACTCTCCCAGCGGTTGTCTCCTCCTTTAGGTTATCAATGCACAAGCGGTAACTACCGAACATTTTTTGAGGACCCGTATCAGGGAAATAACTTTTAAGCATCTGTCCCAAACATAGATTGTAGAAGATGAGTGAAGATTTTTGTCTGCAGCCTTTGGGAAATACTGATGACCAGCAGCAATGTCCTTTCTGACATGCATGTAGCTAAGGTTTTCCTGAAACAAAGAACTGGAAACCATTCCAGGGTGTTGGGATTACAAATGCAACTGGCAAAACGAAGCCAGACTGGATTTGCAATGCAGAGCAGTCAGTGTTCAGGGTAAATGACAATGGAAGGTAATCCCACGTTTTTGTTTTTGTTTTTTTCCAAGCTGGAAGGGAAAACTCCCCAGAGGTTCCTGAACTATTGTTGGTCAGGTTTGAGGGTATGGAGAGAGAGGGGAGGAAAAGGCAGGGAAGATAAGGCTGCTCTTGGCTTCTGTGCTCTTACCAGATCTTTGACTCTGGACCACTAGAGACTTGAGGGCGTCCTTCAGTCTTTGATGAACTTTTCACCACTATTTGCCTTCCCTTCCCGACCTTGATCAGTCACATTCCCTTCCCCAGCTCCTAGGAAAAATAAGAGAGAAGTTATTATCTTTGGGGGTTCTGTTCACACTGAGCAAGGCTTAGCCGCAACTGTGATGACTCAAAGACAGGCCTGAGAGCTGTGCTTTGTGGAATGGCAACATTTAAGGAGCAGAAAGACTAGGAGCAGTGTCCATTGGAACACTAAGGAGACTTGGTCTGGGAGGTTGAGAGAGAGCCACAGAGTATTGTAAAGTTACTGGCATTATAGATCTTTGTGGAAGTTATATCTGCTTATGCTGAAATTCACACTGTATGATCAGTTAACCTTTGGTCAAAACTATGTAGGGGAATTTTTCATTTTGAGGAGTAAGTAAAAGGTCAAAATGACTATTTGATACAGTAGCATAAAAGTCAGCAGTTTGTTGTGACATTTGTTTATGCAAGTTACTGCTATTATGTTAAAAGTCCCTCCTGACTTATATTTTGAAAAATTAAAACAGAAGTTTAAGGAATTGTACAGTGGACATACATATATCTACTAACAAGATTATACACGTGCTAACCTTTTGCTACATTTGCTTTGTTATATGTCTAGCCATCAACCGACCAATTTTATTTTTATAGAGATTTCTTAAAGTATTTATATTCCATTAAATTTGGCCATTTTAAAGTGTACCATTAGATGAATGTTAATAAGTTTATGCAGCGATGTAACCATCACCACAATCTGAGTTATAGAAAGAACATTTTCATCATCTGGAAAGTTCCTTGTGTTTGTTAGCCACTCCCCACTCAAAGCCGCAGGCAACTAGTTCAACTAGGGATCATCTTTCTTTCCCTATGGTTTTCCAGAAACTGCATATAAAGGGAATTGTACAGTATGTAATCTTTTGTGTCTGGCTTCTTTCACTGAGCACAATGTTTTTGAGGTTCATCCATGTCATATTACGTGTCGATAGTGCTTTCCTTTTTATTGCTGAATGATTTTCCATGTATGGATATATTACATTATGTTTATTCATTCATCAGTTGATGGACATTGGGTTGTTTCCAGTTTGGGGTGATTATAAAATATGTTGCCATGACCATTCTTGTCCAGGGCTTTAAATGGACATATGTTTTCATTTCTCTTGGGTAGATATCTAGGAGTGGGATTGCTAGTTTGTATGGTAAGTGTGTGTTTAATGTTTTAAGAAACTGCCAAACTGTTTTCCGAGGTGAATGCTATTTTGGATTCCTGCCAGCATTGTATAAGGGTTCCAGTTTCTCCACATCCTTGCTAGCACTTGGTATGGATAATCTTTTGGATTATGTTCATTCTGTTGAGTATGAAGTGGTATCTTGCAGTTTTTATTGGCAATTCCCTTATGACTGATAATGTTAAGGATCTTTTCTTTTGCATATTTATTCTTCATACATTTTTCAGGTAAAGTGTTAAGATCTTTTGCCCATTTTTTAAAAATTGGGTTGTTTGTCCTATTGAGTTGCCCGTGTTCTTTATAGATTCTGAATTAAGTTCTTTATCAAATATATGATTTGTAATTATTTTCTCCTAGTCTCTGGCTTGTCTCTTTGATCTCTTCCAAGACATTCTTAATAATGTCTTCGAAGACTAAAAGTTTAATTCTAATGAAGTCCAGTTTATCAGTTTTTATTTCAAGGATAGTGCTTTCGTTGTTGTATCTAAGAAATCTTTACCTAAACCAAGGATGCAGAGATTTTTACATTTAAATCTGTGAACTATTTTGAGTTCTTTTTGCGTGCTGTGAAGTCTCTAAGTTCCGTGGTTTGTTTTTGTATAATATTTGGTTATTACAGAACCATTTGTTGAATGTTTCCTCTACTGAATTCCTTGGCACCTCTATATAAAATTAACCTTAAATGTCTGAGTTTACTTCTGGATTTATTCTGTTTCATTGATCTCTTTGTTTCTAAGCCCATACATGCTTCAATGTCTTGATTACTGTAGCTTCATAGTAAGTTTTAAAGTCAGATAGTGTAAGTCCTCCAAATTTGCTCTTTCAAGATTGCTTTGGATATTATGGGTCTTTTACCTTCTACAGATTTTAGGGTCAACTTTTAATTTGTGCCCTCTGCCCCCCAAAAAACCGCTGCTTTGATTTTGATTAATTTTGATTGCTCTGTTCAGTCTGGAGCTGTGTTGTTCTGTCTGGTGGCTATGACCCTGTGTAGCCATGGGATATTTGAAATGTGGCCAGTTTGAATTGGGATGTGCTGTAATTTAAAAATATACAGTGTACTTTGAAGACTTATGTGAATAAAAGGATATGAAATAAAATAGTTCATGAATAATTTTTGTGGATTACATGTTAAAAAATATTTATATGTATTAGTCCAAATAAAGTATATTATTAACACTTCACATGTTTTAAATTTTAGTTTTCATTTGTTTGCCGCTGTATAGAGATACATTTGGTTTTTGTATATTGACTTTGTTACTAAATTCATTTATTAGTTCTAGTAGTAGTTTTGTACATTTGTTTAAGATTTTCTGAGTAAATAGTCATTTCATCTAGAAATAAAGACAGATTTGCTTCTTCTTTTTCCAATCTTTTATTAAGGTATTTTATGTCTCTCCCCCTCCCCCTTTGTCTTACTGCCCTGGCTAGGACCTCCAATATGATGTTAAATGGTGAGGGTGGTCATCTGTACCATTTTCCTGATAGTAGCATAGTAGCATTCACAGTTTCATCATTGAATATAATGCTTTTCATAGATGCCCTATATCAGATTCAACAGTTCATTTTTTTCGTGATTTGCTGAGAATTTTTATCTTGAACGAATATAGAATTTTGTCAAATGGGTTTTGTGTAACACAAATGATCATTTTTTACACCTTTATTTTGTTAATTCAGTAAATTACAATAGGAGCTTTCAAATGTTAAATCATCTTTCCATTCCTTGGATAAACCTCATTTCATTATGCTGTATTGTCCTTTTTCTATATTGATGGATTTAATTTGCTAAAATATTTGGATTGATTTTTGTGTCTGTTTATAAGGGATACTGGTTTGTAATTTTCTTTTTGTTATATTTTTGTCAGATTTTTTTTTAAAGATTTTATTTATTTATTTGACAGATCACATAGGCAGAGAGGCGGGGGTGGGGTGGGGTGCGTGCAGGCTCCCTGCTGAGCAGAGAGAGCCCGGATGCAGGGCTCAGACCCTGAGATTATGACTTGAGCTGAAGGCTGAGCTGAAGAGCCACCCAGGTGCCCCGTCAGATTTTTTGTATCTGAATTATGTTAGTCTCATAAAATTAATTTGGAAGAAGTATTACTTTCTCGAGTTTCTGAAAGTGTTTAAGATTAGCGTTGATTAAGTTCTCTAGTAATTCTCTGGAATTTTGTGAGAAAATTTTTGATTATGAATTCCATGTCTTTAATATATACAGAGTTATTCAGTTTATTTTTTTCCCATTTTGTGTCAGGTTTGCTAAGTAATGTTCAAGGAACTTGTCACTTCCACCTAAGATGAAATTTATTAAAAATAGATTATTGAGGGGGCACCTGGGTGGCTCAGTGGGTTAATAAGCCTCTGCCTTCTGCTCAGGTCATGATCCCAAGGTCCTGGGATCAAGCCCCACATTGGGCTTTCTGCTTAGCAGGGAGCCTGCCTCCCCATCTCTCTCTGCCTGCCTCTCTGCTACTTATGATCTCTGTCTGTCAAATAAATAAATAAAATCTTTAAAAAAATAGATTATTGATAATGTTCCCTTATTTTCCTTTTAGTATCTGTAAGGTTTGTAGGGACAATCCCTTTTTTACCCCCATTATTGGTAATTTGTATTTTCTTTTTTTTTTCTTAAATGTTCTGGCTAAAGTTTTTAATCAGCTTTGTTGATTTTCTTTAAGAATCAACTTATAGGCTTTATTCTTCAATATTATTTGGTTTGAATTTTACTTATTTCTCTTTGGATCTTTTCAATTTTTTCCTTTCACTTGCTTTGAGTTTAGTCTTCTTTTTCTAGTTTCTTCTTCTTCTCCTTTTCTTTCTTTTTTTTTTTTTTAGATTTTATTTATATGCGAGACACCTGGGTGGCTCAGTGGGTTAAAGCCTCTGCCTTCGGCTTGGGTCATGATCTCAGGGTCCTGGGATCGAGCCCCGCATTGGGCTTTCTGCTTGGCGGGAAGCCTGCTTCCCCCCTCTCTCTCTGCCTGCCTCTCTACCTACTTGTGATCTCTGTCAAATAAATAAATAAAATCTTTTTAAAAAATAAGATTTTATTTATATGCAAGAGCTCTCACACCTGTTGCGGGGGCGGGGCAGAGGGGCAGGGCAGAGCTGAAGGAGAGAATCCTCAAGTAGACTCCTTGCTGAGCCCAGCATGGGGCTTGATCCCAAGATCATGACCTGAGCTGAAACCAAGAGTTGGATACTTAACTGACTGAGCTACCCAGGTGCCCCCCCTTTTTAAAGATTTATTTGTATGGTCTTTTTCTAGTTTCTTAAGGGGACTTTATGTCATTGATTTTTATATTTTTTTCATAGTATAAACATTTACAGTTATAAATTACCCTCTGGCATCATGTTAGCAGGATCTCACCCAGTTCTTACTATGGTATTTTCATTATCATGTTGCTCAAAACATTTTCTAATTTCTCTTGTGATTTCTTCTGTGACACACAGGTTCTACGGTAGTATGTTCTTTTTTTTTTTTTTTTTAAGATTTTATTTATTTGACAGAGAGAGAGATCACAAGTAGGCAGAGGGAGGCAGAGAGAGAGGGGGAAGCAGGCTCCCTGCTGAGCAGAGAGCCCGATGTGGGGCTCGATTCCAGGACCCTGGGATCATGACCTGAGCTGAAGGCAGAGGCTTAACCCGCTAAGCTACCCAGGCACCCCCAGAAGTATGTTCTTTAATTTCCAACTATTTGCTACAAAAAAGGGCATCCTTGGTAGAGAATAGTTGGCTAAGTGTATGGGGGTGCTAGTGTCACTTGGTCTAATGCTGGACTCCAGGGCACAGGGGTTCTGATGACTCTTCCACTAAGGGCTTAAGGTTTGTCTGTCAGTACTGGAAAACACTGATGGGTTTTAAACAGGGTGGGAGCTGATCCTGGCAAGATGTGAGAGCTCTGTAAGAGCTGTTTAGTATTATTACTTTTACATCAGGGTTTCAGGAAGGTATTCCTGAGGGATATAGACTGGAGAGGTCCAGACAGTAGTATTGATAGGTTGTTAATTTCTTGAGCAAAACAGTCCAGCAAAGGCTCATCTTGATTCTACTAAAAGATTCTGTTCTCCACAATTGAAAACGTACAGAAGAATGGAAGACTCCCCAGCTGTGAACTATTGACTCTAATAGATTCAGAGTGGATTGCTGAGCTCTATGAGCATCAAACAGTAATGGTGTGAATACTCAGGAAATTCTTTCTTGAGCGCGTTCAGCTGTTTGCACTTTGAGAAAGATAGATTTTTATTTTTAATGCTTTAATATCATCCCCAAGGTTTGTCCTGGCCCTTTTGTGGAAGACTTAAAAATATTGGCACCCCTGCACCCCCTCCCACATCTTTTTATGCCCCCAAATCACCATGTTTGCTTCCTCAAAGATACTACTGGGACGTGTGTACAATCTGTTCTGTTTAAGATTTTATTTATTTTTGTGAGAGAGAGAAAGAGAGAGCTCTTGCCCGAGCACGAGCAGGAGGAAGGGGAGGGGCAGAGGGAGAAGCAGGTTCCCCACTGAGCAGGGAGCTGGATGCGGCACTCAGTCCCAGGATCCTGGGATCATAACCAAAGCCAAGGCAGACACTCGACCAACTGAGCCACCCAAGCATCCCAGTTCTCTCTTGTGACCCCAAATCAAGGATGAGGTAGCCTCCCTACTGGGACTACTTTTTTTTTTTTTTTTAAGATTTTTATTTTTTGGGCACCTGGGTGGCTCAGTGGGTTAAAGCCTCTGCCTTTGGCTCAGGTCATGATCTCAGGGTCCTGGGATTGAAGCCTGCATTGGGCTCTCCGCTCAGCAGGGAGCCTGCTTCCCCCCTTCTCTCTATCTGCCTCTCTGCCTACTTGTGATTTCTGTCTGTCAAATAAATAAAATCTAAAAAAAAAAAAAAAGGCGCCCCCCCCCTTAAAAATTTTTTTTAAAGATTTATTTATTTATTTGACAGACAGAGATCACAAGTAGGCAGAGAGGCAGGCAGAGAGAGGGAAGCAGGCTCCCTGCTAAGCAGAGAGCCCGATGCGGGGCTCGATCCCACGACTCTCGGATCATGACCTGAGCCGAAGGCAGAGGCTTTAACTCGCTGAGCCACCCAGGCATCCCTTTTTTTAATTTTTAAAAATGATTTTATTTATTTATTTGTCAGAGCATAGAGCACAAGCACTAGCAGGGAGAGGGGCAGAGGCAGGAGGAGAAGCAGGCTTCCCGCTGAGCAAGGAGCCAGATGTGAAAGTGGATCCCAGGACCCTGGGATCATGCATGGCCTGAGCCCAAGGCAGATGGCAGACACTTAACGACTGAGCCACCCAGGTGTCCGATGGACCTACTACTTTTTTTTTTTTTTTAAGATTTAGTTATTTATTTATTTTATTTATTTCACAAATGGAGATCACAAGTAGGCAGAGAAGCAGGCAGAGAGAGAGGAGGAAGCATAGGTACTCTTCCTCTACCCCTGTGCTGTTTTTGCCGGAGAGCCTTGTAGAACCTGACTTCCTATAGATTCTGTGGTGCCACTGTAGGGCAAGGCACAGTCACACTGAATTTTGCTTAAATTAATGGTCTCTGAGTTCCTTCAGGTTTATAATGGATTATTGAAGGAAAGTCCCTGATTTTCAGTGATATACTGTGGACATAATATGGGCCGTTTTCACACCTCCATCTGTGATGTGGGGATCACAGTAGCACTTCTGCAGAAGGCTGGTGGGAGGTGCATATGGCTGACACACGTGTGCCTCTTATCTTGTATGTATTGATGTATTCTTGGCTGTTGGGAAGAAGAGATTCGTATCACTCCACTATCAGTTTCATGAAGTGCTAGATGTACCCTCTTTTCACATAATCTCCTCACCAAAACTCAACTCTGCTAGGATACTCTGAGTTGGTCATTAGTGGACTTGCAGTCATTAATAAAATTTCTGTCTCAACAGAGGGCTGTGTTTTGCATAGGTGGGTTGCATGTGGTGTGCGAATTCGGAGGTTTTGTTGCTGCTGTTAAGTACTGTTCAGATCAAAGGATCAGACTAGGTAGAGTGCCAAAATTCTGTTTCCTAAGAAAAGTTGAGTTCCATTTTGAAAATCCACAGATTAAAGACATGATGTCACTTAATGATTGGCATTTGTTGAGTGGTCACCCTCTGTCCAGTCCAGTTCTAGGCTCTGTGGATCTGTGAGAAGCAGCCTGACGCCTGTTTTTAGCTCCCAGGCTCCACCCAAGCCATATGTGGTGAGAAGGTGGAGGTAGCTGCTGGACATGCTGAGGACTCTGGGTGGTTAAGTGCCTTTGTCAAGACCTAATAGCCACAACATGCCAAGACATTTAGAAGTCAGGACAGAAAGTGGTGTAGGGCTGATTGGGCCCCATTAGGTAAGAGGTGATAAAAAAGACTCTGTTAGGTCATCCAAAACAGTATCACTACCAGTCTTGTTTGTTTGTTTTTTTAATTGTAGTCAGAAGCTATATTTAAAGCAGTTATTTAACTTTAAGCCATATGTTTGTTTTTGTTTTCATTTTGTGATAGTGGTTTGCTATAGATAAATAGCTTTGTTATGGCTACAGTTAGAAGAAATGTCAGTTACAATTCAGGAATCCGAGACCTAAAACCTCTGTGGTCCTCAACAGGAAAATACTATAGCAACATGTATGAGTCAGGTGGCTGTTACCTTGCATGGAAGGGATGTGGGGACCCCCACCTTTAATGAAGTGTGCTATCTTGAGAACTTGGTTTTCTCAAGATGTACCTGGGCTGTAGGACAAAAAGGCATTCACTCACTGCACTTTGACATAGCGTCTAACACTGAGTATACACTGGGACGTGTCCTTGTTTAGCAAGTATGCTCCTGTTTCCTTTCAGGAGTGACTTGAGCTCTTGGGCCAGGGATTACATGTTGGTCACTGTGTCTTTCCCCCTGCAGTTCCTACCTGTGGACCAGCTGCCTTACGGTTCCTTGGTAGCTTCTGTATAAAGACTCAGTCCAGTGGGCAGAGGACCAGGGTTCTGCGTGTCCTCTTGGCTCTCTGGTCTAAAGTGTGCTCCTTGTTTCTCCTTGATTCAGTAGCACCTCGTGCTCCGTGCCGCTCTCTCTAGGAAGCCTGATCTAGACCTCCAAACACAACCGTATCTTCTGTGACCCTACGCTAGTCTTGACAACCTCAGGGTGTTCCTTTCTGTAACTAGTCCGCTTCCCCTCCTCGCCCCCTTTTTTTAGCAAGAGAGTGAGAGCGAGCGAGCATGAGCATGCGTGAGCTGGGGAGGGGTAGAGGGAGGGAGAGAATCCCAAGCAGGCTTTCCATTCAGTGGAGAGCCAGACACAGGGTTCTATCTCATAACCCTGAGATCATGACCTGAGCTGAATTCAAGAGTGAGATGCTTAACTGACTGAGCCACCCAGGTGCCCTAGTCTGCTTTCCCTATTAACCAAGATATTGTGGCTAGAACACGTACCTGCTGTCTCACTACTGGCTTCTTTGCCCTAAATTAAAATATGAACTTTTTATGTCGATAACTTATTTCTGTAACATCCTTTTCAATGACTGCATACTAAATCATTGCATGGATCTGTCATATATTATTTACCTAGTTCCTTTTTGTTGGACATTTAGATTATTTTAAATTTTTTACTCTTGTAAA
Source organism: Mellivora capensis (assembly GCA_004024625.1). Classification (NCBI taxonomy): domain Eukaryota; kingdom Metazoa; phylum Chordata; class Mammalia; order Carnivora; family Mustelidae; genus Mellivora; species Mellivora capensis. The sequence continues at coordinate 267,066 of PISX010000247.1, read as the reverse complement.
ACACTGCTGTACACATATCTTTTATGATTTCCTCAGAAAAATTTACAGAAGTAGAATTGCTAGCTCAGAGCAACTTCTGGGGTTCTTTGATAGCCACAACCAGTGTGCTTTAAAATGTAGGGGCCACAAAAGCTGTCCATAGGCTTTTTAAAATTTATTTATTTAAGATTTTATTTATTTATTTGACAGACAGAGATCACAAGTAGGCAGAGAGGCAGGCAGAGAGAGAGAGGAGGAAGCAGGCTCCCCGCTGAGCAGAGAGCCTGACACGGGGCTCCATCCCAGGACCCCGGGACCAGGACCCGAGCTGAAGGCAGAGGCTTTAAGCCACTGAGCCACCCAGGTGCCCTCCATAGGCTTTTATTTTTTATTTATTTATTTTTTAAATGATTTTATTTATTTATTTGACAGATGGAGATCACAAGTAGGCAGAGAGGCAGGGAGAGAGGAAAGCAGGCCCCCTGCTGAGCAGAGAGCCTGACACGGGGCTCGATCCCAGGACCCCGGGACCATGACCCGAGCCAAAGGCAGAGGCTTTAACCCACTGAGCCACCTAGGTGCCCCCTCCATAGGCTTTTTAAAAGATTTTATCCATTTATTTGACAGACAGAGATCACAGGTAGGCAGAGAGGCAGGCAGAGAGAGAGGAGGAAGCAGGCTCCCCACTGAGCAGAGAGCCCAATGTGGGGCTCCATCCCAGGATCCTGGGATCATGACCTGAGCCGAAGGCAGAGGCTTTAACCCACTGAGCCACCCAGGCGCCCCTCTCCATAGGCTTTTAAATCATACTTGTGATCAGGGCTCATTGGTTGCCAGGAATTTGGAGATTTTAAGCAGGGGTGTTTTGATTTGCTGGATTTATATAAGAAGTGCAAGCCTAAAGATTTTCTGCAAGTGACAGGCCTAACTATAGGTGCACTTTCCATGTGTGGCCTCCTACAGCAGCTTGAGGGAACATAGGCCACATCAGGGAACACACAGCTCTTCTGCTTCAGTCAAATGCTGGGTTGTTACTATAACAGGATGGTTTTACTTCAGCAGACTAATTTCTTGGAAGTGTCATTAATGAAAACAAAACCAAAAAAAAAGTCAAAGAGATCCAGGAAAGATTGTATTAATATTATCACTAAGCTTATAAGAGTCCTTTTTTTTTAAGATTTATTTATTTGACAGACAGAGATCACAAGTAGGCAGAGAGGCAGGCAGAGAGAGGGGGAAGCAGGCTCCCTGCTGAGCAGAGAGTCCGATGCGGGGCTCGATCCCAGGACCCTGGGATCATGACGTGAGCCGAAGGCAGAGGCTTTAACCCACTGAGCCACCCAGGCATCCCATAAGAGTCCGAATTTAAAAATGAAGCAGAGAACCAAGAGGAAGAATTTGGAAATCAAACCTGGGCCTGCTGTAGACATGAATGCATGCACTTCTCAAAATGTGGAGTTCTCCGAAAGAAACAACAGTTGTAATTTGATTTTTTTTCCCTTTCTTCTTTCTAGGTATCCCATTCAGTTGCTAAACTTATATTAGTTAATTTCCACTGGCAAGTTGCAGAGATATTGGACAGGTAAGGTATTTGGGGGGAAGAGAGGTGGCATCGCCCATAGCTTCTTTCTCTGCCCATCCACGCAGTAGTGATTATGTTTTGGAGTATACTTACAATGTGCATATTATATATTTAAAACATTGGATCATATTGCATATCCTTTTTTCTCTCAATACCTGGCAAACATTTTCCCATGACTGCATCATATTCTTTCTATCTCAGTTTTATTGCTGGCTCAGTATTTCATCACATAGACATCCCATGCTTTTTCCAAACCCCTGTTGTCAGTGAAATTAGTTCAGTTTTTTAATGCCATTGTGAATTTTTAATCAGTGCCCTTCTGTATAACATTTGCCAATATCTCCATTTGTTTCTTTTGGATATATCAAGTGAGAAATGCAACATTCTTTTGAATCCAAAAGAAGCAAATGGAGATGTTGGCAAGTGTTCTTCAGAAAAGATAGACCAGCTTACAACCAGAGCCAGACCTCTTGAGGCATAGACCTTGGAGTCTCAAGATGTCTTGGAAGTGGTCAGGAGGAGGGGTTCCTCTTCCTGCTGCCCTTTTTTGGGAGGAGTCCCCGTGCCCTGTCTGCAGAGGCATGTGCTTCTGTCTAGCGTAGGGTTTCTCACCCTCGGCATCCATGCCATTTGGGGTTAGATAATTCTTTGTTGTGGGGCACTGTTCTGTGGCTTGTAAGAAGTTTGGCAGAATCTCTGGCAAAATCCATTTGAAAAGACAAAATAGCAATAAAAAATGAGCAAAAGATAGAACAAGCATTTCACACAAAAGAAAGCACAAACAGCCATTAACATGAAAAGATGCCCAAACTCCATAGTAATCTGGGACACTGAAGTTCACACCCCAAGCCTTTGAAATAAAAAATGTTTCCAAGTAACCCCTGGAGAACAAAATTGTCACTAGTGAGAATCCCTGGTCCTGTCCCTGCCCTTTCACACACCAGCGAGTCTTCCTTTGTATGGCGTGATCTGTTTATCTGCAGAGGAAGGTCTTGCCTCTCCTTCTCCAGGCTACGACATAACTGGGATGGCTGTACCTGCTGGAGCGGCTCAGCTCGGGAAGGAGCAAGTACACTGGTGATTTCACTGACTACACTCTCTCACTCTCTATCCCCCGGAGCCGGATACATTTAGATAGACTTTCAAGTGAACTTTCACTGTCTGCACTGCTCTTTCTACTACCCAGAATTCTGGATCTATGTAGGTTCCAGCTCTGTAGCCTAACATGGGAATGGACAAGATGGCTGAAGATAGTAAGAATATGGTGTGCGAAAGTAGGAATAAAAGCAGTGGAAGGAGGCATTTTGATTAGGTGGAATAAGAAGTCATGTATAGGAGACGTTTTTCCCTGCTCAAGTTCCTGGATTCTGAGTAATGAGTTTTCCTGGGCTTTGTGTGATACTTTGATTGCCACATAATTGTTTTTATTTTTATTATTTTTTAAGCTTTACGTATTTATTTATTTTAGAGCACAAGTGCTTGTGAGTGGGGTGGGACAGAGGGAGAGGGAAAGAATCCAAGCAGACTCCCCACAGAGCCTAATGTGGGGCTCTAAAGATCAGAGTCAGATACTTAACCTACTGAGCCACCAGGCACTCCTGGTTTTATTTTTATTTTTATTTTTTTATTTTTTTAAATTTATTTATTTGTCAGAGAGAGAGAGCGAGACAGTGAGAACAGGCAGACAGAGGCAGAGGGAGAAGCAGGCTTCCTGCTGAGCAAGGAGCCCGATGTGGGACTCGATCCCAGGACACTGGGATCATGACCTGAGCCAAAGGCAGCTGCTTAACCAACTGAGCCACCCAGGTGTCCCGTCCTGGTTTTATTTTTAAATGTATATATTCCATACCTCATTCCAGAAAGGAATTAAATTTTTATTATGTTTCTTTTTCAAAAATATATGTATGTGTACACACATGTGTGATGTATGTAGGTTAAGGAATGATAAAGTAAACATACTTTTTTTTTTTTTTAAGATTTTATTTATTTGACAGAGATTACAAGGAGGCAGAGAGGCAGGCAGAGGGCGGGGGAAGCAGGCTCCCTGCTGAGCAGAGAGTCCGATGTGGGGCTCGATGTGGGGCTCGATCCCAGGACCCTGAGATCATGACCTGAGCCGAAGGCAGAGGCTTAACCCATTGAGCCACCCAGGCACCCTAAAGTAAACATACTTAAGTGTCCACCCAAAATAAGAAACCCTCTGATCTTTACTTAGAAGCCTCTGATGGCAGTGTCTCCCTGGCCACACCCCCTTCCTTCCTCTCCAAAGCAACCATTATCTTGAATTGGGTATTGATCATTTTCTTATTTATTCTTTTTTTTTTTTTTTTTTTTTGAGATTTTATTTATTTATTTGACAGGGGGTGGGGAGAGAGAGAGAACAAACAAGAGGAGCAGTAGAGGGAGAGAGAGAAGCAGGCTCAATCCTGGGATCATGATCTGAGCCAAAGGCAGACACTTAAACAAATGAGCCACCTAGGCACCCCTTCTCAGTTATTCTTAAATTATATAACCTTTAGTTTTGTATGGGTTTGTGTTTTTGGTTTTTTAAGTAAGCTCCATGGAGCCTAGCACTGGGCTTGAACTCAAGACCATTGAGATCAAGACCTGAACTGGGATCAAGAGTTGGACACTTAATCGGCTGAGCCACCCCGGCACCCCTAGTTTTGTATGTTTTTAGAACTTTATAGACATGGAATCATGCTGTATGTGTTCTTTAGCTTTTAAAACAAGGCTGCAGGGCGCCTGGGTGGCTCAGTGGTTTAAGCCTCTGCCTTCGGCTCAGGTCATGATCTCAGGGTCCTGGGATCGAGTCCCACATCGGGCTCTCTGCTCAGCAGGGAGCCTGCTTCCCCCCCGCCCATCTCTCTCTCTGCCTGCCTCTCTGCCTACTTGTGGTCTCTCTGTCAAAAAAAATAAAATCTAAAAAATTTAAAAAATTAAAAAAAAATAAAACAAGGCTGCATTTACGACATCGTGTCCATATTCCTGTCAAAAACCATTTGTGAGGGACGCCTGGGTGGCTTAGTTGGTCAAACATCTGCTTTCAGCTCAGGTCATGGTCTCAGGGTCCTAGGATCGAGTCCCGCATCGGACTTGCTGCTCAGCCGGGAGTCTCCTTCTCCCTCTGCCTGCTGTTCTCCTTGTTTGTGTGTGTGTCTCTTTCTCTGACAAATAAATAAAATCTTAAAAAAAAATTTTTTTTGTGACTTCTAGCTTTTTGCTGTTAGAAATAATGCAGCTCTGAAAACTCTTGTGCATGACTCCTAGTGTCATACGTTTTCTTACTGTTGAGTATAGAAAGTGAGGGTATCTGTTCCTTAGCTTTACTAACTGGCAGAATGTGTCCAAAGTGATTGTACTGTGTTACATGCTCACCAGTGGTATATGAGTGTTCTTGATACTGTCAGAGTTGAAGTTTTATAGTCTGGTGGATATAAATGACATATAATTGTGTCCCAGATTACTATGTTTCATGTTAAGGGGCATTCGTGGTTTCTTTTCTGCAAAATGCTTGTTCTGCCTTTGCCCATTTTTTACTGTTATTTTGTCTTTTCAAATGGACTTGGAGGGAGTTTTCTTTTTATTTATTCTGAATATCGGTCTCTTGCCAATTATATATGTATTGAATTATCTTCCATTTATAGCCTGGCTTTTCACTTTATGGTGTGTTCCGATGAACTGAACAACTTCTTCTTTTTTTTTTTTTTTAATTTTTATTTAATTTTTATTTTATTTATTTATTTATTTGTCAGAGAGAGAGAGCAAGAGAGCGAGCACAGGCAGACTGAGTGGCAGGCAGAGGCAGAAGGAGAAGCAGGCTCCCTGCCGAGCAAGGAGCCCAATGCAGGACTCGATCCCAGGACGCTGGGATCATGACCTGAGCTGAAGGCAGAGGCTTAACCCACTGAGCCACCCAGGCGTCCCCTGAACTTCTTAAATGTAATATAATTTGTCAGAGTTTTTCTTTATGCTTTGCATTTTTTAAAGTTTTTATTTGAGTAATCTGTACACCCAACATGGGGCTTGGACCCACAACCCCCAGATCAACAGTCATATGCTCCACCAACGGAGCCAGCCAGGTGCCCCTGCATTTTCTTTGTCTTAAGATAGTCTTCCCTATTCTGAAGATAGTGATATTTCCAGAAAGGAGTTGAAAACAGACATGGACCTTCGAAAGTATTTTTCCTACGATTTGGTGTCTTTGAATCAGGGTTGTTATTCTCATACCAGTTGAGAGCTAAAAAAGTTGAAAAAGATGGGGCTTCTGGGTAGCTTAATTGGTTAAGCATCTGCCTTCAACTCAGGTCATGATCCCAGAGTACTTGGATCGAGTCTGCTTCTCCCTCTCTCCCTGCTGCTCCCTTTACTTGTGTGCGTGCTCTCTCTCTCTTTCTCTCTTTCTGTCAAATGAATAAATAAGGTCTTTTAAAAAATATATAAAGTAAAATAATAAAAAGTTGAGAGAAAAGTATTTAAGGTAAAAGGAAGCTTGGTACTGTCAGAAGGTAAGTAGAGACAAAGACACGTAAGTGTAACCACAGCACTTATTGGTCTCATCTGGTTTTGTTCAGAGGTTAAAATGTTCGTCTTTTTCTGAATCCCTTTATTTCTGCTTTTTTGTTTTGTAGATACAAGTCTAACTCTGCTCAGCTGCTCGTCGAGGCTCGAGTTCAGCCTAGTCCCTCAAAACATGTGAGTGTCTCCCACTTGAGCAAGGCTTCTCCTGACACACATGGCTCTTGCTGTGGCTTATGGTGTTAGTGAGAACCATCTTGCTTTGTTTATAGTACAACATGCCTGAGATTTTTGATCCAATATGGGCCTAAATCTTCCGTTTCCATTTTAAAGAGTTTCCTCATGGATGAAGAATAAATCATTGCCAGTCCTGGAGCCTTTTCCAGCCTCACCTTCCTCTTTACACTTACACACAGCCTGTACTCCAGTCCTGCTGGGTTCCTTGGTTTTCCCAAGCTCACCTCACACCCTCTTTGACTCTGCTTGTGCCATTCCTGGCCTGGAATGTCCTGACCCTGTCCCCATCTTTGCTGTGGGAATGGAACTCAACTTTAAAGACCCATCTCTCACAAAGCCTGTGATCTCTTCTCTCCAAACATCTCTAGTCATGTCTTGAAATCTTTACCTGCATGATGTAGCGATTCACTCATCTTTCTCAGCTCCCCTCCCAGACTGTGTGCTTTATGGTTAGGAACCATATCTTACAATGCATAGCAATGTCCTTCGTATTTAGGAGTTTGACAAACATTTGTCATGTGAGTAAAGGCCATGTCGAAAGCGCTCTTTAGAAGGGAGAATCAGGGTTCAAATTAGCACACAACTTCTGTAGCTCTTAGGAGAAAATTTCCAGAAGCATATTGGATAAACATGAGAATACAGCCTTTTTCCTCCAGTTGCTTTTTGTATTCCCAGTGAACTAACCTGAACCTAATGTAAACCTATAGTGGACTTCTCCATTAGTTTGTGGCTTGGGCCAGGGGTCCCGCATTGTCTTTGCTGGTTCATGGATTCTGGAGTTCAAGATTTGCAGTTATTTGCCCACATCCTGAAAGGTTTCTTCCCTAGTAGGACCCTTCCTCATCTGTCTAAGTTAATTGTATGTGATATCTTGCAGTGTGTTAAGGATGAGTTATGAGTTAGTAAAAACCATGAAGCTTTGTGTTTTGGGCATATCTGTGTGGGAAAAGCACTTTGACAAGTAAACCTGCTGTTTGGGCTTGTTGGAAGCTTCACATGCTCGGCTCAGTCTCTGAGAACCTCTGTAGTGGCAGCTCTGTGCACTGCATGGTGCGTTTTATAAAAGAAACCCAGTAGCCTCTGAAAGCAGAAGTTGGATTGAATGACCTTTAAAGACCTTGGCAATTTCGGGACGCCTGGGTGGCTCAATTGGTTGAGCAGCTGCCTTCAGCTCAGGTCATGATCCCAGCGTCCTGGGATCAAGTCCCACATCAGGCTCCTTGCTCGTCAGGGAGTCTGCTTCTCCCTCTGCCTCCGTCTGCCAGTGCTCTCTCTCTCTCTCTCTCTCTCTGACAAATAAATAAAATATTAAAAAAAAAAAAAAAAAGACCTTGGCAATTTGGAAATCCAGAGTTTTTCAGCCTGACATTATAAACTACCGTAAGTTCTCCTTTCAGCCTTCCTCTGCCTCTCTGAATCCTAGTGATTATATAAGCCCAGCTCATGCGTCACCTTCTTCAGGAAGCCTTCCTGACCTGTGCTTTCTCTTCAGAGCTTTTGGGACCCACAGAGTCCACACATTGCAGTTGAGTTCTGACACGTGTTGCAGGGTCAGGCTCGCCTCCCATGCACCTAGCTGCATCAGGCGCCCCTGTGGCCTCCCAGGATCTGAAGGCTCCTCTTCACTCAGTTGACTCTGTTTCTCCCCAGGTTCCCACGGCCCACCCCCCTCACCACTGCGCAGTGTGTATGCAGTTTGTGCGCAAGGAAAACCTACTTTCTCTGGCCTGTCAGCACCAGTTTTGCCGTAGCTGCTGGGAGCAGCACTGCTCAGTACTCGTCAAGGACGGCGTGGGTGTGGGTGAGTCTGCTGCAGATTTGTAAAAGGCTGCCGTGAAGTCTTTATCTTCCGCTTTGCCCTTGCAGGTACTCAGGTCAGCTGCATGTTTTCTTCTGAGCCTGATAAGGGTTTTTATTGTCAGAACCATTAGTTTCTAAAAACATCAGGCTGAACAGTGGCACGATTTTCCCTAGTCCTGAGCAATGAGAGGATTAAGGCGATTACTTGGGCATATGTGTGAATGTTGGTATGAATGCAAGGTGAACTTTTGGGAGAACTCTCCTTTAAGCTGCCTACTACATCTTGATGCCCCAAGTGGGAGCCATAACTCAGAAACCCTCAGAGAATCCTGCTATTTAGGTAGCATAACACAAATCAGGTTTGGTGACTGGTTATGGGAGTGTTTTTTTGTACTATGACTTTGATGGTATCAGAACTCAATTAGCATCCCACTAACGGTATCTGCAGAATCTCATTGTGTTGGGTGGTGGTCACTTGCACGTAATATTAAATTTCACAAAACGAAATTGTTAGTCAAGAGCCATATAGGAGGGGCACCTGGGTGGCTCAGTGGGTTAAAGCCTCTGCCTTCAGCTCAGGTCATGATCCCAGGGTCCTGGGATCAAGCCCCGCATCGGGCTCTCTGCTCAGCAGGGCGCTTGCTTCCTCCTCTCTCTCTGCGTGCCTCTCTGCCTACTTCGGATCTCTGTCTGTAAAATAAATAAATAAAATATTAAAAAAAAAAAAAAAGAAGAACCATGTAGGATTTTTAAAGATTAACCTTACATTCCATGGGGGTCTTGAACTCACATCCCCAAGATCAAGAGTCGCCTGCTCTACCAACTGAGCCAGACAGATGCCCCAAGAACCATAGAGGATTTTTTTAGGTGATACTGCTTTTTTAATGGTGCTGTTTGTGGTATATATGTAATTTGAGATAAATTTTAGTTGTGTCACTGCAAATACATTAATTTGTCTCTCTCTCTTTTTTTTAGATTATTTATTTATTTATTTATTTATTTATTTATTTGACAGAGAGATCACAAGTAGGCAGAGAAGCAGGCAGAAAGAGAGGGGGAGTAGGCTCCCTGCTGAGCAGAGGGCCCGATGTGGGGCTCAATCCTGGACCCTGAGACCATGACCTAAGCCAAAGGTGGAGGCTTAACCCACTGAGCTACCGAAGCACCCCCCTCTCTCTCTTTTTAAAATAAATTCTGTGCTTCAAGGATTTCCTATATAGAATCTGAATTTGTTGGGTGAAGGGTGAACTCAGTGGGGAAATACATTACCATCGTGTCTTTCACAGTGCAGTTATCTGTCATGTTGTTTTTGTTCAACAGGGGTCTCTTGCATGGCTCAGGACTGTCCACTCCGAACACCAGAGGACTTTGTGTTTCCATTGCTGCCCAATGAAGAATTGAGAGACAAATACAGGCGCTACCTCTTTAGGGACTACGTGGAGGTATGACCTCCCCCTGTCATTGCACATCTGTCTTCCTGGGCCTACCTTGCATCTCATGCTCACCACAGTCACTTTGTAGACGAGGCTGCCATTCGATGCTACAATTTAAAGAAAGAGCTCCGTGGTTTTTACAAAGTGGAGAAACCACTAGAGTGGTAATGAGGAACACAGGGCCTGGAGTCAGGCTGACAATGATGTGAATCCCAGGTCTGTTACTCCTCGCTGTGTAGCCTTCCACCCTTGATTTGACCCAAGTCTTGGTTCTTTCTGATAGAATGGTCAGGCCTCCTCCCCTTCCACACAGTTGCTTAAACAAACTGTTGTATATCAAGGAATGAACATGAGTCAGGGCTGTCTCAGGAGCTGCGGTTGCATTTGGTTCACTGGGTGATGATAAAGCACAGGGAAGGGGTATTGGTTCTTTTTTTTTTTTTTTTTTTTAAAGATTTATTTATTTATTTATTTAACAGACAGAGATCACAAGTAGGGGCAGACAGGCAGGCAGCGGTGCGGGGAGGGGGAAGCAGGCTCCCCGCTGAGCAGAGAGCCCGATGCGGGGCTCGATCCCAGGACCCTGGGATCATGACCCAAGCCGAAGGCAGAGGCTTTAACCCACTGAGCCACCCAGGTGCCCTGAAGGGGTAGTGCTTCTTGTGCACTTGAAAACTTGTTCAGGATTCCAGCATGGTCAGTTTTGGATTCCCTCCCCTCCTTTGGGCTCTGGTTCAGGCTTGCAGCCTCGGTGCAGCATAGTTCTCATCGTTTTTGCCGCTTGTGCCTGAGCTGACGAGATTGACTGATAGGCCGGGTCTTCTCGTGCATGGGCTCAGGATAAACAGTGCCTTGTGCCCTGTGCTATTTGCCACCTTTGGTACATGCATGAGGGTCATTGAGCCTCTCAGAGCTTTTGTTTTTGTTTTTAGGTAAAATTGGTGTGTAACATTATATTGGTTTCAGGTATACAGCATAGTAACTCAATATTTGTATATGCTACAAAGTGATCACCAAAGTAAATCTAGTTACCTCTCACCATATAATTAATTGACCCCCTTCACCCATTTCACACACCCTATTCCCCCTTCCTCTTCTGTTCTCTGTATCTTTGAGTTTTGTTAATTTTTTTTTTTTTTAGATTCTGCATAGAAGTGAAATCATATCATAGTTGTCTTTCTCCGTCTTACGTCACTTAGGAATAATGCTTTCAGATGCACAGCTCACTGGGCTGTGTTCCTTTCCAGACCTGGTGCCTGTGCACTTTCATCTCACAGACACAGTTTTATATGATAATCTAGCTTTAGATCATTCTAGTGAGTTGCTACCTAGTTTTAGCTAAATATTCAAAGGTCTTCAGTATCTGCCTAATGCTGTTCTTTGTGACATGCTTCCTGAATTCCTGTAGCCCCCTTGATAGAAGTCATCCGCTGCAAGGACAGAAGGTGTTTGCGCTCTCAGGGAAGTCTGATGTGGAAGCAGCGACTAGGGGATGTCCTCATTGTTTCTCCTTGGTGTGTTCACAGAGTCATTACCAGCTCCAGCTGTGCCCTGGTGCGGACTGCCCCATGGTTATTCGGGTACAGGAGCCTAGAGCTCGCCGAGTACAGTGCAATCGGTGCAACGAGGTGTTCTGGTAAGAGTGAGTGTGGGTGCTGAGCATCCCTGGGCTTCTGCCTTGTCCTCCGAAGCACAGCTGCCGTTGCTGTAGGGTGAGGGTGGGGCTGAGAAAGACAGGGTATGTGAGCCTAACCAGCAGCTCTGCTCCAAGTGGGCCGGGTATATACCCAGCATCTCATGTTCCACGGGATGTTTGATCATGCTTAGTCCAGAAACAGGAGTGGCACAGATTCTCAGAGAATGTGCTGTGGTTTATATTATGAGACTCATGGCACCAAGATGTGTCTGTGTGGGTTGTATGTGCCTGCACAGATAATCATGTGTTACTGTGTTTGAAAGCTACAGCCTTCAGTATTCGAATCTTTCTCCATCTTGGCCTTTGTAGGCTAATTTTAAAGATTTTATTTCTTTATTTGAGAGAGAGGCAGTGAGAGAACATGAGCGAGGAGAAGGTCAGAGGGAGAAGCAGACTCCCCGTGGAGCTGGGAGCCTGATGCGGGACTCGATCCCGGGTCTCCGGGATCATGACCTGAGCCAAAGGCAGTCGTCCAACCAACTGAGCCACCCAGGCGTCCCGTAGGCTAATTTTATAACACTATAATTCATAAAGGTAGTTTATGTCTGGGGTTTACTCCATTCAGTAGGTGAGGGTATAGCTAAAGTGTACTGAAGACTTACTATGGGAAAGACACTATTCTGATCACTTCATGTACATTGTCACAACTGTGTACAATTGGTACTGTTGCCCTTATGTTATAGGGTGGAAATGGAGATGCAAGGCAATGGCATGGCAGAGCCATAACTTAGGTCCACATCTGTGTGTGTCTCTAATCATGCCTCCCTAAGATGATTCATGGTGGGGCTTCAGAGAAACTACATGGAAAATTGGTGTGTGTGCATATGTTCTTGCCTTTCAAAACATTGTTGAGGGAGTCTGGGGCTCACCAAAGATTAAGAACCACTAAGGTAAGTGTGCCTTGGTGGGTCAACATATGAAATCAAAAATCTTTTGATTTCATATGTTGTCTTGATGTCAGGGTTGTGAGTTCAAACCCCATGTTGGGATCCATGCTAGGCATGGAGCTTACCTTAAAACAAAACAAAGCACAAACCACTAATGTAGTTGCTCTCCACCCTTTGTATCACACATTATTATTATTATTTGAAGATTTTATTTATTCTACAGAGACAGCACATGCGGAGGGAGAGGGAGGAGCAGGCTCCCCACTGAGCAGAGAGCCTTACACGGGGCTCCATCCCAGGACCCTGAGATTATGACCTGAGCCAAAGACACCCCCGTGTCCCACATTATGAACTTCTTTCCCTGGGGCATGTGTTATACTGTTTGCCTTAGTGCCTTTACTATCCAGACGTTGTGTTAGCTTGGACAAAAAGGAAATTAAAAACATGGAAGCCTAGCTGGGCGAGTGTTGGAGTGTTTTCTTTTCTGATTCTAAGTTTCAGGCATTGTCAGGTGTATCATGGCCCTGCCGACTGAACAGGTTCTATCGTGTGTATATCTTGTGCACATCTGGCGGAGAGCTGAGTCAGGGCTCCCAGAAAAGTTGATCTTGGTTCTGCCTTGGATCCAAACTTAGTTATCCATCTCAAAGAACCTCACCATGCCCTTTGAGATGCTGAACTCTGAATTTGACATCCTTTAAGGGAGAATTGACACTGCACAGGATATTTAAGACAGAAGCATCTTATTGAGGTTTATTAAGAGTGTGACTTGGAAGTGCTTAGATTGAAGAGAAATTCATACAGTATTTCAGTGTAGCTCTGGGTAAGTAAGGATCTCAAAGGCCTTGAGAAATGACGTGACTTCTTTGAGAAACTCTAATTCAGGATCTGTTGGCTTGGATAGAAGGAAAATGGAAATGAAAAAAATGGAAAACAATTATTTGAATGTTTTTCTTTTCTGGTTTTAAGTTTCAAGTGTCGTCAGATGTATCACGCCCCCACAGACTGCGCCACAATCCGGAAATGGCTCACGAAGTGTGCAGACGACTCTGAAACAGCCAACTACATTAGTGCTCACACTAAAGACGTAAGGACTGTATCTTACCTGTCATGGATCTGCCCTCCTTAATGCTGCCTAGGGCCTCGCCCAGGAGGCTGGACATTTGAGAGCAGAATACCCAGGGCCCCGGGGCCCTTGCTAGAGGCTGCAGACCCTTGCCCAGACTTGGCAGAGTTTGCAGTGGACTATCATAGTATGTGTTGGGTGCATTTCTTTTTTTTTTTTTTTTTAATTTATTTATTTGTCAGAGAGAAAGAGCGAGCACAGGCAGACAGAGTGGCAGGCAGAGGCAGAGGGAGAAGCAGATTCCCCACCAAGCAAGGAGCCCGATGCGGGACTCGATCATGCGGGACTCGATCCCAGGACGTTGGGATCATGACCTGAGCCGAAGGCAGCTGCTTAACCAACTGAGCCACCCAGGCGTCCCGGGTGCATTTCTTTTAATAAAATGCTGAACTACCCGGAAAAGTTTGACCCATGGGGTGACTAATTAGAAGAAAACCTGGTTTTTTTGAGTGCCTCTGGGCTTTAACAGCCCTGGAAGAGAAGTGGTTGATAGCAACATGTAGTAAAGAGCAAGGCTCTGCTGCAAGCCCAGGCATGCCCTGTTCTCACTCTGAAATTTCCCATGGGAAGACATGGCCCTCAGCCCCTCAAGCCCTGGGTGACTCAGCACCTACCCTGAGCTGGTCATGTGCTGAGTTGCTGCACTCACAGCACAGCTGTGACCGTGACCTCATTAAACACAGTCTGCTTCGTGGCCGTGGGAGAGCAGAGCATCACACTGGTCTCTGCATTGCTGCCTAGGTTGGGGCATCTCTCAGTGAGAGCAAGTGAGTGTTAGTGGCTGCTCCCATGCCCTCTTGCGGGAGCAGGCGTCCAGGCAAGCCGACCAGGACTTGGTCCAGTGGGCAGTGCTTGTGTTGCTTTGGCATTCTTCCCAAGCAGGCAGCTTTGTGCTGACTCAGCTGTGCTTAATCTGAGCAGCCTCGTGGCAGAGACATGGTGGAAGACTTAGTGGGGCTCAGCCGGTGCTTGGAGTGTTTCAGAGCCAAACGTGCTGACCTCATTTCCTTGAATTGCTGTTCCAGCCTCAGCGACCCGCCACATTTAAGTGAGATGCTCCTCCCCAGAAGGGCTCGCACGATGAGCTACTGGGCACGGGTGCCAGGAGCTTTGTGTAATTTGTCTTAGAACCGGCCTGGTGGTGTGTGAGCCTAATGGCGTCCTTCTGTCTCCTCAGTGTCCCAAGTGCAACATCTGCATTGAGAAGAACGGAGGCTGCAACCACATGGTGAGCAGAAGCCCGTACCCTTTGCATATGTGCTGTGGAGCCTTTGGTCAGCGTTCCCTTAACATGTTCTCTTCTGTTTCCCTCTGACAGCAATGCTCCAAGTGTAAACACGGTGAGTTCCAGGTGTGGTGCACAAGGCCCAGGGGCACAGTCTGCGTTTCTTTTGCTGGGCCTCCACGGCTTGTTTAGTGAGTGCTTTTGTAGTGAAGTGACAAAGGGCGGCCGCAGTCACTTACAGTACCCAGCCCAAAGCAGCTCTTGATCTTTTATCTATCTCTTCTGGTGCCTCTTACAATCTCACTGCCATCTTGCTGACACAGATAGAAGTCACAGTTGGCATGACTCTCAGGCATCCAAGAAGATTTAGTGTGATCTTTTTATTTTTGCCAAGGCAGGTAAGTAATGGGGGCTTATCTGTGCTACCTTACAGATGACCTTTTAGAACAGGCTGTTTTATTGGCGGGAGTCACAGAAGAGTCTTCCTTTGAGGTTTTACAAAGTTTCCACAAGGGCTTTTGATACAGCTTTTCAGATCGCCTTCATCCATCAGGAGTAGCTTATTACATGGAACCTGTTGGCTTTGCTTTCCTTCCTGTTAGATGCAGTAAAGAAATTTGTTCAAGTAGAAAGTATGTACAAACAGGTCTCCTACATCGCAGCTTCAGTGCTGACCAGAAGGCCCTGAGGGTTTCTCTTTGTAAGGATTCATCTAATGGTATTCCTGTGCTTTCCCAAGAGCCCACCATAATCAGAATGGACATGACAAGGAATTAGAAGGGAACAGTGACGGTGAAGTGTAGCATGAAGTCAGTGGGTAGTGGCATATTTCCTCAGTGGTATCCCACTCTGTGAGTGAGAGGGGCGTGTGTCATCCACTTAGAACAGTGCATAAGACGTGCATACGGTTTAAAGAGAAATGGCAAGTGAACACCCCGGTACCCATCCTACTCCTAATACCCAAGAAGTCCCCTGAGTATCCCTCCCCACAGTCTTCCCATCCCTCACCACCCAGTGTTAGCCGCCATCCCTTGCATTCCTGTATAGTTTGATCACCTCTACAGGCAACCCTAAGCAGTGCAGTAGTGTTTAAGACAGGAGCAAGCAGCACCTAGCTGAATAAGGGGATAGCAGTATTGCTGCTGTTTGGTGAAGTCTCCCAGGAGAAGAGAACGAACTCTGGGTCTCTGAGTTTGGCTTTAGCCTTCCCAGATTTTACATAAGAGGTCCTTTGGAGAAGTCAGTGAACCATCTTAAATCCTGGAAAACAGGCTTTACCGTAACCCTGTCAGGGTCTTTGTCAGAGATAGGATATACATCAGACAGGCTAGAGATCTGGCCATCAACGGAACTGTGGTTGACCACCTGCCATTAGACCGGAGTAAATGTTGGATGTTTGGTGGATCTTTTTTTTTTTTATTCTAATATTCGGTGGGGTTTTGTGGGTTTTTTTTAATAATTTTTTTATTTTTGGTGGATCTTTATTTTTACCTCTTGGTTTCCTCAGTGTAGAAGCAGACTCATAATGCTGAGTAGGAACTATTGGGTAGCTGTTGGTTTTATAGAAGTGTTCTTTTTTTAAGAAATGACAAAATAGGGGCACCTGGGTGGCTCAGTGGGTTAAAGCCTCTGCTTTCGGCTCAGGTCATGATCCCAGGGTCCTGGGATCGAGCCCTGTATCAGGCTCTCTGCTCTGCAGGGAGCCTGCTTCCTCTTCTCTCTGCCTGCCTCTCTGCCTACTTGTGATCTTTGTCTGTTGAATAAATAAATAAAATCTTTTAAAAAAAAAAGACAAAATAGGGGAAAGCCTTTATTCCTAACTTTTATACAAAATCTTCTTAGGACAGGCGTTGTGAGGGTGGGAGGTAGTCAGGGCAAACCTGTGTTCTGGATGGCCAGATGGGCCTCACTGGACAAGTTTCTGCTTCTCTCAGTGGCACTGACACAGCACACCAGTGGTCTTGTACAGTCAGCACCCTCCCGTGTTGGGTTAAGAAGGTACAAAGCTTATGTGCTTATGGAACAGAGAGTATCTGCTGGCTGTTGTACCTCGTGGCAAGGAAGGGCTATAGGGACAGTGTTATGTGTCAAAGAGGAGAGGTGCATATTCCTCCTGGGAACAGGCACCCATAGGAAGCTGTGGGCAGGTAACAACCCCCACCCCTCTGCCCTTTCACAGGATCTGTCTGTCCCACCGCTTTGCTGTTGGAGGAATGTCGGCTTACCTTGTGGGTGTAAATGCCTCATTTTCTATTCTTTGCAGACTTCTGCTGGATGTGTCTAGGAGATTGGAAGACCCACGGCAGCGAGTACTATGAGTGCAGTCGGTACAAGGAGAACCCCGACATTGTCAACCAGAGCCAGCAAGCACAGGCCAGGGAGGCCCTCAAGAAGTACTTGTTCTACTTTGAGAGGGTAGGCGTCTTCTCTGGAAACTGCCCCTCATGAGTGGGCTTCTTCCCACTGGCCTGCTGAGGGAGAACTCCCAGGGACTGGTGTGCGGTATGTGCACACAGAAGTCAGGGAGAGGAGCTCCTGCAGTGGGCCTGAGTGATGCTTCCATAAATGTGGCTTTTGGGCTCCACAGGGCAGCCATGACCAACAGCGCTCTTTGAATCATGGGTTGAAGGACAATGAGGGGAGCATCAGGTAGTCTTTTACATCTGGTACCATCTTAATCAGATTTAGAGGGCACTTCTTCCCAGGAAGACCCTTCAGAAGCCCACAGAGTATGGCGTATTTGCTTTCTAAGCACAGTAGACCAGTGGGTACCCAGCTTTGTTTCGTCCTCAGGGCTGAAGCCCCGTTGCCCTAGATGGTAGAGTGATCTTAATGGCAGGCGCTGCTTAGGACAGGGTCAGTAGTATGGTCTGAGGAAGTCCCTTTCCTGGAGCGCCTGAGTGGCTTGGTCGCAGCCGACTAGTGATTTCGGCTCAGATTATGATCTCAGGGTCCTGGGATCAGCCAACATTGGGCTCTGCACTCAGCAGGGTGTCTGCTTCTCTCCATCTCCCTCTGCCCCTCCACCCTGCCCTGTGGGCGTGCTCTCTACCTTCTCTCTCAAATAAATAAGTTGTTAAAAAGAAGAGGAAAAAGTCCTCCTCCTGCCCTCTCAAGGACACACAGTCCCCATAAGATAGATGAAGCTGTGGCCATGCTGTGCCAACCAAGGTGTCTGTTCTGAACTTCCGTCTGGGCGTGTGGACCTTTCTCTGTGCCCTGTAGTGGGAGAACCACAACAAGAGCTTGCAGCTGGAGGCACAGACCTATCAGCGGATTCATGAGAAGATTCAGGAGAGAGTCATGAATAATCTGGGGACGTGGATCGACTGGCAGTACCTACAGAATGCTGCCAAGCTCTTGGCCAAGGTCTGTACCCCCTCCCTCTTCTGATCCCTGGCCCAGCACCTGGCCCTGTCAGGCCCAGACGTCTGAGGATGGGAGGGTGGGAGACAGTTTTGGGGGCAGGGGAGCCCAGCACTTCGCATCACTTTGTATGCTTCTGCTTCTGGGCCCACAGTTCCCTGGGCTGTGCCCACTGAGGACCCAGCCTGCTGCTGGCTGCCAGGGGATTTTCAAGAAGAGTTCCACTACCTCAGCCACAGGGAAGGAAGTGCAGGGGAAACTAGAGCCTTTCTTCTTTTGTCCAATCCACATGTCACCCCAAAGAAACTGAGAGATTATCTTTGGACAAGTGTTGAGATAGATGTGTGGACTCTGATGTCCGACTTGAGGGAAGAGCCATTGAGGCAGCTGCTGGTGATAAATCACAGTTGGGAAAAGGAACCGTGTGTTCTGTGACCATTTCTGTTTTCAGCTTTTCCCATGTTGTCCCCCAGTTCATCCTTGATTGGCTTGGCGTCATTTCTTTCGGGCCCGTACCTGTAGAGCCGGGCTCACTTGCATGGTATGGTAAGAATCATGAAAGCCACCAGAGATGCGTGCGGGTTGGGTCACACGTGCACGTGCCTTCTCTCTTCTGTTCCAGTGCCGGTACACCCTACAGTACACTTACCCGTATGCTTACTACATGGAGTCTGGACCCAGGAAGAAGCTGGTAAGGCCAAGCAGTCCTGTGCTCTGCCCTTTAGCTTCAGAGATACCCTTGTCTACCCATACTTTCCAGGAGAGTGGGGACCAGACCCGGGTTGTTGGGAGGGCAAAACTGTTTTAAAAGTTAGCTCTCCTGGGGCGCCTGGATGGCTCAGTCAGTTAAGCGTCTGACTCTTAGTTTTGGCTTAGGTTATGATCTCAGGGTGGTGAGATTGAGCCCCACTCCACGCTCAGCACGGCACCTGCTTAAGATTCGCACTCTCTTTCACCCCTGTGTGCATATGTGCTCGCTCACTCTCTTTCTCTCTCAAAAAAAATTCAGTTCTGGGACGCCTGGGTGGCTCAGTTGGTTAAGCGGCTGCCTTCGGCTCAGGTCATGATCCCAGCGTCCTGGGATCGAGTCCCACATCGGGCTCCTTGCTCAGCGGGGAGCCTGCTTCTCCCTCTGCCTCTGCCTGCCTCTCTGCCTGCCTGTGCTCTCTCTCTCTCTGACAAATAAAAATTTAAAAAAAAAAAATCTTAAAAAAAATTCAGTTCTCCTTTAGGCTTCTCTAAAATAGACTTCAGGCCCTGGCATTTTGTGTAATATCAAGACAGATACACCAAAGCTCCTGAATGGCCATAGTTATAGGACACTCTGTGGCCACATGGGAGGCTGGCACCCATGTTTTAGGAGGACTCCCAGCTTGCACGCAAGTTCCTAATTTATAGTGGACTTTTTTACATCTTTGTTTAATTCTCTATCTTAGATATGGGTCATTTCCCCTGATAAAGTAGTTCACATTTATTGTTTAAATGTTGGAAAACAGAAAAACATTTGCATCATCCATAATCCCACCAGAAAGACATGGCCACTGTTAGCGTTTTTCAGCCTTTTAAAATTATTTCTACACTTACTGTTAATTATATACATGTCATTTTGTTGTTACGACCATTTATTGTTGCCGTTGTCCTTATTTACCAGGCTGCTAAATACCATTTTTAACCCGTGCATAAATGTTTCATTACATGGTCATCCCATCAGTTCGGGCGTTCGTTGTTGCTGTTTTTCATTTCTATAAGATGTTGAGGAACACTTTGTGTATAAATGTACAGCGGATGTACAATTACTAAGTCGAATGGTTTGAATATTTTTAAGACTTGATTTCCAGAAGGGCTGGAAAAAAGAAGTACTCCGTGAATACCATGTCTGTGAATATCCATTTTTTAAAAATTTTATTTATTTGTCAGAGAGAGAGAGAGCGAGCGAGTGAGAGAGTAAGCACAGGCAGACAGAGTGGCAGGCAGAGGCAGAGGGAGAAGCAGGCTCCCTGCCGAGCAAGGAGCCGGATATGGGACTCGATCCCAGGACGCTGGGATCATGACCTGAGCTGAAGGCAGCCGCTTAACCAACTGAGCCACCCAGGCGTCCCTGAATATCCATTTTGACTTGTTTTTGCAGCATCTGTTGCCTGTATGTGGGGAATGCTGTCTTCAGTGGCTTAACTTTTTCCCCTCTCTTTCGGGCTGGAGGGTGAGTGTGGCCTTGCCGCCTGGCTGCGCTCTTCAGGTAGCCTTCTGACTGGATTCTGGCTCTGGCGATAGGAGCTAGCCCTGCTCTCTGAGGACCGGCTCAGGGCTATCTGTAGCTCATGCAAGCCGCAGGTGCTGCGTCTGCCCCTCCATCTGCAGGCCCTGGCCCAGCTGCAGCCCCTCTCCTTTTGACCCTCCTGCTCTGCCCATACAGTTTGAATACCAGCAGGCTCAGCTGGAGGCTGAGATCGAGAACCTGTCGTGGAAGGTGGAGCGCGCAGACAGCTATGACAGAGGGGTAAGTGTCTCCCCCCATCCTGGTCCCTCTGTTGCAGGTCAGGGAGGACCGGCTTGTTAGCAGGCAGACAGGGATCTCAGCATGTGGACCGGAAGCTCTGTAGGGAAGGGTGGGAAGGGCAGTGCCTTTGTCCCCTTGAAGCCCCTGACGTGGTGGGTGTGGCTTTGGCTGCTCCGTGCACTCGGGTCTGGGTGGTGCAAGCACCATCTTGCTTCCCTGGTACAGGACTTAGAGAACCAGATGCACATAGCAGAGCAGCGGAGGAGAACCCTGCTGAAGGACTTCCATGACACCTAGACGGGGACATGGGCGCGCCGGAGTGAGGACGATGTGGCTGCAAGGCCTCCTGGCTGCCAAACTGCATGCTGCAGGCTCTGCCTTTCACCACCTCAGGCAGCAGCCCGGGCCCCACTCCTAACAGACACTGGCCACACACCTTAGTCCATTTGTTTTCTTCTCATCTTTTCGCTTTTTGTTTCTACCAGGGTAGAGGCCATGTTGAATTGGCCTCTTTTCAGGACTTTTAATTCCCCCTGGATGGTTGTTGGGAGGGAGGGAAAGTTTTTTCTGAATGACTATTAATAGTATTAGATCATTACAACTTATGTAATTTTCAAAGGTTGTATAATTATACAAAAAAAAAAGACAAACCATAGAATTACACAGAACCCTTTTTAAAAATAAATTGGCATTGGAGTGTTTTACCCTCTAGCTATTTTACTTAGAATGTAACATGCTGCCTGCCCACCCTGCCTCAGAATGTCTCCTGCAAGAGGGCCCCAGGGTGCTGTTTTCCAGATTCTCATGTGTTTGGCCACAGCTGGTGTCTCAAGGGAAAAGCGTGGGTGGCAGACAGTGGGGAATTGAGTTGGCCTGTGTAACGGGCATGGAGCACAGGGAATCACATCATGCCTTCTGCCTGGTCCCTGGGGACCCTTTGTGGTCAGGTGTACCTGCTTTACCCTGCAGTGAGGAGATAATATAGAAAGGGGCCTTGTCATAGGGTGTCGTCATCTCCGATGGCACTGTGTGTCTGTGGGCTCATCTTTCTTCGGGTCTGGCCACTGAGGCCAGAGCCCATAACAGTATAGGTGGGGACATGAGTTCAGCACAGTGTTTCCTCTTGTAGATCGAGATCTACTTTTAAAAGCAATTATTCCCCAAAATAAATTCATTTTACCTTGGTCCTTTCTTTTGTGCCAGTGTTCCAGTGATATAACTAACCAGGTTCACACACGGCTGTGTGTGCCTGACGCTGTGCTGCTACACTGTCTCTGGTGCACTCCGGGGTCAGAGTTCAGCATGGCCCACCCAAGGGCACAGGTCTTCCAGACTCAGGGGCCTTGTTTGCACAAGTGCTTTTCATGTTATCAGGAGTGTGTTCTCCTCCTCCAGAGTGGCTGCTCAGGGGTCTGGAAGTCTGAGGCCAGGAGGGTCCTGGATTTGTGGTCCCAGCTACTATGCTGGAAGGGCTGGTCAGGGGAGAGGGCCAGCTTCTGCACAGTTGAGTGCCAAGGGATAGGTGGTTGGTGTGGTGTCCTGCCTGTCCTGAACCTGGTTCTGTGAGCCTTCTAGAAGTTACATCTGTGATACCTGGGGTTTTTGTGGCTTGGTTCTTTGCCTCCACTCTGAGGCGGGCAGAGCTGTCTGTACTCAACAGGGCCTCCTTCACCTCCTGGAAGAGTTGCTTGGGAGGTCTGTGAATATTCCAGAGGAAGTCCTTTGATACTCAGACATTCTCACCTCAGTCAGCAGTTTCCCAGGGACCAGTTAGCTGTAAAGTGAATCACTCTCGAAGACAGAGGGCAGCTGTAATTCTTGGGATCATGGGATACATGGCTGGCTGCAGGTTCCTTGTCTCTCCCCCAGTCCCAACCCAGGCTTTGTCTCTTCCTGTCATCCTCAAGGGAGGGACTGTGGGGTGGAGTGGGAGAACAAGTTAGGAGTTAGGAGTGCAGCACGTGAGCCGAGAATTGGATGGCAGGGAGCTCACTGAAGGAGGAGCGTACCTGCTGCAGGATCTGGGGCTGGGTGTCTGTGCTGCCCACTCCGTCGGGTCCTTCCTGTGTCACCGCCATGGCAGAGGCGTTGCAGCTCTGTGCCTTACGTCACACCCTGGGCATCCTGGGCAGTTCTTGGCCTGCACAGCTACCATGTGGTGCACTGGTACCCAGACTGTAGCCTGCAGCCCCTGACTTGTGGAGAGCTTCCGTTTGTGCCCCCAGGGGCTGTCCTTGGCCAACATCATCAGGAAGATGGGAAAGGTCAGGCCGAATTGTTCTGCCCTACAAAGGATAGAAGATAAAGGAAGGCACAGTGTTTTCATGAATTTACCATAATATCTTTGTTTTCTTCAAAGAAAAAGTTGAGGCAACATCATCTGCTCAATGTTGAGTGGTTTATTCAAAATAAAGTTTCTGATTATAAAATTGTGTAGAGTCTTCCTTCCAAGGATCCAGGTAACCTCCTGAACCAACACCCCAGGGGATTCTGGCCAGTGAGCACCAATTGAGGGCCTTCCTACTGATCAGCTCCCTCCTCTAGAGAGCTGTGAAGGTCCCAGGGGCTCTGTTCTGCCTTCCTGCTGTGTCTGGCTTTCTGAGGAGAGGGCACCTATGGAGGGAAGTCGAATATCCTGCCCGTTTTCACTTTCGTCTCCCTCCCTGGGTTGCAGGCCATACCATTCCCCCCACAAAGAGATCCTGGGATTGCGGCCGAGTACTAGTGGGAATGCCCCACAGCTCCTGTGAGGCCCCGAGTCCCTCATTCAGAAACCCCCTGGGTCCCTCCAAAGCAGACGTGGAAGCTTAGGGTTATACAGTATTGGGGGGGGGGGCTTCACAGGGACTCTGGAGTTACAAAGCTGGGACTCTGGACAGAAACCCAAGTGTGTGGAGTTTAATCCCAAGGGTTGAGGACAGGAAATGGACTTTGGGTTCTGAATTGAGGAGGTCCACACTTGTGCCAAGAGTGGACTTGGCACTTTAGTCATAGTTCAAAGGTTAAGGCTCCAAAGCTGTGGGCAGCATGCACGGAACAGGCAAGGCCAGAGAGACCCTAGACACTGCCAGTCAACTCCACAGCTGCTCATCCCTGGCCCTCTGGTGTGCTGAGCCCCATGCTTGGCACCTGGGCATTCCATTGTGTGCAAAAGATCCACAGGCTCTACCCTCTCGGAGCCTCCAGAGCATGGGGCACACAGATGGAATTCATCACTAGTGAACATCCCTGACGCAGCAAGACCCAGGACTAAAGGGTCACTATTGTAGATCAGTGGGCAGGGTACCCTTGGGGATCTTAAAAATGAACAAGAGGGCACCTGGGTGGCTCGGTCAGTTAAGTGTCTGCCTTTGGCTCAGGTCATGATCCCAGTATCCTGGGATCGAGTCCTGCAATGGGCTCCCTGCTCAGTGGGGAACCTGCTTCCCCCTCTCCCTTGGCCTGCTGTTCCCCATGGTGTGTGGTCTCTCTCTCCCTCCAATAAATGAACCTTTAAAAAATATATTTAAGGGGCGCCTGGGTGACTCAATGGGTTAGAACCTCTGCCTTCAGCTTGGGTCATGATCCCAGGGTCCTGGGATCGAGCCCTGCATCAGGCTCTCTGCTCAGCAGGGAGCCTGCTTCATCCTCTCTGTCTGCCTTTGCCTGCTTGTGATCTCTGTCAAATGAATAAATAAAAGCTTTTTTTTTTTAAGATTTTATTTATTTATTTGACAGAGCTCACAAGTAGGCAGAGAGGCAGGCAGAGAGAAAGAAAGGAAAGCAGGCTCCTGGCTGAGCAGAGAGCCCAACGCGGGGCTAGATCCCAGGACCCTGGGATCATAACCCGAGCCGAAGGCAGAGGCTTTAACCCACTGAGCCACCCAGCTGCCCCATGAATAAATAAAATCTTTTAAAAATATATTTTAAAATGAACAAGAGAAGGTAGCATATTCTAGTAAAGTCTAGAGGAGGGATTTTACATGTTGTCTCCAGGTACAGCAATCAGAGCACTGTCCCTGTACTGGGCCCTGTTTTGGGTACTGAGGACAGCTATTGATCTTGGCCTAGGTCGGTTTCTGTCCCCACAAGACAATCACACTAATGGTGACTAAAGCTGTACCCACCTAGTCCTCACAGCAGCCCCGTGAGGTAGGTGCTGTCAGAGTGCACATCACTGAGCTGTTCAAAATAGAAGTAATTTGCCCAAGGTTACCACTGCTGGTAAAACAAAAAATGTTTGCTGTTAGAAACTGGAAATAAGGGGCGCCTGGGTGGCTCAGTCAGTTAAGCATCTACCTTCAGCTCAGGTTGTGATCCCAGGACCCTCGGATGGAGTCCCGCATTGAGCTCCTTGCTCGGTGGGGAGTCGTCTGCTTTTCCCTCTGCCTGCTGCCCCCCCTGCTTGTTCTCTCACTCATGCTCTGTCTCAAAATCTTTAAAAAACCTGGAAATAAGTCCCAACTTTTTAAAAATAAATTTTACTTATTTGACAGCACAATTAGGCAGAGTAGCAGGGAGAGGGAGAAGCAGGCTCCCCACTGAGCAAGGAGCCCGATGTGGGGCTCTTATTCCGGGACCCCGGGATCATGGCCTGAGTCAAAGGCAGATGCTTAACGACTGAGCCACCCAGTCGCCCCCATTAGTCCAGTTTTGGTAATAGAGGCTAGAACACAGCACAAGGCCCAGATGTGACTGCATTAGCAATTAAGGTGGGACTTCCACTCCCCCTCCCCACCGCCCTGTGAGGTGAAGCAGCCTGAGGGTGAAAAGCTCTATGGCTCTTACTTTTTAAAAAAATAATTAAATTTTTAAAAAGATTTTATTTGACAGAGATCACAAGTAGGCAGAGAGGCAGGCAGAGAGAGGAAGGGAAGTAGGATCCCCGCCAAGCAGAGAGCCCGATACAGGGCTCGATCCCAGGACCCTGGGATCATGACCTGAGCTGAAGGCAGAGGCTTTAACCCACTGAGCCACCCAGGCGCCCCAAAATAATAAATTTTAAAATGGGGTGCCTGGCTGGCTCAGTTGGTAGAGTATGGGACTCTTGACCTCAGAGCCATGCGTTCAAGCCCCACTTTGGGTGTGGAGCCTGTTTTAAAAAGAGAAACATTATGGCCTTTAGGCAGCAAAAAGGCCATAGGTTTTAAAAGGCCAAGTTCCAGTTTATGATGTGGTTGTGAGATTCCCACAACCAACAGCAGGTGGAGCAGAACTAGACAGCATTCCACACCCCCACTGGCATGCCCCAGCAGGCTTGCCTTCTGTTGTCTGGTGAGGAGTGAGAGAAGGAGCTGTGCGTGGCATGGCAGTGGGGATTAGTCACCTGGGTACGGAAGATAGGAATGTGAGAGAAAAGGGTTTAGAAAAATAAGGAACATGAGGATTTGTGGTGATCTAATTATAGGTTTGTTTTTTTTTTTAAGATTTTATTTATTTGACAGAGATCACAAGTAGGCAGAGAGGCAGGCAGAGAGAGGAGGAAGCAGCCTCTCCTTGGAGCAGGGAGCCCAATGTGGGGCTCTATCACAAGACCCTGGGATCACGACCTGAGCCGAAGTCAGAGGCTTTAACCCACTGAGCCACCCAGGCGCCCCTAGTTATTTTTTTAAATTTATTTTTATTTATTTGACAGAGACCTAGCGAGAGAGGGAACACAAGCAGGGGAAGTGGAAGAGGAAGAAGCAGGCTTCCCGCTGAGCAGGGAGCCCAATGCAGGGCTGGATCCTAGGACTGTGGGATCATGACCTGAGCCGAAGGCAGATACTTGACGACTGAGCCACCCAGTAGCTCCTAATAATAGACATTAAAAGGCTAAAGAGGAAATGGTCTCAACATTCACTCATGGGTACCAGAAAACCATGACATCCTTGGTAAAACTATGACTCGGTTGGTATTTTTCGCATTAAAGAATTCAGGAGAGGGCACCTGGGTGGCTCAGTCAGTTAAGCGTTTGCCTTCAGCTCAGGTCATGGTCCCAGGGTCCTGGGATCGAGCCCCGCATCGGGGGTCTCTGCTCAGTGGGGTGCCTGGTTCTCCCTCTTCCCTTGCTCCTCCACCCTGTTCATGCTCTCTCTGTGTCAAATAAATCTTTTATGAAAATGAAAAAAAAAAAAAGAATTTAGGAGATTAAAAAAGAAGAAGAAAAGGGAAAAAATTAGGAGAATAATACAATTCGGGGGAAATTTACTTGCTCCGGCTGTGCTGTGTACTTGGAAGTTAAGAGACTTCAGACCTAATTAGAGTGGCTTAAAGACAAGCTACAGGAAATCTGGATACTGCTAAGTTGGTAATAGGACTTTTTTCCATTCGAATATGAAACATTTCTTTTGTGGCCACTCTATGTATGTATGAATGTATGTATGTATGTGCTTCAGAATTCATTTCAGGGAGCAGGGGCCAGGCCCTTGCTGTCTCTACACTTCCATGCACAGGGAGTCCAAGTTCACCTGGTTACCTGCAGACGTGTGGCTTCCCACTCGATCTGAAGCAGAATACTGGACCGCTGGTGCCGGTCGGTCAGCATCCCGACTTCGGCTGAACCCTAACAATTCCCATTACCACCTTCCCCTCCTCCTCCCCATTAGACATGTCCAGAATGTCTCCTTTGTTTGGGCAGTGTTTCTCTGTAGTATCCCAAGGAGATTGACAAGATGGTCACAGGGTGGCTGGATGAGTGGGCGCACCCATGTGCTTGGGCACTGGTGAAATCCGCCACTGTGTGTAGAATCTCCAAGAGAAGGAGGTGGGCCTGCCTTTGGAGCCCCTGGCCTGCTTTGGGGAGACCAGAAAATGCAGACTCCACTTTTCTGGAAGAAAATGGGTGGGAGAAGGGGCTGTTAACAGGGTAAAGGGAAAACCACTAGTGAGACCGGACTCAGCGGTGTGGCTCTTGTCTGCCTGTCCACCAGGAGGGGTTAGCTTCTGCCCTGGGGCCCGTGCATCACTGCCTGAGGATAACCCAGCCCCTAGAACAGAAGGGAGTGTGAAAATGCCCAGGCTTTGGCACTGGGCCGCTGCTATGTCCTCCCTCCTCCATACCTGGTGATAATCTGAGTTTCTTTTCCTCTGAGGCGACTACAATCACACCATCCTGAATGCGCTCAATCTTGTCCACGTATCCTCTGAGGCAATGGTGTCTCAATTACAGAAAAGTCCCCCTTTCACAGAAAAGTGCCTTTCTCCCTCTTTCCCTGTGCCAACTTTGAGGCAAGAAACGTTTTTGAGTTCCGCAGGTTGTTAGGGGTTTGAGCTTCCTGGTGCCAAGGCTCCTCCAGGAAGCCCTCTCTGACCACTCCAGACTGGTTCCCACGGTCTATGCACGTATGCGACCTTGAACATCAGGCCGCTCCTTCCTAAGGTCTCCCTGTCAGGTCGCAGAGCGGAACTCCAAGGCATTCTTGGCCGTCTAAGCTGGCGAACTACAGTGCCGAAAGCTGTGGGTCCTACAGGATCACATGCGCAGTCGTCGGCCTCCGCGGCGGCCCCGGACCGCCGCATTATTGAGTCATCTTTCGGCAGTGCCTCGTCGCTGTCACCCCACCCTCGGTAGCAAGAAAATGCAGGGCATACTTTTTCCAGGAAGAGGGAAGTGCATCTTAACTAAGGGACGGAGAAAGTATCAATGGAGTTTCCTTTAATGGTGCTGCTCTTGTGTGCCCCGGCATTGCGCGTGGGGGAGGGGCCGGCTTCCGCCCTGGGGTGTGTGCATCTCCTCCTGACAGTAACCCACCCCGGGAAGAGAAACTCCAGCGTGGACCCGGGTCCAGGGCGCAAGGGAGACGGAGCGCCGCGCAGGGGCGGGCGCGGGCGGCCCCGGCGGGTGCAGCATCCCCAGGCTCGGTCTCCTAGAGACCGCGGCGCGCGCGGGCTCCGCGGCCGTTGTCCAGGCGACGGCGCGGCGCGGCGCGGCGCGGGCATCCCCGCGGCCCCTCCCCTGGGCGTGCGCGCGACCTGGGCGCCATGGCGGCGGCGGCGGCGGCGGGCCCGAGACCGGAGGCCGCGAGTCCGCAGTGGTCGCCGCCTGGACACGAGCGGGCCCGGACCGCCGCCGGGTTGGGCGACTGCGAGGACGCGCCGGTCCGGCCGCTGTGCAAGCCCCGCGGCATCTGCTCGCGCGCCTACTTCCTGGTGCTGATGGTGTTCGTGCACCTGTACCTGGGCAACGTACTGGCGCTGCTGCTCTTCGTGCACTACAGCAACGGGGACGAGAGCAGCGACCCCGGGCCCCAGCACCGCGCCCAGGGCCCCGGGCCCGCGCCGACCCTGGGTCCCCTCGCCCGGCTGGAGGGCATCAAGGTGAGGACCCCCGTCTCCCCGGGTTCCAGGCCCTGCACGGCGAGCCCGGGACGGCCGCCGCGCAGCCCACGACCTCCACGCTGCTCCCTGAGTCGTCTGCCCCGCGCGCACCCCCATCCCCAACTCGTCGCGCTCGGGGTCCGGGCGCCTGTACCCTCCTCGGGCGGCACGGCCTGGGGCCCGAGCTGCCCGCAGTGCCCCTTTCCCTTAGGTGGGGCACGAGCGTAAGGTCCAGCTGGTCGCCGACAGGGATCACTTCATCCGAACCCTCAGCCTCAAGCCGCTGCTCTTCGGTAAGTCAGCTGGGCGCTCCTGGGAAGGGCCAGGGGCTGCGGTTTGGGGGCGCTCGGGGGCTCGCTTTGGCCACGTGACTTCTGTTTTGAAAATGGCTGCTTCGGAGTAGCTTTTATCACCCAAAGGTTTCCCAAAGTGAAGTATCAACCCCCACCTCTGTAATAGGGTCACAGGATGACCTTGCCACACTCCCCTCTCTGACCCCTACTCTGCAGCTGATCTTCCGTTACAGGGCTGGGCAATGTGACCCTTAGGCGGTTGTCTAAATACTTCATTGAAACCATCTTTGGACACTTCCTGCCATCATTAATTCTGTCACATTCTAGAACTGGGGGAGGGTGGGAAAGACTGCTAACCAGGACCTAGCTGATCTCAGGGCTTCTGAGGATGAATCTCCAAAAGTGGCCCCTGTGGTTTGACGAGGGTTCTTAGGAAGCAGTTGTATTCAGCCATAAGTAGGCAAAACCTTCCAGCGTGACCTCATTTGGAACCAGCATCAGAAGCTCACAGTTCCTGAGCTCTGGTTTTGCACTAGGCTTTATGTGATCGTTTCAATTAATTCTTACAACACCTATGTGAGGTGGGTGTGGATCCCACCCTTATGTTACAGGGTAGGAAAGTGAGACACAGAACTGCGGTTGGTCGGCCAGGCTCATACAGCTAGCTCAGGAGCGAAGCTAGGGTTAGAACCCAGGCAGCCTGCCTCTAGAGCCTGT
Organism: Mellivora capensis; assembly: GCA_004024625.1. NCBI lineage: Eukaryota > Metazoa > Chordata > Mammalia > Carnivora > Mustelidae > Mellivora > Mellivora capensis. Next base: position 237,433 of record PISX010000247.1, on the reverse strand, counting down.
ACTGTCTATCCACCCTGCTAGCTGAGAAGACTCTTGAAGTTCTTCAGAGACCACCAGTGTCAGCAAGGTAGGGGTTCCCCAGACTCATGACCCTGCCCAGGATAGGTTTGCCCACCCAGCCCTGGGTACCCAGTGTCAGTGACACACTTACCTGCAGACCTGGGGCCGTTCCTGCCTGCTGGGGGATGGTGTGGGTTAGAGGCTTTCAGGAGGGGGCTGGGGACCAAAGCAGAGCATCTGATCACCTGCCATTACCCCTGGGGCAGAGGGCCCTGGCTGAGAATTATGCCTAGTCCTATGAGACCTATGAGAACACTGCATGCAGTGTAAGGGGAAATAGGTTATGCTGGTCCCGTTGTGGGAGGGGCCCTAAAAGGTTATTGTTACTATGATTATTACTGCTGCATAAGGTTGAAATATGTGCCAAGCACTATTTTAAGTGCTGGGACCACAGCATTGAACCAAATAGGGAAAAACAAACAAACAAGCAAGCAAACCAAACCAAAAAAACCCAACAACACATACACACCGAAAGCTGACATTCAAATAAGGAGACAGACAATAAACAAACAAATAGTATATGGCCTGCCAGTTGGTGATAAATGATTGCAGACAAATAAGGCAGAAGTTCAGCTGGTGTTGACACTTTTAATAGAGTGACCAAGGTAGGCCTCCTTGTGAAAGATATTTGAGCAAAGACCTCTAGGAGCTATGGGATCAAGCCAGGTGGCTGTCAAGAAAGGGTGATGCAGGCAAAGGGAGCGACACTCACCCCTTTACTGCTACATTGCTGTGAACAGACAGGCCTGAAGGGGTTGTGTTCTCAGCTTTCTTGGGACCTGTATGCACACAATTCAGATGTATATTAGGTTAAATGAATCATGACCCATAACTGTGACCCCTCAGCCCCTAACATGCAGCTCTTGCATCAAAGTCCTACAAAGCAGAGAATGAGAGACCCAAGCTCCATAAAGTATAGGAAGCAGGAGAGATCTGACACAAGGTAAACTGCTTCTCGTTAAGCCTTCGGATGGGTCTGTGTACCTGCAGGTTAGGATGGCTGCAGCAAGAACCTCCAGCTGTGACCCCCATTTTCTCCCAACTCTTACATTGACTTTGAGTCTGGTTTAGACATTGTCCCACGTTTTACCCAGGAAGTCCTGGAACTTGCTCCTTGACGAAACAAGGTGAGCCACATGAGGAAGAGATTATAGTGATTATAGGAAGTCTGATTGTGAGGCAGGGAAAGCACAGGAGAGAGGATGTCGGAAAGGGGGCAGTTCCTGAATTCTGTGGTGTTAGATGGACCCAAAAAGGAAGCCTTATCTCAAGAAGGAGCAGTGTCTGTCTTCTCTGCCTGCCCATTTAGTCATCTCCTGTCACCCTAAAAAGGCAGGAGGGCCCAAGGAGGATGGGCCTGCTGTGGGCTCTGCCACCTCTGTCTTGCTGCTCTTAGTCCCAAATCTGTCACCCTCAGCCTCAGGGACCCAAGATGCCAGGGCTTGAGAGGTGGGTGTTCAGGATGTAAACCTGGGCAAAGGGATTGGGTTCTACCCCAGAGTGCCCCCATCTCCAGGGGAGGGAGTCCCACCACTTCATGGGGAAGACCCCATGCAACCTCCAGTCTCCCTTGTTTCCTCCCATTTCTCTGTTTCCCATCTTTGTCCCTAGAGACCTGGGGCAAGTGGGACCTGGACCACCAAGGCCCCACTCTGAGTTCTTGGCATAATACCTGCGAAGTGTGCCTAGTGTGGTAGGCACTCAGCAGGATTTGGACCATCAGAAGTCAGCTGAGGACTTCGTCCTGTTCAGTTCAGAAGGGAGGTGTTCCAGTTTTGAGTCATTGTCATCTCTCTGGGGACATTGCCATCTTTCACGTGGCTCACATCTTTCTCCACCCCACCTCACTCCCATTCTGTGTCTAAACAACACATCAGTCTTACCGCCCACTTCCTTAAAAGTCTCCAAGATTTCCACTTCACCTCTAAGTGTCATTTGGTGATGCCCTCCTCTCCTGCTGCCCCTTCCTCACTCCCTGCTGTCCCCATGCTCATTCTGCCCTGGGACCTTGCACGTGCTGTGCCCTCCACCAGAAGGCTCAGACCTGGCCCTTCCCACAGAGGGTGCCTTCTGGTCCACTGGGCCTGTGCACACACATCCCCTTCTCGGAGACCTCTCCTGACCTCCGACTGGTCTTAAGAGGTTCCCAGACACCATTGCACCAGACTGCCTGGTTTTCTTCTTGGCACTTGGCAACCCTGGAGACTGTCTCAGGTATTTATTTGTCATTTGTACCTCTACCCTAGAGGCGAGCTGCATGCGGGAGGGGCCTGATTTGTGCGGGCTTACTAGTCAGCAGCAGGAGTCTGTCTGCTGCCTGTCACGACTGGCTGGCTGGCGAGATTTACTGGGCACTCAGCCAGACCAGCACCTGTGTGTTTGCTCAGGGTGACCTCCCACCACCCTGGCAGGTGCCCCCTGATTTGGCATTCCCTTCGAGAGCAGCAGGGGTCGCCTCCCGAAGGCCCACAAGATTTTTAGCCCATTTTCCTAGCTACTTAAGGTAGATGAATAACTGACACCAGTACACAAAACAGTTTATCTTAAAACCATGACTGCTTTATCATAGGATTTCCAAGTCGGCTCAAGAAAACAATTAGGCAGTTACTTAGGATGACAAACACTGGAGGCCCAGAACTAGGGGGAAAACTGTGTGTGTGTGTGTGTGTGTGTAACTTCAGGTTGGTAAGCAGCTGAAGGCAGTTTCCGGCATGGACTTCTCCCCACCCCCTGTACTATTCCACCCGCCTGCAGCTTGGTGGGACCATGGGCTCAGTAAAGGTCAGGCAGATAAAACCAAGTCTGTGTGGGGCTTGACAGGCAGCATCCTGCCTGGGAGGAGCTTAGCCTGAGGCTTTGCACCTGCCCTGAGGCAGCCTGGGCTGCTAGGGCTTGTAGGCATTAGCCAGGCTGTCATCCCAGGCCTGGGAAGGACAGAAGGACAGAAAGGTTGTCTTGCCTACCCAGCAAACACTCCCCTGCTAGGGGAGCCAGCCTCCTTCATGTCTGGGCAGAGCGCTGCAGTCCAGGAAGGGACCCCTTAGCTGTGGCCACAGCAGTGGGCTTCTGCCCTGCTTGGGTCCTTCACGGGGCTTGTCGGGACTCTGGTCTGCAAGTGTCCGTGAAGGGCAGCAGAGAGGGTTTTAGGTGTGTCCAGGGCAGCGTGGGTTTTGTGTGGCTGGCTCTCCCTGACTGTAGGAATCCCTACTGTGGGCACTGGTGATGGTGCCACCTACGCACGGCCAGCTGCAGATGTCGGTGGTCTTGGCTCCAAACATAGGCCGTGGTTACCAGCAGCCGAGGGCCCTGCACCTCCCCACCTAGCACGTAGGTCCCAGCGTGCCTTCCTCGCAAGAGGTTGTGCACACACGTGGCATCCAGCTGCAGCCAGCGACGGAGAGTAGGGGCCAGTTCCTCGGCAGGCAGTGGGCCCGCCTTCAGCACCTCCAGCCGGGAGTCCAGGTGGCAGTGTGAGAGACCAGAGGACGACCCGTTGCATCGGGAGAGCCTAACCTTCACTGCTGCATGGGATCAGAGGAGTGGGGTGAGGCGCAGGGCCTCTGGGAGTACCCCCCATCCCCTCCACCTGGTGAACCACACCCTCTTGGATGCTCTACTCTGAATCAGGGTCCTGGGGAAGGCCTGAAGTCCTGGCTGCCACCCTCCTAGGCAGGTTCAGTGTGTTGTTTTAGCGATGCCACGCTTGTTAAAGGCATTTATTTTGTAGCTCTAACCAGGTAGAGCATTTGAGTGTTTCCTCTTTCATTTGTCTTACACTGAGCTGGGAGCTGGGATGGAGGCACTTGTGAGGTGGGTGTAAGGGGTGCTGGACGCTAGGGGCTCACCAAAGTCGCTGGCACAGAGCGCGTCCAGGACCTCCTTGGACGAGCCGGCGTCCTGCAACTCACAGTCCCTGCAGCTGGCGCGAGGCACTGGGGGGAGGGGCCGAGTGAGGGTCCGTCCATCCCGAGCGAGTGGGAGAAGGGCCCTCCCGCTGGCCCCTCGTTCTTCACCCTTTCTGAGACCCATTGCTGTGGCGGGTCCCTTGTCTCCCCTACCAGAGAGACCCGTGTACCTCTGGCTCTGCAGGCAGTGGCTTGGGAGGGTAAGGCACTGCCCCTGGGCCGGGCCTGGGAGCGGTTCGGGGACTCACGTGGGCGGCCCAGGTGGGAGCCGTTGGAGACAGCCGCGACACAGAGGCTGTGGCTGGAGGGGAAGCGGCCGCAGTGCAGGATGGCCGGCCAGGGGTAGCCGTAGCAGGCCATGATGGGCGCACAGCTGGCCTGCACGGCCTCACACAGGCTGCGACACGGGTAGATGACCCTGCGGGAAGGATGGAAGGATCGGGGCGACAGGGCACTCAGGACCGGGTTTCCTGGAGTCCGGGCTAGCCCCCCCACCTCACCACCCTCTTCTCCCCCGCCACCCCCCAGTACTGAGGCACAGCCAGGGACTTTGCGGTTGCTGGGCAACGACACCTGGTCACCTAGCAACAGCTCTCCGCCCCGCATGTCGTCCCCCCCCCCAGCGCTTGGGTCTTACAGCCGCACCGTCCTAGTGTGGCCAGGGCTGCTTTCCAGCGCACCTCCCCCTCCAGCTGGGGCGGACATCCAGTGCCTCAGAGAAGGGCGTATGCGAAGGGCCCTGCACTTTGGGCCTTCACTCCCCATCTTGGAGGGAGAAAGCAGAGCCCTCCCTCTTGTCCTGAAAGGCGTGTGGGAGACTGCAGTGTCTGGCCAGGGCTGGGGTTGGCAAAGAGCAGAGGCCCAGTCATTGGATTCTGAAAGAGCCCCTTCTTGGTGCTACTGGCACGGTCACCTGGCTCTGGGAATGTCCCCCAGAGGAGGGACTGAAGGAGCTGTTGTTCACCAGGTAGGTTAGGCTAGGGAATCAGCCTTGCGATCTCTGGTCTCGGAGAAAAGGCCCTCAGATGAGCTCCATCTCTTGCCAGGATTCCTTGGGCAGACAGTTTCCACACCTCCCTGGAGAGGGGTTCCAGCCCCCCCCCCAACCCAAAGCATCCTACCCATTTCCCATACCTTGAAATTCAAGAGCCCTTGATGCCAAGGGTGTTCACCATTGATGGTCTCCTGCCTATGTCTCCTCTGTCCCATGGGCACCTGTTCCCCTGGGCCAGGAACACCCTGACAAGACAATCCTTCATTTCCCTCCCCTCCCCTGTCGCCACCCAGCCTTGAGAGGTACGTAGCAATGGTTAGTGAACAGGCCGTGGCAGAGGAAAGCGCCCCTCCCCCCCACCCCACCTAGGAGTCCCTGCCCTACCTGTCGAGGCACACAGGGGCAAAAAGGGAGCAGAGGAAGAGGCGGGCATCCGGGTGGCACTCCCTGGCCAGCAGGGGCAGCCAGCTGACCGACTGCTGGAGAGCCTCGGCCACTGTGTCATGATCCAACAAGTTGGGCAGCCGCATCTCTGTGTAGCCAATGTCGTGGCATAGGGCCATGGCTTGAGGAATGGGCATGCACCGTGTGGGGCCCCGGGGAGCCCCTGCTCCACTGTCAGCCCAGAGCACCACCAGGGCCACTAACAGCCACAGCCCTTGATCCATCACCCGCTTTGCCTTGGTCTTAATGGGCTGAGGCTGAGCCCTTTATAGGTCTGTCCCCACACCCCAGGAGCCGCGGGTGCTGGGACCCATCTGGTTAGGCCCCAGTGTGCTGGCCTGGGCCATTTGCATCTGATTAGCACACTGCAGGGGACTGTAGAGTTTGGTGGCATCTTGGGGCCTGCGGATTACCAGCACTTAATAAACTGAAGAAACCTGGGCCTGTGTTTTTTCTTTTTCTGCTTTACTTTTCTTGTTTGTTTATTTATTTTTTAAGCTACCTGGAGGTGACTGTTGATTAGCAGTTTGGTCTAACCCATTGTCCAGAGCTGCTTCCCCCCCACCCCTGCCTGCCCCACAGTGGATGGCTCACACCCTTTTTGGATTTGCTGGGCTGGGAGGTCAAGCAGGCCTGGGTGGGGGCCTTTATCCTGCCCTCTTTGTCATTGCATCTGGGTCATCTATCCAGGGAAGCTGAATGTGGTCTTGAGCATGGACTCTGGAGTACGACAGCCTGGGAGATCCCTGGCAAGTCTCTCACATCTCTGTGCCTGCAGGGCAAGAAAGGCAAATTGAAGGGGCCCAGGTGAGTGGGTGAGTGTAGGGATTCAGGAGTTGATGATGTGCTTAGGACAGGACACAGAATCCATCTAAGTATGATCTGCTGTGATAACCACTAAAAACCCTTCCAGGCCTAGCTCTGAGCAGCCATTTTCCTTCCTCATGGCAATGCCTGGCACTTAATGCTGGGAGTATAACCCAGCGAGGTGGTAGAACACTCTGCAGCTCTGAGGGCTCACTGTGGCCAGGGCGTTGCCTCCAGTCTGTTCCTCTGTGGGCCTCTTGGTCCCCATATAAGGAAGTCCTCTGTCCTGGGAACGAGGGGAGGAAGCGGGGCCCATGCTCCTGTCTATGAGGGCCCGGGACCACTGGGATGTGGGCTTCCCGGGTGTGAGACTCACTTTCCAGCGTGACCAAACTGCTTGTAGAGCTGGCGTGGGGGCATCCAGCCCCCAGAGCCGAGCCCCAAGCCCGTCTGGCCTGTACTCGGACTTAGAGGCATGACGTTCAGTGTATGCTTGTTCCCAAAGCAAAGGACACCTGGGGCATCTTCTCAGAGCCAAAAACCTAAGAGACCCCCCACCGACGGACATGCCAGCACAGGGCAACTCAGCCCTGGACGAGATGGTCAGCGCCCACTTGTGCTGGAGAGTGGATGGCAAGGACTGACCCACAGCAATGAGTGTTTTACACTTGGTTTTTATTTGATCCATGCTGAAAAGCAAAAATGAAAGCAAAATCCAGTCACCATCACCCCATTTTAGAGTATGTACCCCATCAGAAGTGGAGGTCAGCCCTCTGGCCTTCAGTCCCACTCTGAGGTGGGGGGTAGCCCCTGCTCAGCTTAGCTCTAGCAAACTTCCCAGGGCTCTCCAGGATATGGTTGCTCTCAGCATCAAAGAGAAAAGCCCTACATTCCGAATGCTAGCCAACCTTTGCGGGACAACTCAGTTCTGGGGTCAGAGTACAGAGCAGAGGTAAAGCCACTTGTGAAGTCCTGACCCGGTGAGTGCCAGGACACAGGAGTCCTGCGGGAACTGCAGAGAGGAAGGCGCCGGTTGCATCAGTGGTCTGGCTCAGTCCGTGGCCTCCCCTACCTCCTCTTCTGACAGAGATCCCTGGCTTCCTGAGTGATGAGGAGTGTCGGCTCATCATCCACCTGGCCCAGATGAAGGGGCTACAGCGCAGCCAGATTCTGCCCACTGAAGAATACGAGGAGGCAATGGGCACGATGCAGGTCAGCCAGCTGGACCTCTTCCGGCTGCTGGACCAGAACCGCGATGGTCGCCTGCAGCTCCGTGAGGTTGGGATCCTGGGGCCTGGAGTAGGCCCAGGGTGGGAGTGCCTAGAATTATCTTCCCAGTGGCCTGCTCAGCTCCAGCCCCAAGAGTCAGGTCCCCTCTCAGATCAGCTTGGGCATGCCCAGTTCCAGGCCCCCCCCTTCCCTGGAGAGCTCCTTGCTGCCTTGGGAACCCCAGAAGGTGGCAGGAGGATCCCCCTGGGGGTGATGACATTTATTACCACAGTTCCTGGGTGGTAATGCCATCTATGGTCTGGATTCCTTGCTGACGTGGCTGGGGACCCCACAGAACTCATGGTGGAGGGGGTGGCAGGTGTGAGGGTAGCCAGGAGTCTGTGTCTCTCTTTTATATGCCTCTTACACCAGGCTTCTGACAGATGGTCTTGGCAAGGTGGAGGGTCCCTCGCCTATACAGAATGCCCCCACTGAGCCTGGTCTTGACAAGCCTGGTGATCATCCCCTGGCCAGGCCTCCCCTTGGTACCTGTTTTCTGTTTGCACCCAGGCCTTGGCCTCCTCCTTTTAACCTGGAGTATCTGAGTGGGTCACAGTCCTGTGCTTCACTCTGCCTCCAACCAGCTGACAGTGCTAGCCATGAAGGCCACAGTCCCAACAGGGCCAGGAATGCCTATGGCCCACAGATCTCTTAGCTGTCTTCCTGGCCACCTCCCGAGATGCCTGTGGGCCTCTCTGCCTACCCTCCCTTCAGCTCAGGGACCTCAGGCTCTGCCCTTTGTCCTCACCCATTACCCCCATCACTGGAACCCTTAGCCCTTGCAGCAAGAACTGGGCGACTGTCTATGCTCTGGTGGCTCTCCATCATTGGGGCCACTCCACTGAGGGACCATCTTGTGCTTTAGGTCCTGGCCCAGACTCGCCTGGGAAATGGACGGTGGATGACTCCAGAGAACATTCAGGAGATGTACTCTGCGATCAAGGCTGACCCTGATGGTGATGGTGAGCTCATACCTCGCCACAGTCTATCCCTGTGAGCCTCCTGCCCCCCGTTCATCCAGCTTCTAGAGTAGCCAGAGATGGGGTGGCGAGGATGCAGCCTTGCCCTCACTCCTGGGCAGTAGGCTGGGTCCTCCCATATGCCTTGGTGACAGTCTAGGGGACAGTTCTTCGACCTCAACAGGCAGAGTGTGGGGCCCAGGAGGGGAGTTGCTGGCTGGCAGAGGCCAGTGTAGGTACAGCAGGAGCAAAGGTCTGGTGAGGCCAGCTTGAACTTGGCCATTCTCCCTGCTCCATCTACTTCTCTCCAGCCAGGCACAGGGTCTTCCCCAGAAGACACAGTCTCTGGTCTAACTAAGATCTTGCTTGCCTTCCTCTTACTCACCTAGAGAGTCATGCTAACTGCTGGGGGTGGTTTGGGTAGGGGAGCTGTCGCGCAAGGACCCCACCCCCCTTGGGTAATAACTCCTAGACGTTACTAAGGTGTAGTCATCACTCACATGCCCAAGTTCTGAGTGAGATGGGGAAGGTACTCAGCTCAGGTCTTGATCTCAGGGTCGTGAGCTCAAACCCCACGCTGGGTATGGAGCCTACTTAAAAAAGAAAGAAAAGAAAAGAAAGAAAGAAAGGTTTCACCCTTAAGTCAGCCAATAGATGGACACGAGCTACTCTTCCAGAACACCAGCTTCCAGTGGAGCCCCTGCTTTGTCGGTTGGACAGAAACAGGAGGGAGCATTCTTGTCTAGGAGAATGGCCCAGCTTTCTTTGTTGAGGGAGACTGCTAGCGCAGCAGGCAGGACTGGCTAGGTAGATAGATATATTCCACTCAGGATGGGACCTGAGGTTATAAGGGAGCTCCTGGGCACCAGCCCTGGATGAAACCCAATGGCATGGAAGGCTCTGGACAGAACCCAGCACTGACTACTTTCTTCACCGTCTATAAGACCAGAGGGTAGCCAGCACATGCTTTAGAACCAGGCTGGGGGGCCAGGGGCAGTCCTTGGGGGGGGTCCTGGCCATATGGCTCAAGCTTCCTTTGGCCACCCAGCTCTGGCCAATCTAGTAGGGGTTGGGCTTCTTCCTTTGGGGGGCCAAATCTGGGTTTAAACTGAGGAAGTGAACTTCCCTGGGTCTTCCTGGAGGGCCTGATGTGACAGAAGCCAGGTTCATCTGACCCAAGAGTCCAGGCTGGGGGACAGGTGCACGTGGGCCCCCAGTGGCAGAGGCCCCCTCCCCCAGGGGGAGGGAGGCTGGTGCAGCCTGCCATTGTGGGCTCCTCACATGGGCTTGGGGGGCATTGACAATGGGTGCCCTGCGCAGGAGTGCTGAGCCTGCAGGAGTTCTCCAACATGGACCTTCGGGACTTCCACAAGTACATGAAGGGCCACAAGGCGACATCCAGCGAGCTGGTGCGGAACAGCCACCATACGTGGCTTTACCAGGGTGAAGGTGCCCACCACGTCATGCGTGCCATCCGCCAGAGGTGAGCACATTGGTGGGAGCAGGCCTTGTGGGGCCCTCACAGAAGTTCTTGGCTGGGGCCAAGAGGACAGGTTTGGTTAGCCAACTCGGGATTAAGTTCTACTTGTTAGACCAGGATTAGAACCCTTTAAAAGACAGGCAATTAACAAAGGCAAATTGACCGTTGTTGTGGGCCAGCAACATACATTTGGGATTAGAAATAGACTGGAATGTTTGTTATTTGCTAGTTAGAGAAATGACTTCTTATCTCTGTCCACAGGACCCCCTGCCGCTGAGCAGCCAGGGGTTTTAGATAAGCAACCTTCTTCCTACAGGGAGTGATCCCCGCTCCCAATTTAGTGGAAATCTCATCTTCCCCACCCAGCGTGGTCTCTGGCATCCCGGGAGAAGGGCTCCTGAGTAACCCCTTCCTGCTCCTACAGGGCCCGTCGGGGGTGTGGAGGTGGGGGCTCGGGGTTTCCAGGGGAGGTGGGCAGGGGCACAGCTTGTGGCAGGTCTGGGGTCTGGCTTCTTCAGGGTGCCACCTTGCATGGGACTGCCCAGCTGAATGCCTGCTGCCCACCAGGGTGCTACGCCTCACCCGCCTGTCACCTGAAATCGTGGAGCTCAGCGAGCCACTGCAGGTCGTGCGGTATGGCGAGGGAGGCCACTACCATGCCCATGTGGACAGCGGGCCTGTGTACCCGGAGACCATCTGCTCCCATACCAAGCTCATAGCCAATGAGTCTGTACCCTTCGAAACCTCCTGCCGGCAAGTACCTCCTACCTGGGGTGACCTTCCACTCATAGGCCAGGCATTCCCATGACATAAATACAGCCCTGTCCTAATGGAATGTTTCCTGTGTGCGTCCAGGAGGGCATTGGGCCATCCTGGTTGAGGATACCCCATCTCTCCCCCCGTTTCTTCACCAAGTGGCAGGAAGGGTGGCCATCTTGTCTTAGTGGCTAAACTAAGGTGCCCACAGACACTGAGACTTGTCCCCAGAGCGCTGAGGCAAGGGGCAAGACTGGGTCTCCAGCTTTTTAGGTGCCCCCTTCCCTGGACCTTGATTCTCCCCCACGGCTGGAGGCCTCAGCTTCTCCCTTTGAAGCTGTGTCCTCCTCCCTGCTTGGGCAGGGAGGTAGGCCTCATCTCTTCATGTGACTGCTCTGGGTCAGCGCCTTCTACTCCCGGCCAGCCCTTCTGCAGGGCTGTGCTGCTCCTGCTAGCCTACCTTTCCCAGTAATTTAGCTAAGCGCACCTGTGATCTTGGTCGCACAAAACACTGTGACAAACAGAAAGAGACTGGGTTTGTGGGAGGAAGGACAGGCTAGGGACATCTTGGCACTGATCTGCAGTGTTGTCACTGATCTCAGCCTGCCCCCACCTGGCCCTTGGGAACCTGGGCAGCTTATCCTCCCCACAGGTAAGCCCATGGGAGTGTCCACAGCTGCTCAATGGGCCCCCTGCCTTACAGCTACATGACAGTGCTGTTTTATTTGAACAACGTCACCGGTGGGGGCGAGACTGTCTTCCCTGTAGCAGACAACAGAACCTACGATGAAATGGTAAGGGCCAACCAGGCTGTTACTCTGGTGGGATGGCAGGGCCTTGGGCAATCATAGCATATACCCCTCCAGAGCTGGGATGACGGGCCCAAGTGATCCCCTGGGCAATTCTGACTGGTTTCCCTCTGGCTGCTTTTGGCTGTCAGTGGGGGCAGTTTGAAAACCCCACCATCCTGCTGCCCACAGAGTCTGATTCAGGATGATGTTGATCTCCGTGACACTCGGAGGCACTGTGACAAGGGGAACCTGCGTGTCAAGCCCCGGCAGGGCACAGCCGTCTTCTGGTACAACTACCTGTCTGATGGACAAGGTGAGGGCCTGTGACCAGGCCAAGAGTGCCTCGAGGGAAGCTTCCCTTTATCTATCCCAGAAGGCCACCCCTGTGGGATGCTTCCGGCACCCTTATGAATGTTTTTCTGCCTCTGGTGCCTCCCAAAGGTCCTCCTCAGTGACTTCAGTGGCCAGCACCTGTGTAGCCTCCTGGGTCATCTTGACCCCTGTGACTGATTCCCTGATGCTCCAACCTTCCAGCTCACTGGGGCTGGGGACACATGAAAGCTGGTTTCAGAAGACCAGTGGTGGTGTTAGTGCATTAGTTGGAGAGAGATGCTGAGCCCCAATGGAGGCCGTGGGGCCAGACTTTGCCACAGATGTGGGGTGGGCCCACCAATGGGCCACCCTGGCCATGCGCTTCGCCTGTGTGAGATCATGCTCATGTCAGGGCCGCCTAGAGCCCCCTCTGGTCACCTCCCTCGGTCACACCATCCTCTTCTCCTAGGTTGGGTGGGCGACGTGGATGACTACTCGCTGCACGGGGGCTGCCTGGTCACAAGCGGCACTAAGTGGATCGCCAACAACTGGATCAACGTGGACCCCAGCCGGGCACGGCAGGCGCTATTCCAGCAGGAGATGGCGCGCCTGGCCCGCGAAGGCGGCACCGACTCCCAGCCAGAGTGGGCTCTGGACCGGGCGTACGGCGACGCGCGCGTGGAGCTCTGAGGGGAGTGTTGCCGCAGCCCGCAGCCCCAGGCCGCCCGCCGCCCCAGGTCGGGGGACCTGCGGTCTCCCTGTCCAGATGGAGGCCAAAGACGGGGCCGATGTCTTGCCCTATCCCCGCCTCCAACCGCGATTAGGGCACAGTTCCTATATTCGTGTTATTTATTGTGTACAGACCCATGCTGCCCCCACCCCAAATAAAACTACACGGCTTCGAGCCGCCGGGCCGAGAAGCCACAGGACGGGTCGCCATGGGGGTGGGGGAGGTAGATTGGGCCAGTGGGAGCCCGCGGCTGCGCTTGGCGAGCGTCACGTCAGGGGGAGGGGCGAGGGCGGTCTCGCCAATGACGAGCTGGACTTCGTGGGGCGAAGGGTCGTGATTGGACATCGGCCGTGGGCGACCCTGGGCTCCGCTACCTGTTGCTAAGGCCGGTGCAGACTGGCGGCGCTGCGCGCGAGGAAGGCTCGTCTCGCGAGAGCGCTAGCTCCCTTCTCGGTCAGACGCTGCCGCAGCGGCTCGAGGATCGACATGGACGCTCACGAGGACTACGTCTGGCCGCGGGCAACTTCGGAGCTCATGCTCCTCCCGGTCACCGGTCTGGAGTGCGTGGGGGATCGGCTGCTGGCGGGTGAGGTTTGGTGCGCGCTAGCGGAGAAGAAACCGGGCGCTCTCAGGGGGCGGGACCATCAGAACAAAGGGATGCCCACAAGGAGGAGGACGGGTGGCGGGATGAAGCCCGACCGAGGTGGGCGGGAGCCCAGGAGATGGCGAGCTGGAGCCCCGGCCGGAGGCCCGGAGACAAAAAACAACAACAACCAGAAACGATGTGGCTGTCGAGTTCCTTCGCAACATGAAGCTGACGTGGAAAAGGCGCTGGGGCCGCGGGAAAATGCGGGGAAACGCAGTGGCTTGGGAGGCGGGGCAGGGAGGGAGGGCGGTGTGTGGCCCCTGCCCCGAGCCAGGAGTGGGAGGGTGAGGGTGAGCTCCCCTCAAGGGGGGCGGGCCCGAGGGGCGGTCTGTGGTGTGGGCTCTCGGGGGAGGGCGGGGCCTAGTAGGCGGGGCTGTGGGCTCCCAGGGGCGGGTGAGGCTCCTCCTTGGAAGGTGGGGACTGCGAGGATGGGGTATCGAGAAACCAGGGATGAGACCTTTCTGAGTGGGCCAGTGCTTGGGGAGGCAGACTCTGAGGCCCGTTCTCAGATGGTTGCATCCAGGAAATTAAATGTTGATGGCCTTTAGGGGGAGGTCAGGTCGAGAAGCATAGGCCATCAAAAGCCTGGGACCTGGGGTGCCTGGGTGGCTCAATGGGTTAAGCCTCTGTCTTCGGCTCAGGTCATGATCTCAGGGTCCTGGGACCGAGCCCCCGCATCGGGTCTCTGTTCAGCGGGCAGCCTGCTTCCCCTCTCTCTGCCTGATGCTCTGCCTACTTGTGATCTCTCTGTGTCAAATAAATAAATAAAATCTTCAAAAAAATCAAAAAACAAAAAAAAATCAAAAAACAAAAAAACACGAAAGCCTGGGACCTGAAGCAGCAGAGCCCTGAAGAGCATCCAGGCCCAAATGAAAGCCACTAGTGACTGATGGTGGTGCTGCTGTTTTTTTAAGGGCCCTGAGGCAGGGCATTGGCTTCAAGCCTTGAGAGAGCTGCTTCCTATCCTAAGAGGGTGGTTTTGTGTATGTGGAGGGGTGGCCTCGGTATGGGGGCTCTGGAAGCCCAAGGTTCCTACCACGGGTTAAACTCCTAAGGCTGAGGGAGAGTATAAGTAGGCAGAAATCCAAAGAATCACAAGAATGAGCTGGGAGAAGAGAAGAGGTGAGTTCCTGGCAGAGGGTAAGCATGCCAAAGGCCTTGAGACAGAATTTATTACTTGGGGGGGAAAGAGTTCCTGTGAGGCTGAGCAGGGGTGGGGTCTAGGAGAAGAGGCTGGAGAAATGAGCTGTGGCTAGACCATTTTATACCCAGATCTGACTTTATGATGTTGGAGAGAGGCCTTGTGAAGGGTTTTAAATGGGGAAATGACATGGGAAATGCAGGTTAGAAAGCTCATCAAGTGAATTCCCCTGCTCCCGTGATTTCCAAAGTGACTTTTAAATTGCTACGATTCTCACATTCCACCCATGTGCACCTGCAATTCCAGTTTCCAGCCTTCTCTGCTTGGGAGTTCCAGGCCCAAGTGCATAGGTGCCTTCAGATTAAAGTCCTGCTGGATGTTCCAGCTGAACAGGGAGAACAGCAGCCACTCAGGTGCTCCAGCCCAAGCATCTCCCTCAATCCCCAAACCAGTCTGGTTGATTTTGACTTCATACTTGTAGCATCTGTCTGTTTCTCTACCTTATTGCCGTCATTGGAGGCCATGGCAGCTTTGGCTGCCGATCGCCTCAGCCGCATTCTCTCAGGCCATCACTGACCCCCTTGTTTCCTATTCCAACCACACAACCTAGAGTTCTTGCTCACCTCAGGGCCATTCAGCTTGCTATCTATCTGCCAAGAAAGGATCACCCATCTCTCCTATGCCTGCTCTTCCTCTGGTTACCGCTGGTTGTTGATTCCTCAGCCTAAATGTTACATTCTCCAGGTGGCTTCCCCTGACACCAAGTTGCATGGATGACACCGGGGTTTCTCAGTCTTGGCACTACTGACATTTTGGCCCAGGTCATTTTTGTGTGCGGGGCTGTCTGTGATCTGCAGGACATTTGGCAGCATCCCTGGCTTTTATTCCTAGATTCCAGTTAGCATAACTCCCAGCTGTGACAACTAGAAATGTCTCCAGATATTGCCAAATGTCTTCTGGAGGGAAAATCGGTGGAGTAGATTTCCCTCTTTTATAGTAAAGCAATCTGTATAATTCTTTCCTGGAACTTAACAAAGTTACAACGGTGTAGCTTACTTGGGTGATACTGTTTAGTGTCCGCCTGGTGGCCCGGAGCCTGGGTCTGTGCTCGTCTTACTCACTACTCCAGTGTGTATAGTTTCTGGTTTATGATTGATGGTCAATGCCTATCTATTGAAAGATGGAGATTGCAGGCAAAGAAGGGCCTGAGGGACTGTTAGTGTCATCTAGCTTAACACGTGATAGACACCCTGGACCGAAGTCACTGTGGTGGGGGAGGATTTGAAAAATCTTTAGAAAATGAGCACATGGGACTAGGCAACTGAGAACATGAGAAGATGTGGGAAGTTGAGTGGAATAAGCAGTGAGCTTCTTGGTTTGGGGCTGGGGCTGGCTAGAGGGTGGTAGTAGTCAGTGGAGCAGTCAGTGGAGTGAGGAGCATTGGGAGAACTTGAAAGTAAGCTAGTAGAGTGAGAGGGGCCCATAGCGCAGCCGGAAGGTAGCTAAGGGTCATGGGAGTCGTGGCTGCCAAAGTGGGGGCCACCTCTCCTGGTTTTTCCTGTCGGTGTTGAACACGCTCACATCTGAGCCGCAAGGAAGAAGCTCTTGGAAATCCAGAGGGGTTCTGCTGTGGCCCCAAGGTGGGAGGATCACCTTTTGGGAACAGCCTTTCCTCTCTCGAGGAGGGAGAGCGGGAAGACTATGTGTAGGGGTAGATGTGGTTGCAGGTTTGGGACAGCGGCTTCGAGAGTTCCTGGAGGAAGCATGAGAAGTCAGGTGGGATGAGGCAGAGGCAGTGTTTGAGGAAGCCAGGTTGAACTGAGTGTGTGGAGCCCCTGGTAGGTGTCAGAAAGTCAACACTGAAGTCCAGCTGAAGCCGAAGCCAAGGATTTTCCAGGGTTCAAGCCAGCAGGATTGTGTGTTCTAATGCATTCACAGGCTATGTGCCTAAGTTTTCCCTGCCCCCATCTCTTCATGGTTTGGCAGAGTGAGGTTGGTTTTTTTGTTTTGTTTTTTTTTTTTTAAGATTTTATTTATTGGGGTGCCTGGGTGGCTCTGCCTTCGGCTCAGGTCATGAGCTCAGGGTCCTGGGATCGAGGTTGCATCGGGCTCTCTGCTCAGCCAGGAGCCTGCTTCCCTCTCTCTCTGCCCCTCCTCCGTCTGCCTGTGCTTTCTCTTGCAAATAAATAAATAAAATCTTTTTTTTTTTAAATAAAATCTTAAAAATAAAGATTTTATTTATTCATTTGCAAGAGAAAGCACAGGCAGAGGGAGGAGGGGCAGAGAGAGAGGGACACGTGCACTTCTTACTGAGCAGGGAGCCCAGTGGGCTCAGTCCCAGCACCCTGGGATCAGGACCCAAGCTGAAGGCGGACGCACACTGACTGAGCCACCGGATGCCCCGTTGGGTGAGGTTCTGATGTGACTCTGTGCTTCTGTCTAGGTGAGGGACCGGATGTCCTGGTGTACAGCCTGGATTTTGGTGGCCACCTGCGGATGATGAAGCGTGTGCAGAACCTGCTTGGCCACTATCTTATCCATGGGTTCCGGGTGCGACCAGAACCAAATGGAGACCTTGACTCAGAGGCTATGGTGGCTGTGTTTGGGAGCAAGGGACTCCGAATTGTGAAAGTTAGCTGGGGACAGGGTCGCTTCCGGGAGCTCTGGCGCTCTGGCCTGTGGAACATGTCTGACTGGATCTGGGATGCACGTTGGCTTGAGGGCAACGTGGCCTTGGCTCTGGGCCATAACTCGGTAGTGCTATACGACCCTGTGGTAGGGTGCATGCTGCAGGACGTGCCCTGCACAGACAGGTGCACCCTCTCCTCAGCCTGTCTGATCGGAGATACCTGGAAGGAGCTGACCATAGTGGCAGGTGCAGTTTCCAATCAGCTCCTTGTCTGGTATCCAGCAGCTGCTTTAATAGACAATAAGCCTGTGGCCCCTGACCGACGAGTCAGTGGGCATGTGGGTGTCATCTTCAGCATGTCGTACCTGGAGAGCAAGGGCTTGTTGGCCACAGCTTCAGAAGACCGCAGTGTCCGCATCTGGAAGGTGGGTGACCTGCGGGTGCCTGGGGGTCGGGTACAGAATATCGGGCACTGCTTTGGACACAGTGCCCGTGTGTGGCAGGTCAAGCTTCTAGAGAATTACCTTATCAGTGCAGGAGAGGACTGTGTCTGCTTGGTATGGAGCCACGAAGGGGAGATCCTTCAGGCCTTTCGGGGCCACCAGGGTCGTGGGATCCGGGCTGTAGCTGCCCATGAGAGGCAAGCCTGGGTGGTCACCGGGGGTGATGACTCAGGCATCCGTCTGTGGCACCTGGTAGGGCGTGGGTACCCGGGTTCAGGGGTCTCAGCTCTCTGTTTCAAGTCCCGTAGCCGGCCAGGTACCCTCAAGGCTGTGACGCTGGCTGGCTCCTGGCGAATACTGGCAGTGACTGATACAGGAGCCCTGTATCTCTATGACCTTGAGGTCAAGTGCTGGGAGCAGCTGCTGGAGGACAAGTGCTTCCAGTCCTACTGCCTCCTGGAGGCAGCCCCTGGTCCTGAGGGTTTTGGACTTTGTGCCTTGGCCAATGGGGAGGGTCGTGTCAAGGTGGTCCCCATCAACACTCCAACTGCAGCTGTGGACTTGACCCTGTTCCATGGGAAAGTGCATAGTCTGAGCTGGGCCCTGCGTGGCTACGAGGAACTCCTCTTGCTGGCATCGGGCCCTGGTGGTGTGGTGGCTTGCCTGGAAATCTCAGCCGCACCCTCTGGCAAAGCCATCTTTGTAAAGGAACGTTGCCGGTACCTGCTGCCTCCCAGCAAGCAGAGATGGCACACATGCAGTGCCTTCTTACCCCCTGGTGACTTCCTAGTGTGTGGGGACCGCCGGGGCTCTGTGTTGCTGTTTCCCTCCAGACCAGCCCTGCTCAAGGATCTTGGGGTTGGCAGCAAGGTGGGAGCTATCGCTGGAGCACTTGGAGCAGGTAGCGGCAGTGATGGGGATGAGACCGCCTCAACCGAGTGGGGCCCTGTGTCCACCCTCCCTTCTCTGCATGGGAAGCAGGGTGTGACATCAGTCACCTGCCATGGTGGCTACGTGTATACCACAGGGCGCGATGGCGCCTACTACCAGCTCTTTGTGCGAGGTGGCCAGCTGCAGCCTGTCCTGAGGCAGAAATCCTGTCGAGGCATGAACTGGGTGGCTGGGCTCCGCATGATGGCCGACGGGAGTATGGTCATCCTGGGTTTCCACGCCAATGAGTTTGTGGTGTGGAGTCCCCGGTCACACGAAAAGCTGCACATCGTCAACTGTGGTGGAGGGCACCGCTCCTGGGCCTTCTCTGATACCGAGGCAGCTATGGCCTTTGCCTACCTCAAGGACGGGGACGTCATGCTCTACCGGGCTCTGGGTGGCTGCACCCGGCCGCACGTGATCCTCCGGGAGAGCCTGCACGGCCGTGAGATCACTTGTGTGAAGCGTGTGGGCACCATCACTCTGGGGCCCGAGTTTGAGGTGCCCGGCTTCATGCAGCCCGACCACCTGGAGCCTGGCAGCGAGGGGCCGGGCCTGACCGACATCGTGATCACGTGTAGTGAGGACACCACTGTCTGTGTCCTGGCACTCCCCACTGTCACTGGCTCGGCCCACGCACTTACAGCGGTGTGTAATCATATCTCGTCTGTGCGTGCCCTGGCTGTGTGGGGCGTCAGTACCCCGGGTGGCCCTCAGGATCCTCGGCCAGGCCTGACTGCTCATGTGGTGTCTGCGGGTGGCCGGGCTGAGATGCACTGCTTCAGCCTCATGGTCACCCCAGACCCTGGCACCCCAAGCCGTCTCGCCTGCCACGTCATGCACCTTTCGTCCCACCGGCTGGATGAGTACTGGGACCGCCAGCGCAGTCGGCACCGGATGGTCAAGGTGGACCCGGAGACCAGGTGATGTGCGCACTGGGAGGCGGGAGCACAGAGTGGTGGCCCGCAGGGCAAGCCCCTTGCCACTGTTCCCAGGCCTCCCCTAATGGCAGGCTGGTGTTGTCTCTGCAGGTACATGTCCCTAGCTGTGTGTGAACTCGACCGGCCTGGCCTTGGCCCCCTTGTGGCTGCAGCCTGCAGTGATGGCGCAGTGAGGTAAGCATGGAGGGCCTTGGGCCAAGAGGTGAGGGCTGGAAGGTTGTCAGGAATGGGCTCTGAGCTGGGCCACCCTCCGCCCCCCAGGCTCTTCCTTTTGCAGGACTCGGGGCGGCGGCTGCAGCTCCTGGCTGAAACCTTCCACCACAAGCGGTGTGTCCTCAAGGTCCATTCCTTTACCCATGAGGTGCCCAACCAGCGACGGTGAGAGGGGCTGCCTGGCAGGCTTATGTGGGTGCAGGCGGCGGGGGCGTGTTCTCTGTTGCTCTCCAACCCCTCGCTGACCCGGCTGCCTGTCCTTGGCTCCTAGGAGGCTCTTCCTATGCAGCGCCGCCACTGACGGCAACTTGGCCTTTTGGGATCTCACTGCCGTGCTGGACCATGGCTCCACTGCCCTGGAGCCTCCAGCAGACCCTGGGCTTCCCCACCGTGAGTAGCCAGGGTGCAGCCATGGCTGTCCCTCTCTACCTCCCACTGTCCTTCACCCATGTGGCAGGCTGGGCCCTGACAACCATCTTCTTCCTTCAGGGCTGGGGACCCCCTGTCTGACTGTCCAGGCTCACAGCTGTGGTGTCAACAGCCTGCACACCTTGCCCATACGTGAGGGTCATCTCGTGGCCAGCGGCAGTGAGGATGGCTCCCTCCATGTCTTTGTGCTGGCTGTGGAGACACCGGAGCTGGAGGAGGCTGGGGGGGGTGCCGAGCTGGTGCCCCAGCTGCATGTGCTAGAGGAATACTCCATCCCCTGTGCACATGCTGCCCACGTGACAGGCCTCAAGATCCTAAGCCCAAGCCTCATGGTCTCCGCCTCCATCGACCAACGGCTGACCTTCTGGCGTCTGGGGCATGGTGAGCCCACCTTCATGAACAGTACCGTGTACCATGTCCCAGACGTGGCAGACATGGACTGCTGGCCCGTAAGCCCTGAGTTTGGCCACCGCTGTGCTCTTGCGGGCCAAGGGCTTGAAGTGTACAACTGGTATGATTAAGGTGTCCCGCGGTGGCCGGCGTGCCGGGCATGGAACCTGCTCACAGGCGGGGTGGAACAGGAGTGACCGTCTGTGTCCATGCCCGGTGTGAAGGGAGGCGGCGGCCGCGGGTTCCTGACTTCAGAGCAGGAGCTGGAGGTGAGTCGGGGGCCATTCAGGCCAACCAAAAACATGCCCCACTGCCTACAAACAGGACCAGACTTTGTATGGAACAGAAGCAATTTATTTTGGCTCCACGTCTCTAATAAGATCTTGGTATCTTTTTTCCAGGTGATGACTTTTGTAAACATTCCTAGATATCGGGATCTCTGGCCTTAGATGTGGTTCAGTGGAGGGAGACCCAGCATGGCTAGGCCAGCATGGAGCACTTGACGCACAGCCCGCAGAAGCTGGAGACGGGCAAACATTTGACCAAACAGGTGTGGTCGAGGCTCCTGAGGAGAGAAGGGGCCCGCTGGTCTCCTCCTTTGCTGCCCTTGCACCCCTGCAAGCTCTCCCCCCACCCCGCCCCTTGTGCTGTGTACTTACCCCTAGGATGTGTACGCGGTTATAGTATGAGCTGAAATCCATGCTGAGCTGAACCAGGAATTTGCACATCTAGAGACAGAGACTGAGTCACTGGCCGGTCTCTTTGATCTCGTGCCCAGCCCAGAATAAAGCATCAAGCGTGCAGTGTCTGTGCCGGGCTTCTCTGCCTCACCATCTCAGTGCGCGCAGTCGCGTGGAGCCCCGGGGCCGTGCACGCCAGGGCTGCGGTCTGGCTCAGCAGCTCTGGGAAGGGGAGCACGCCGTTGAAGAGCAGCAGCCACTCGCCCTGGGTGGGGGGGGGTGGAGAAGGGCGCTGGGAGGGGAGGTCCCAACCTCCTGCTGGTACCCAGCTACCCAGGACCACACTCACCTCATCCTGTAGCAGTGAAAAATCGAGACTGCTCACAGGTGGAAAAGGGGGGTACAGACCTTGTTCCGTGCTGTGCTTGTACCCCTCAAATAGTGTGGCAAGACGGGCACAGTTATACATGACAAAGGTGCCGCTCTTGGTGCCCTTTGTGGAAATGCTGCGGTCGGCCAGGGCCAGGAGGAGCTGAGGAACGGGGGCACAGCTGCAGGCATGACACCGTCTGTTCCACAAGCCCTGATCCTGTCGGGCCCCCGGACTTACCGGACTCTGTGGAGCTGTGCTGAGCATCTCAAACTTGATGGTGGCTGCAGACAGAACGCTGAAGACCTCTGTCCAGGTTGGGTCTGAGGGAGTTGAGTCGGTTGGTCTGGGCAGACAAGCGGAGGAGCCCCCCCCCCCCAACCAGCACCCCCCACACGCACCTTGGCCGAGCTCCCTGCCATGCTTCAGGGCTGCTGCCTTGCACACCTGGGCGTGCCGGAGCCTGCACAAGGAGCAGAGTGAACCAAGGGTCTGCGGGGGTCACCTCCCGGAATTGGCGGTGCCCACCTCGACGACCCTGACTTGGTAGCCTCCCTTCCAGCCTGACTCACTCATAGTACTCGGGGGCCGTCAGGGCACTAGCTGCTTTCACTGGGCCACAGACCAGGTGCTTCTGTGAGGGAGAGAGCAGGCGCTTAGCCCAGGTGGCAACACCGCCAGCAATAAATCTCTCAAAGAACCTAAACCTGGTGCCCGGACTCCCCAGCCTTTTGCCATCAAGCTCTGGGCCTTGCTCTCAAGCCCACCCCTCAGCACACAGCCCAGCTTCCCCGAGCTGTTCAGTGTTCTCTGGGAAGCGCCTCCAGACCCCACCTTTTCCCAGGATGCTACACAAGCTGCAAGTCCCCACTCACCTAACGTCTCCCTCAAGGCCAAGTGTCCCCTTTGGACTCGTGCGCCCCTGTGCCCCTTGATGGGTTTGCAAGGGCCCTGGGTTGGTGGAGGGAGGGGGCGCTCCAGCATGCCCAACCCACCTGTGCGCGAGGAGCCTGCTCATCCAGCTTCCACCAGAGCAAGTCCAACTTCTGTTGCTGGAACTCCTCCTCACAGCTCACCACGTGTAGGACCATGCAGCCGTCTGCATCAGCATCTGGGGCGGCGGCCTACAGGGTAGGAGGACGGTCATCGGGCGGGCACAGGGCGCAGCTTGCCAGAGGCCTACAGGGTGGGCGTCAGTTACTAACCAGGCCCGGAGGGCCGTCCCCAGGCCAGTGGCAGACAGCTGCCTGCAGCTCTGCCAGCACGGAGAGCAGATCCTCGGTCACTGCAGACAGAGCACAGGGGCGTTGAGGCTGGCCAGGAGCACACCGTCCCCATCTTCCCAACGACCTTGCGAAGCTCCAGCTCCTACCCAGACACTTGTCCACGTTGGGGTCATAGCCAGCAGCGCATCCCCGTTCTCGCATCACCTCCTTCAGGCACACTGTGCCCAGGACGCCAGGGGACAGGGCTCCTCCGTCCGGGGCGGGGCTAAGCTCTGCCAGCGGGAGGTTCCTCAGGGCTCCGGTGGCGGCTTTCTCGGAGGCAGCGGACCAGTCCACGCGCAGCTGCTGCAGGAAAGTCCGCATGTGCGGGTCCCGCACGGCGGGCACCAGCCGCACACTCGCCCTGGGAAACGAGGACGGCGGTCTCAGCCCGAGCGCCCGGCGCAGCTCCACCCCCTTACCTCCCGCAGCCGCTCTAGGCCCAGGTCGCCACCCCCGCCGGTTCTGGCCCCGCGGCGCGCTCACCCATGAGCGCGCAGAGCTCGCGCCAAATGATCGGCCACGAGCACGGCGCGCAGCTGGCTCAAGCGGAGCGCGCCAGCGGCGCCGCGCAGCGCGGGGCAGTGCAGGAGGATGCGCGGGCCGGGAGCGGTGGCCGCGGCGGGCGCGGCATAGGCAGTCACCGCGCCGAGCACGCGCTCGAAGACGGCGGGCCGCTGCAGCTGGAGTGCCAGACCCGCGGGCGTCGGCTCGCAGCGCAGCACCGGGGCCACGCCGGGGCCTTGCAGGCCGGCGACCGCACGGACCACATGCTCGGGCACCTGCGGGAGGAAGGGCGGTGAGGCGGGCTGCGATGCTGCCCCTGGCCGCACATTCCCTCCCCGCTGGCGCCCACCTGTCCGTTCCCGAAGCGCGCTTGCAGCGCGGCCCTCGGCGCCAGGAAGTCTCGGGCGCGCAGGTGGCGGGCACGCGTCTCCTTAAACCACACGGGCTCGCCAGGCCCCAGGGCCGTGTTGAGGGCCCCTAGCGTTTCTCCGACCCCCAGGCGCCCTGTCGCCATGGCGACCGGAAGGAGCCGGCGGAACCGGAAGCCAAGCGTCTAGAGGCCGAGCTTCCGGGAGGGCCGACTGAGTGGGGCACATATCCGGTGGGTGTACCTGAGCGGACAGGTGCGCCGCAGGGAACCGTGGCGGCCGCCTTCGACCTTCGGCCCCAGCACTCCCTCTGCGTGGCCCGCCTGCCCGGCCCCGGCCCCGCGAGGTCCGCCTTAGGCCTAGAGTTCCGTCGTCGTCAGGGGCATTAGCAGCCAGGGAAAGGAGTCTCGCTACCGGGTGGGGCCCAGAACCGACTGTTTCGCTCATCGAAATCTTACCTATTTGTGATAACGTTTCATTCCCCACATTTGACACTTGATCAAACGTCAAAAGTTCCAAGTGAATTGTCAGCGGAATAGGGCAGCTAACATTAAAGCCATTTTCACGACCTCCTTAAAAAAAATCTCGTTTTGAAGGAATCTGTTCTGCGCCTTCAGGTTATTTACAATCATTTCCTCCTTTGCGATGTAGGTCGTCTTTACTCCTGATAAATGCGTACTCTGGTAGAGTTTCTTCTCTTGATTTTTGTGGTTTTATAACCATCACGATACTTTCCAGATTACCAGTTTTTAATGCCTTTCCTTTTTTTTTTTTTTAAAGATTTTATTTATTTATTTGACAGAGATCACAAGTAGGCAGAAAGGCAGCCAGAGAGAGAGGAGGAAGCAAGCTCTCCACGGAGCAGAGAGCCCGATGCGGGGCTCTATCCCAGGACTCTGGGATCATGACCTGAGCCGAAGGCAGAGGCTTTAACCCACTGAGCCACCCAGGCGTCCCTATGTGTTTCTTTTAACCTTGTGTACATTATCAGGGACACTCTGGCCTGGTTTAGGCAACGAGCCATTGTAGGCAAAATAAACAATGTGACCATAAGACCCAGCTAAAAGACTGCTCTCAGTTGGGAGTATCCCACTGCACTACAGAAAGCTCTTTCCTCTGTCCCATGAGGGCTCGTTTTCACTTCAATGTAACTTAAATTCCCTTTTCCTCTATTTTCTTTAATGGAGATCAAACCTGACACAGCACAGAGCAGAGTGCAGGAAACCCATAATTACTGTTCTGGAGCAGTAAGAGTGCCCAGAGTTCAGGAAGGAGGGGAATCCTAAGGGGGAGGAAGTCTGGCAAGAACAGTTTCTGGGGCAGGCCTGCAAGGCCTCTGCTGGGATCGCGGAAAGAGCATTGGGCGGACACGACATTCCCGATGGCTTCTTGTGTGCCCACTCAACGGGAGTGATCGTGTCATTCCAAAGCGCTTTCCATTCCGCAGTCGCATGACCCAGGGACAGCTGCTAACAGGGCTGGGGGCTGGAGGCCAAGCTGGGGACTTCAGCTACTCTCAGTACACGAAGACGGTTGGTGTGGGTTTTCCCCAGGAAGTGAAAGGCTATCTATAGCGAGCTGCCGGCTGGGGTGGCCCTGCTCTGTGGGACTCACTGCCATTGCAGCCCTGTCCAAAGACCCTGAGACCAACCTCCCTTGTCAATGCTACTCCAGGTTCCAGAGATGACCACAACCCTGGCTCTCCGACGTCTACGCCCACCACTTCCAGCCTGTGAGCGCACCTGAGACAGGGGCGAAGACCAGAGCGACCCAACTAAAGTATGTCTGGCGGTCAGGGGCTGGCCCACCCCATCGAGGCCAGGACGTTGCTCTGGCAGGAGAGCAGGGAACGAAATCCAAGCGCAGCTGGAATGCTCTGGAGACAACAGCTGCTTTTGGGATTCCGTTGCCCGCTGTCCAGCCGTGGCGGGGGGGGGGGGGGGGGGGGGGGGGGCAGATAAGCCCGGGAGGATGGCGGTCTCTTACCCTGGGGCTAGTTCAGGAACCACCCCGCACCCCCCCCGCCGCCCATTCCCAGTACCAGAAGACTGACCTAGGAGTGGGCGGTAAAGCCGAGTGTAGTGGGAACGAGGCGCTCACCTGGGCCCCTAAACAATAGGAAGATTGGTAGGGGCCTCCCCTGGGACCGGTCCGGATCCGGATTAAATCCGCAGGGTGGGATTGTTCCTGTTGGTCTCATGAAGCCAGGCCACCCGTGCGGTGACGGTGGCGGGGAGGGCTTCGGGATCGGCCAAAAGAGAAGCTCCCCCGTGGGGACGGAGAGGAAGTAAACCCGCGCACCCGCCTCGGGGACACCCCCGTACCCAGGGCCCTTCGTCCCGTGACTCTGCCAGCGCCCGGAGCGCTGGGTGGGTGGTGCCCAATGGCGGCGACAGGACCCCCGGGAATCCATTGCGAACGTCCTCCGCCGTGCCGAACCTCCCTCCCGGCCCAGTGGATAGCAGACGCGTCAACGTTCCCTTGAGGCCACGACACGGTGGGGGCGCGGAGATCCCCGAAAGCCGCGCGGGCACCAGCGACTGTCGCGCCCGTAGGCCCTCTGATTCGGCTCAAGACGGGGGGGGGGGTGTCGGGGAATTCTTGGGCCGCGAGCATAGTGAGCGACGACAGGGCGATGCTCCAGCCGCTGTCTAGTTCAAAAACTGGTCCCGTTCGGCCCGGTCGATCCCACCCGAACAGCTACAATCATCCCACCGCAGCGTCCCCTTCCGCTTGCTCCGGCCGCAGACTCGGAGCCATTTTAAGGAGAAACCATTCAGCCACGCCCCCTCGCGCTCCCGACAAGCCAATCCACGCGCAGCCACGCCCCGGGAGACGCGCAGCGGCCACGCCAACGGTCGCGCGGGCGACGGTTGGGGAGGGGCGTGATTCGCGGAAGAGCAAGGGATACCTGAGCCTGCCGCCCCGCCCTGGGAACCCGACGCCCTAAAGCCTGGGATTAGGGGTTTGGAGGCTGGCTCCACGCCCTGGCCAGGTGTGCGGGACTAGACCAGGTGCGCCGCCGCCCCGCCCCAGGCCCCGGGAGCCCTGCGTAATGACTGAGAGCCGGGGACTAGGCTGCGGCGGGGGCCCAGGCAGCTCTCTGAGGCCGCCCACGCCACCAGGTGTCTGGCTCCCCCAGGACGGTCTGCGGGGGCCGGGGGCGGGGCGGGCGGCAGGTGCAGACACCGGAGCCGCGCTAGGGGACGGGCCCTCCTGGGACAATTGGCACCGGCCGGATCCCTCAAAATCCCGCGCTGGGGCAGCCGGCCTGCGCGGTGCCCTCCGGGACCTAGGGGGCGCTGTGGGCGCGCTGCGGAGGGTTCCGCCACGACCACGCTGACCCGGCGCGGGCCTCCCGGCACGCCCGTCAGCCATGGTCGCCGCGTTCGTGCTTCGCGGCCTGTGCGGAGCGCGAGCCGTGCTACGCTGTTCCCCTGCGGAGCTGCTGAGGTGAGCCCGGGCCCAGCGTCCCCGATCCCCGCCCCCACGGCCAGCGATCCCGGCCCGGTTCCTCCTGGCGGGTTAGAGCCTGAGCACACCCCTCCGCAGGGCCCCGCGGCGAGGGCACCGGCTCACGCCGGCGGACGACGAGCTGTATGAGCGGACGCGCATCTCTCTGCTGCAGCGCGAGTCCCCGCAGATCATGTATATCGACAGCTACAGCAGCCGCGGCTTCATGGTCAACGGAAATCGCGTGCTTGGGCCCTGCGCGCTGCTCCCGCAGTCGGTGGTGCAGTGGAACGTGAGCAGTGAGGCAGCGGAGGGCCGGAGTTCCGGGCCTGCCCCCCGATTCTGTCCCTCGCCGGCGTGGGCTTTTCCGTTGCTCGTTTGGGGGCGCAGGTAAGGGCTCTGTGGGGAAAACCGCGCGAGCTTGTTTAATCTGCCTCCTCCCAACACAGGTAGGAAGTCACCGGGACATCACTGAAGAAAGCTTCTCTCTCTTCTGGTTGCTGGAGCCCCGAATAGGTACTGGAGAAGGGGAGGGCTGAGGTGCTTCCAGCCCTAGAAAGCCAAAAGCCACCCGCCCCAGCCTCCGCACAGAGCTGCCGGAGGCTAGCGCTCGCCATCTTTCCCTAGAGATTGTGGTGGTGGGCACCGGAGACCGCACCGAACGGCTGCAGCCCCAGGTGGTGCAAGCCCTGAGGCAGCGGGGCATCGCCCTGGAAGTGCAGGACACGGTAAGGCCTGCCCCTCGGGAGCGCGGAGCGGGAACCAGGCCTAGCCCTCGCCAAGCTGATGCAGGCTTTCTCTTTGCAGCCCAATGCCTGTGCCACTTTCAACTTTCTGTGTCATGAAGGCCGAGTAACGGGAGCTGCTCTTATCCCTCCACCCAGAGGGACGGCGCTCACATCCTTAGAACGAGCTGCAGAATGAACCGCCAGGAATTGACCTGACCTGTCCAGGAGGGCCCTGGCACTTTTTGCAGAGCGCAGGAGTTTCCAGCGCTCTCGTTAGCCCTTCCTCTTTGGCATTGTAACTAACACCTTTCTTGCCAGCAAATTAATAATTTAATCCACTTTTCCCATTTTGTATTAGGTGTGTTGCTGGCTAGGAGCTGCTGCTGGCTCAGTGGGCGTGCGCGTGTGAGAGTGAAGAAACCAGGGCATCCCCTTTTTATGCAGAGACTACTTAGCTTCTCAGAGGCTGGAGGCAGTCCAGGCACCTGCTCCAAACTGCAGATCAATGTATTTGCTCACATGAGCCTCTGAGAGGACCTCAGTGCTTTCTCCACAAGATCCTCTAACTCACGTTAGAATATGTATGTGGGTCTCAACCTGGTTCCTGTGGCCAAGCAGGAGGCCCTGTGGGTGCCAGTCCAAAGCTCCCAAGGGCTATTCCATGACCTGTGCTAAGCAGCCATGATGTGAGACTGAACCCTTGTGAGCCAGGGCTGGTTAGACCCAGCCAGACTCTCCTTTGTGAGCTGCCACAGGAGGGACTTTATGAATTTAGAATTAGTAACTCCTTCCAGATCTGAGGAATAGCCTGACCTCAGGGTCTGAGGCTTTCTCTACAAGTGAGTGTCGTGTTTGTTGTATGCATCTGTGATGGTGGCTGCCACACCTGCCTGTTGGCCTCAAAGATCGAGCATCACTTTTTTTTTTTTCCAAACTTTTATTGAAAAAACTGAGGGGGTATGCAGTATCCCTTTTCAGAAAAGCCTCTTCTCATACCTGTAAGCAGAACAACCAGCTTTGAGGTGGGGGCAGGAGGAAGGAGGCATGGCAGAAACCTCTGCCCCAAGGGTAGATGGGTACAGAAGGGTCACTTACGAGTGGAGGCTGTGAACACCTCCTTCCACCTGAGCTGAGGATGTTCTCTTCTCAAACTTGAGTTCTCCAGAATACATCATGGCTCTGAAGAAGGTCAAATGTCAGATGTAGGTACCTGGCCCTCAGTTAGCTCCTCCATCCATGTCTCGGCTCCCCAGGCTTACCGGACTTGAGTCAAACTCTTGGCACCAATGTCCTGGCAGGAGTGCTGGATGCCAGCGATCAGGTACGGTACAAATTTGTGGATGGACCCTTTGTCCTGCACAGCCCCAGAGACCCCCTGGGCCACTTTGATTTTGTCAGCTTCACTGTAGGGAAAGGTAAGGGAACATAGGCAAGTTCAAAGCACGGTTGAGCCTATCAGTACAAGGTGGTCAGTACAGGGTAACTGACCTTCCTGTCCCACCTGAAATATCGGTTCTGGCTGCTGAGGTGCTTGTCCATGGCATCAAGAGAACCCATACCACGGTATTTCTTTAGCCGGATCCCATCAGAGAAGAAGTACTCGCCAGGGGCCTCAGTGGTAGCAGCCAGGAGGGAGCCCATCATGACTATGGACAAATGGGTGTGATGGGAACAGACCCTGAGTGGCACTGGCGAAGGAATCCCGCCAGACTCCCTGGGTGTTGGGCCTCACCTGTGGAGGCCCCAAGGGCCAAGGCTTTGGCAATATGGCCCACATTTTGGATTCCTCCATCAGCAATAACAGGAACACCGAAGCGCCGCGCATATTCTGACACCTTGTACACTGCTGTTGCTTGGGGCCGTCCGCAGGCCAACACTGTTGAGAGATGGAGGAACAGATGGGTGGGTGGAATTATTGGGGACAGGCAAGGGGCCCTGGGCCATAACTCAGCACCCAGGAGCGTTCTGCTACACCTGCATCAGGACTGCAGCCCGGCTGAGAGTCCTATCTGGAATGGCTGCTGCCCCATCTGCCTTCAACAGTTTTAAACAGCTGTGACGGCCTCCACTCAACCCTGCATGTGCACGTGCATGTGTGCATGGCCCAGGGCAGCCTCAGGCACATGCAGTCAGCAGCCGGGAGAAGCCCCACCCAACTGATACCAAGTGGGGGTAGGGGGTCACCGTGCAGTTAGTATCCAGAGGCCCATCCCTTCTTCCCAGCGTGGTTGGCAGCTCAGGCAAGATCAGGGGAGTGGTCATGTGGAAGGAAGAGTGGGCTTGTTGGTCCTTGAGCTGTGCCTACTGTAGGAAATGTGGGTCAACTAGGGCCTACCTGGGAAGGGGGTCCTGCCCTACAAGCACCCCAGGAAGAGGAAGGAGCTGTGTTCTCCAGCAGCCCCAAAACCATGGTCTGTCATTCAGTTTGCCCTGCCCACCCATCAGCACCACAAACCCCGGGAGCTACAGCTACAGTCAACCAAGCAGCCGGGCAGTGGGCAGCTGGGCCGGGCCAGTGGGCCGGGCTGGACTTACTATAGCAACCCTTGACAGTAGAAGGGCATTTGGGGCTGTGGGACTTTATGTCTGGAGGGATCTTGGGAGCCACTAAATAAAACAAACAGACCAGAGTTTAGAGAGGGTGCAGAGCAGGAGCAAGGAGGCCAGGCTAGGCAGGGGGGAAGTGGCAGGTAAGGAATGACGAACTGTCTTCCAACATGTCACCCATCCAAGGGGCCTGTTTGGCCCTGGGACTGTCCCTACTGGAGGACTCAGTATAGTTCCCACGGGAGCACTTGGCTCCAGGCCATATGGGACTAAGGGCCCTGCTGACGTCAGGGTCTCTGAGGGCCCCGCCAAAGCATTTCCTACCTTCCTGGGTGATGCAGATGGAGCCACTGCCCATGCCCACCCGCAGGGCATCTACACCAGCATCAATGAGGTTCTTGGCCTGAGCAGCCGTGACCACTACAGTGAAGAACAGGGAAAGGCTTGTGTGAAGGTCTGAGGGGGAGCCTAGCTCCCCTAACTCTTGCCCCACACCCTTTGGTGCCCAGTCTTGCCTCACCATTGCCTCCAATAACTTGGAGAGAGGGGTATTTCTCCTTGATGTACTTGATCATGTTGATCTGGAAGATGGAATTTCCTTGGGAAGAGTCCTGCGACCAGGAGAAAGTTCCAGTGAGACAGACTGGTATGAGAGCTGTCCCTACCACCCCACCCTGCCTGTGCAAAGTGCTTACCAAAACCACTACGTCCACACCAGCCTGGGCTAGCAAATCCAGCCGATACTTGTCATCTTCATGAGTGCCAATGGCCGCTCCGCACAGCAGCTGCTTCTTGGCATCTTTGGAGGCCAGTGGGTAATCCCGGTTCTTCTTCAGGTCTGTCCGGGCAATGATGGCTACCAGCTCATCATCTTCATTTACAATGGGTAATTTTCCTGGGAGTAGGGAAGATACATAAATCAGAACCCTGGTCTTTGGTTCCAGAACCCTCCCGGCTCTAGAACTTACCCTTCTTGCTGCGCTGCAGAATTTCATTTGCTTCCTTCAGTGTGATGCCTGCAGGGGCGACCACCAAGTCTTCCCTCTTCGTCATGATCTAGCAATGAGGGGAGCTGTGAGAAGGGCCCAGAGACCAGACCTCCCAATACACCCCGCCCGGACTCAGGGGTGAGGTTCCACAGACCACCACGAGTACACACCTGCACCCAAAACACCCTCCTCAAATGAACCCAACAGCCAGTGCAGCAGTAATAGTGGCATGGGTGAAAACCGAGTAGAAAGGACGTGGTACACAGAACACGCTGTAATGTTACATAGTGGAGAAAGAAGGGCCCCACCAGAGCAAGGACGAGAGAGGAGGCTGAAGTTGGTCCTTGAGCACTGCCTCCACCTTGGGAGTGGCAACACAGCATGTATGCTGGCAAACACTAGCGCACAATGAGAGCATTTGGTGGGAAAGAAATGCAGGAACCCCACGAAGGGGTCAGAGACTTGGCTGGGCATTCATCTTTCCTGGACAGCAGAGACCCCCAGAAATGCCATTCAAACAACAGAAACCGCACCTTAAGCCTTGGCTGCCAGAGCTTGGCTTTTTATTGTTAGTAACACCCACCTCTTCCAAAAACCGGTCATGCTCTTCCTCCTTGAGAAAATCTATGTCCCTTGAAGAAATGATGCCCACCAAGCGGCTCCCCATCCGGCCCGTGTCAGTGATTGGGATACCACAGAATCCATGCCGGGCTTTGGCTTCAAACACATCCCGCACTCGATCCTTGGGGCTGAGGACCACAGGGTCCGTAATGAATCCCTGCTCGTATTTCTGGAAGGGATGGTGAGAAAAACATTTCTGAACCATCTTTATCAGTCTGAAGCCTGGGGTCTGTGCCAACTCCCCCTCTGACAAGTACCACAGGACCAAATCACAATTCAAACCCAGGGATAGTAAACATGGATGGGCTATAGGTTCTATCCACCTGGTCCTCTTCTCTTGTCTTAGAACACAGGGTCTCATGGTCTTCTCAGGAATTGAACCCCCAAGTGGGGAAAAAGGGATACTAAATTAGGAGAACAAATCCCCCACTTCCACCCCACTCCACCTCAGTGCAATTCCCAGGAGCTCTTGACCATGATCCTTGCCCTTCTGACCTTCACTTTCCGAACTTCATTGGCTTGGAACTCAGGTGTACAGTTGTGGTGGATGAAGCCAATACCACCTGTAAGCTGCATGATAAACAGACGACAGCGAAAAAGTGACAAGGAGCAGCATGACTATGTGTGTCTTTGGGGAAGAGTGTGAGTGAGTTCCCTCCTTTTGTCCTTACGCCCACAATGCTCACCGCCATTGCTATGGCCATGCCAGCCTCTGTGACTGTGTCCATGGGTGAGGAAACCAGTGGGGTCTTCAGAGTTATCTTTTTGGTCAGAGCAGAAGTCAGGTCCTGAGGAAATACGGCCAGCTAATGTGGGAAGGCACCTCAGAAAAGCCTCAGGGTGGTGCCAGGTCCCCCATAAAACAGGCGGCCTGTATGGCCTGCATGCCAATCAGATTATTCCATAGAATCCACCCCCAAACCCAATCTGCTGTGGTAGCAGAGAGACAGGGAAGAGAAGTATCTTACCCAACCTTGATGCTCAGGACCCAAATTCTGGCCATACTCACCACCTGGTCTGCGGTGAAGTCGATGTACCCAGGGAGAATGAGAAAGTCACTACGGGGGAGGGGAGCGAATTGGGATTAAGGCTCAGGCTTAGGGGGGCCCGAGATTCCATCCCCACAGATCATGTCATAAGGCATTTGGGCCTAGAGGGCACTGACCCAGCCCTTGTCACAGGCAGGGCAGACAAATCACAAGGTGGAGATGAAGACGGGACCTTTTCTGCCACCTAGCTGTCATCAGCGACCCTGGCACTCTGACAACTCCATGTGCCGAGAGAATGGAGCTTCTAGCTTGAAATCTCAAGCACTGCCAAGATGCCGCCTCCATCCCGCCCCACTTCAGATCTATCAAACGGAGCCCCAGAGATGGGTGGGGGATTCTCCGGAACTTGTCTACCATGCCCAGGTCCAAGCGGCTCAGTGGAAAACCCCGCCCGGCCTCCCAATCCAGCGCACCGCCCCTCTTCTCGCCCAGGTGAACCCGCTAGCCCCGCACTTGTAGGTGAGGCCGTCCCCGCAGTTGAACAGCTGCTGTGCCGTGAGTCCGTCGTCTGGCACGTAGGACGTGCCCCCGCTAATCAGGTAGTCGGCCATGGCCAGTGCCGGGCTAAGCCGCGTGTACCCGAAGACCGCGCCGCAGAGGCCTCAGCCGTCCGGGCCGCGCCAATATAAACCCGCCGCTATCGTCATTGCGCCCTACGCGTCACTGACGTCAGGACGTAGTACGAACAGGCGGAGCCCGCGCACCTCGCGGGCGGGGTTGAGGGAACGCATGCGCAGGGCACGCCCTAGGTGTGTAGCCACAAAGTTGGGTGTTCCCGAGGCCGCCCCCTCCCAGAGGACGGTGACCCGTTCAACTAGCAGTTAAGGCTTTGCTTCCACTGCCCCGCCAGCCTCCTCCCAAATAAAGAGGCGATGTTCACTAGCATGTTGAAAAGACGTGCTTGTCATTCTTAATAAACAACTAGATTAAGAATACATAAGAGAAACAGTGGTATCTTTATATGATACACGAGTGTATGTTACAAGAATTCCATCAGGCACAGGAGCCTCAGGTTTAAGGCCTCAATGTCAGGCCAAAAAAAAAAAAAAAAAAAAGGCATGGTAAAGTTTTTACTTTAACATCTAAAATGTCACTTGTCAGAAAGGAGGGTGTAATAGAAATTGTCTTTAATAAATCATAATTGAAGTTCCCCTCATTTTCCTTCCATTAAGATGCTAAGTTTATGTCTGAGCATGAAGAAAGAAAAGACCATGGCTCCCCTGTGGTCAGCAACGTCTGCCAGTCAGAGTGGAAGCCAGCTGGGGAGATTCCCTGGAGGGTCCGTCACTAATTCCATCTTCCTGGAGTAAGGGAAGGGGCCACATTTCTCCTAACAGTCCGAGCCCTTTCCCCAGGCCCCAGACAAAAAAGAAAAAGCCAGCCAGCAACTTTCTAGGACATCTGGCTTTCAGGAAACCCAGAGCCCCCATGGGCTGAGGAATCTGCTGCGGCAGATTTACGGTGACGCACAGGAGGCAAAGTTTCCTTTTACATTTTAAACAGAAGCAGTCTGAAAGGCTTCATAACTACACCAATTAAAAAAAAAAAAAAGAAAAAGAAAAAAACGGAGGCCTCTTCTTTAGTGTGAAAGTCTGTCCATTTTTTTTTCCTGGATCATCTCCCTTGCACCATGGCTTAGGGATCTCAGTGCATGGTGCTTGCGTTGGCCACTGCGATGGCCTCCTGAATTTCTCGTATCACCAGGATCCGAGTCAGCATCTGTCCCATTTGCTCTCTGCTGATAGGCTGGACCGAGTACCAGATTGGGCTATTGGGGGCCACCACTGGCTCAGGCGTCAGATAAAACGTGTCATTCCGGCCTTTCACACTCTGGGGGCTGAAAAACATTATCAGTAAAAGCTGGGTAAAACCACAACATTCTCAACCTTCCCACCCTGGAATCTTCCAGACAGATGCTTAATGCAAAATGTGGGAAGACAGCAGCTTTCCAAAGTATGATGGCATAGCTACTGAATTCCATGCAGTCAACACACAATTACCTCTAGGGCCTCCTTTGGGGCTACTGCCAATAACAGCTGCCTCCCTTCCACTCCTCCCTCACATTGCAGCCAGCTGTTATTCCTCTAACCACCTGCCTCGGGATGGCAGGGTTCATCTACTTGAGTCTAACCATATCCCACCTGGAACCAATTTCACTGCCTACAAGTCCTCTCCAAGTTTTTGTTCATGTTGTTTCCTCTACCCAGTTCACTGAATTCCCAAATTTGACGTAGGGGACTCTGCCTTCCCACCTTGGCTATGATACTAGACGCTTACCTGGGCTCACCTCCACTCCCTCAAAGTTGTGCTGAACTTAGCATATGCCACCTTCTAACAGTTACATTCACCTATCCACTCAAGATTTATCAAAGAGGGGCGCCTGGGTGGCTCAGTCTTTAAGCGGCTGCCTTCGGCTCAGGTCATGATCCCAGGGTCCTGGGATCAAGCCCTGCTTTGGGCTCCCTGCTCAGCGGGAAGCCTGCTTCTGACTTTCCCACTCCCTCTGCCTGTGTTCCCTCTCTTGCTGTGTCTCTCCCTATCAAAAAAAAAAAAAAAAAAAAAAAAAAAAAAGATTTATCAGAGGGATACTGTGTGCCAGGCCTGTAGTAAGGGCTGATATTCAAGAAATGAGCAGGATCCAAAACTCCCTACCTTATGGAATTTACAGATATGAGACAGTGAACAATTAAAGTTACATAAATAAACACAAAATGACAATCAGTGGTAAGTGCTACAGAGGAAAGAGCTCAAAAGAACAGGTAGGGAATCTGGAAATGCTTTTGATAAAGCTGTTTTGAAAAGAGGGGTGGATAGGAGTCAACTAGCCAAATATGGGGGTGAGGAGGGGACTCTTGCCCAATGGGGAAAATTTCTAAGCTGAGGGCTGGAGGAAGGAGAGCAAGATGCTCTGGAGTGGAGAGGAGCCAGTATGGCTAGAGAGCCAAGAGCTACAAGGACGTGAGATTAGCAAGGGGGAGTATACGTAAGGCCTTGTTGGCAAGATTAAGATTACTCTTTCTCTATGCAATAAATGGAAACCACTAAAGGTTTAATCTAAGTAACATAAGTAACATAGAAAGATGATTTTGGCATTGCTGTAAAGATGACATTCCAAACTGCAAGGGCAAGAGAGTAAAAGCCAAGGAAAGAAATCCCCCCTAGACTGATATTGCTAGTGACAAAGGTCAAGGCCAGGAAGATGCAGGGCTATACTAAGCTACATTATGGAGGCCACCCTTCTATACTTTCCTTCATCTACCTTCATTCCCCTCTCCAAGACAGGAGACCACATAAAGTCACAACATAGTCATTTCACATGCTTTGGGGAAACCAGTCAGGCTGCTTCTCTATTTAGCTTTTCGGAAGTGTATTTTTACTCTATTTGGGACTAAAGAATGCCTTGTACACAGGTACAATGCACACATGCAAACATACAGTCACCCAAGCACCATAAAGCTTCCTCACCATTTAAAGAGGTAGAAATCGTAGAGCTTGATGGGACATCTCAGTGGATTCTCCGGATTTTCCGTCTGTTCTGCATACATGTCATCTGTAACTATAAAACACACCCCCACCACCAGGAACGTGGCATGAGACTGCCTTAGCTCAGGACCAGATTAGGAACCTTAGGTTTCCAGATATCCCAACTAGACTTACTGGGAGGAGAAAGGGTGTGCGGCATGGAGGGAAAGTATGAAGGGAAAAAGCAGCAATCGTTTCTGGGGCATCTCTGCTTCTATAAGAGTTTGAAGTTTCTAGGTGGGAAGAAGGGAATGGAGAATTCCTATCCAGCAAATCCCAACCTTCAGACTCAACACTAACCCCCCAGGCACAAGGGCAGGGCAGGACAAGTTGCAGCTGTTTCTGCAGCCCCTACCTTTCTGGCCAGTCTGGTGTATCCCAAGAGCCTTCAGGTACCGAATACTCGTGCTTTTATCCTTAGGATTAGAGGGGTTCTTCTTTGTCTGTCGCAAAACCTTGGAGAAGGCCAGCTTCATGTGCTGGTCCACTGTCT
Organism: Mellivora capensis; assembly: GCA_004024625.1. Classification (NCBI taxonomy): domain Eukaryota; kingdom Metazoa; phylum Chordata; class Mammalia; order Carnivora; family Mustelidae; genus Mellivora; species Mellivora capensis. Next base: position 200,572 of record PISX010000247.1, on the reverse strand, counting down.
TCAACAGGAAGTATCTGTACCACAAGTGAAAGCAAGGCAAAGGGAGAGGTGCCAGGAGGAGACTATGACTTACCCTCTGCCATCGGTGTCTCAGAGGAGTCGCTGTGCACACTCCCAGAATCTGGACAGGCCCATACCCAAAAACACTGTCTAGTGGAGGAACCATTTCAAGACTGATGGCAGGGGTCTGGCAAGGCTGTCTGCCTCACTGGTCACCAAACCAATGTAGTCAAGTGGGGCTGAAGGCTTCAGTAGCCCAAAGGTTCTCAAATATGTGTCAAAGGAATTCCTATATCTACCTGGATAGTTTCCACCCTCTTCACTGGGCAGATGCCGGCAGTGGCTAAGCATGGAGCTTCTAGAACACTTACTTGGTGTTAAAGAACATGAGGGTGGTCAGCAGGGTGGAAGGGGAGTGAGCCCCGAGCTGCTTGCACTCCCACAGCATCTCCTCAGTCACGTGGCTGGGCAGGACATAGCCTAGGAGGAATAGAGCACTGCTACAACAAGAGGATGGCAGGTGGGCCCTCAGAGGTGCAGGATGGGAGTTGGGAGGCACAAGGACCACAAAAGAGTACAAATTTTAACCAGAAAAATCTCCCTAGGGAATGGCAGAACCATCTGGAAGCTTGATAAAACACAAATGGCTGGGTGCCAGCCCATGTTTCTGGGGTGGGGCCTGATAATGTGCATTTCTAACAAGTTCCTGAGAACTACTGGCCTGTATGATTGCGCTTACCTGTTAATTCTTCCTCTAATCCACAGTTAAAGTGGGGCAAAAGAATACTGAAACACCCAAAACTATGTAACAAACTCTTGCATAGGTGCATACTTCTCTACAAAGAGGGTACAGAGCTTGCATCGTATTTTCAGGCGTTAAGGGCCCAAAGAACTGGTACGGGTGCCTGTTTGCCCGTGCTAAACCTTTCACATTTTCCACCTCTAGAAAGCAAACCCATTCGCATCCCCTCTCTGGATAAAGGGGAGAATGATATTGGAGAACGATATTCAAACTATTACAGGATTCCCCGACAGCAGATTTTACTTTAAGAACCTGGTCTGTAAACGAACTGAGAGCTGGACAGGGGCTAAGGCCTGTGTTTGATCAAAAGCCTTGTGCACCCAGGTCTACACCAAAGAAAAAGGGAGACTTGAGTTGATCACCAAGCCCCTTCATGTGTTCATTCAACAGTTAATGTACAAGTGCTTCTGTGCCAGGCACTGAGGCAGTGATGAAAGCGTTCTCCTGCTGGAGTTGCAGGGTCCTTCAGGCAGGCAGTAAGGATGTCACTTCCTAGGAGCGGGGAAAGAAATATTCTGCCCAACACACCCCTCTTCTCTGCTCCTGCCAAAGCTCCATTAAGTGCACTCCCATCTCTTCAGGGCAGCTCTAGCTCTACTCTTCTTTTTTGTGGTGTACTGGCAATGAGGTAAGCTTCCCATATCTGGTAAGCTTCCAACATATCTGAAGCAGGTGAGTGGCACAGAGATCCCTCCTTGGGGAAGGCCAGTGGTAGAAATGGTCCCATACATACTTGGCATGCGCTGTTTCCTTGGGTTTACTTCACTCTGCCATTTAATGAGCTTCCCTAGCTTCAACTACTTCTTAACAAAACTTAAAGCGAAGTTTAGGATCTAAAAAACCAGGACTCCTGGCATGGGAGAAGGGAGATGCAGACAGGGACATCATATAAAAACTTGATAGTTCTCAATCTGAACTGCAAGCATCGAAATGACCTATTTTATCTTTTTTAGTTCTTCCCACTGAAAGGCCTATGAGCAATGACCAACCCAGGAGCAATGAACACCCCTGTGCATCCAGACGGTGCAACTTAAAATGCCATTTACCACTAAAAGGAACCAGTCTCCACGGAGAACTGACCAATTCCACATCAAGACGGAAAACAGAAAATGTCCAAGATCAGCCAAGAACATTTGGCCAATCAGAAATCAAGGAAGTAGGGCCATGTCCAAAGAACTTAAAAGCCAATTTAGGAGGTTCCAAATGGCCAAAGATGGAACAATGTGCACAGCAAAAAAGAACTGCAATGGATTGAGCCAAATTATGTTTAATTTGTTTAATTTAAACAAATATATTTAAATTCATTAGTTCGAAAATGAGTCTTTAAAAAAAGAAAAAAGTGAACTGGTTATCACTGGATGAAACCGGTGAACCAACACATTACCATAAAAACTGCTAAACAAAGAAAAGAAATAAGCTCTTATCCGTCTCTCCTATAAAATCCATCATCTATACTGCTAGGTATTAAAAGAGTGATCAAGGGCAAGTTTTGCTTTGTACTTCTTGCTAATAATGAAGAAGTAATAATATAGAATACCACCATCAGCAACTCCTAATGAATTAATGAATTAATGGCTACAGACATTATCGGTATCAGCTGGTATTAAAAGAGTGATCAAGGGCAAGTTTTGCTTTGTACTTCTTGCTAATAATGAAGAAGTAATAATATAGAATACCACCATCAGCAACTCCTAATGAATTAATGGCTACAGACATTATCGGTATCAGCTGGAAGTATATAACCAACATCTATGACATAACCTTGCCAAAAAGAAACACAAAAACCAAAACCCGATCAAGGAAGTCTTTATATGAACTATCAATTACTGTGAATACAGGGAACAGAAAACTATGTTAAACTACACTATGGGGATGTAATCAGACTGACAATTTAAAAGGCTAGTTTCAGGGTGCCTGAGTGGTTTAGTCAGTTGAGTGTCTGACTCTTGGTTTTGGCTCAGGTCATGATCTCAGTGTCATGGGATCAGGCTCCAAGCTGGCCTCCATGCTGGGCATGGAGCTTGCCTGAGATTCTCTCTCTCCCTCTCCCTCAGTCCCTCCCTCCCGGAGCACTCTCAGGTACTCTTTCTAAATCAATTAATAAATGGCTAGTTTCTTCCATAAAAAATTGTAAGAAATAGAATCAAGGAGAAAATTAAAGATTAAAGCTAAATACTAAGACATATTAGCAATTTCAATGTATGGACCTTATTTGCACCTTGACTCAAATAAACAAGATCATGACATTTATGAGACTCTTAGAAATCTGAACAAAGGGGGCACCTGGGTGGCTCAGTGGGTTGGGCCTCTGCCTTCAGCTCAGGTCATGATCTCAGGGTCCTGGATCGAGTCCCTCATCGGGCTCTCTGCTAGGCAGGGAGCCTGCTTCCTCCTCTCTCTCTCTCTGCCTGCCTCTCTGCCTACTTGTGATCTCTCTCTGTCAAATAAATAAATAAAAATCTTAAAAAAAAAAAAAAAGAAATCTGAACAAAGGATAGAGTAGACTTTGATGACATTATGGAATTCTTTTTTTTTCAATTATAATAATGGCATCATGGTATGTCAAGTATACTAAAATATTTATGAATCAAGTCTAGAAGTTACTTCAAAATAATACAGGAGGGGAAAAGCAGGTTTACACAAGACACAAGATTTGCCATGGACAGTGGGTACATGGGAATGTCACTTACCTATTCTGTTTAATTTTTGTATGTGCTTGAAATTTCTGTAATACAATTTTAAAAAAAGCAAACTCGGCACAGCCACTTGGCTTGAAAAACTGCGTATCATATAGTGAATCACTTACTTGGTTTCTGTTCTAATGACAGCGCCTCAGAAAAGCCTCCCTCCCAACACCCTTCATGCTTTCCATTCCCCTGTGCTTTGTTCTTTAAGATATTTAGTCATAAATTGGTTACTTACACATTGTCTCCCCCTATCAGACTATAAGCTCCATTTAGTTCATTACAATGTTATATTATCTGCACCTGGAATACTTGCCTGGCACACAGCAGGTATTCAAAAAGTATTTGTTTAAACAGTAATTTTTTCTTAAAGTTTAAGCATCTAACTCTGTGGTAATGGATGTTAACTAAACTGGATCATTACACAAGACACACATACAGCAATTCATTATGTTGTATACCTAAAACTAATATGTTATATCAATTGCATCTCAATTTTTAAAAAAGTTTTTAATTCATTAGGTTTTTTTGATGGGAAAAAAAAAGTTTAAGCAGCATACATTCTGCAGTCAAATGCTCTACCACTGAGTCATACCCCCGTAAGCAGCATACATTCTAATAAATGGCAAAGCCAGGATTAAAACTCAGATAGATATTTGTGTGGACTTAAAATTTTCAGCTCATTTGGGTAAATACCAAGGAGCACAACTCTTGGATCATAAGGTAAGAAAATGTTCACTTTTATTTTTATTTTTTATTTTTTGACTGTTCACTTTTAAAAGAAAATGTCAAACTGTCTTATAAAGGGATTATACCATTTTGCATTCCCACCAGCAAAGAATGAGCATTCCTGTACTCCCTCTCCGGCACTTGGGGCTGCTACTGTTTGTGATTTTAGCCATTCTGATAGGGGTACAGTGGCATCTCATTTTAGTTTGCAATTTCCTGATGTTATCTAATGATAAACATCTTTTTATATACTTATTTGCCACTTGTATATCTTCTTTGGTGAGGAATCTGTTTCAGATCTTTTGCCTATTTTTTGGATCAGGTTTTGCTTTCTTTTTATTGTTGAGTGTTAAGAGTTGTTTGTATATTTTGAATACCAATCTTTTATCAAGTATGTGTTTTGCAAAAGATTTTTTTCCAGTCTGTAGCTTGTCTTTTCATTCTCTTAAAAGTGTCTTTCCTAGGTCATAAGTCTCTAATTTTAATGAAGTTCAGCTTATCAATCATTTTCTCTCACGGACTGTGCTTTTGGTGTTACATCCAAAAAGTTACTACCAAACCCAAGGTCACCTAGATTTTCTCCTATGTTATCTATGTTATCTTCTAGGATTTTTACCGTTTTGCGTTTTACATTTTGGTCTGTGACCCAGTGTGAGTTGATTCTGTGAAGAGCGTAGGGTCTGCATCTAGATTCATGTTTTCGTACGTGGGTGTCCTGTTGCTGCAGTGCCGTTTGTTGAGAAGACTGATCTTCTCCACTGAACTGCCTCTACTCCTTTGTCAAAGATAAGCCGGTTATATTTGTGTGACTCTACTTCTGGGCTCTCTATGCTATTCCAGTGATTTGCCTGTTCTTCCACCAGAAACCTGCACACAATGTTTAGAGCAGCTTTATTCGTAATTGCCAAAACTTGGGAGCAACGGAGATGTCCTTCAATGGGTGAGTGGATAAACACACACGTCCATACGTGGATTATTGTTCAGCAACAAAAAGAAATGAGCTGTCAAGCCATGAAAAGACACAGGAACATTAAATGCATATTGCTAAGTGAAAGAAACCAATCTGAGAGAGCTACATACTGAATTATTCCAACTATATGATATTCTGGAAAAGGCAAAACTATGGAACAGCGAAAAGATCAGTGATTGCCAGGGATGTGGGGGGGAGGGGAAAACAGGTTGAACACAGAGGATTTTAGACCCGAAACTTATGTTTGATATTGTAATTACAGATACATGTCATTATACATTTGTCCACACCTACAGAATGCAGCACAGGAGGAGTGAATCCTAAAGTAAGCTACAGACTTTAGTTACTAATATCAACACTGGCTCATCAATTATAACAAATACACCACACCAATACAAGATATTGAATAATAGAAGAAACAGTGTGTGAGGGAGTATTATGGGAATTCTCTATGCCCTGTTCATTTTTTCTGTAAACCTAAAATTGCTCTAAAAAGATAAAAGTTTATTGAAAAACAAAACAGACATCTCAGACATTCTACTGTAAAACTCCTGTTCTTTCCAACGCATGCTATTCAGGTGGTTATATGGGTAAAGCAAAAATTATGTTCTATATATGTAGAATATCTCTATATATCTATATATACATCTAGATATATCTATCTGTGTGCGTGTCAAACACACGGAAAAAACCCCAATATGTAACATGAGCAACCTACAGATCAAACAGTTCATAATTCTTAATGCAGTGATTCTAATTTTAATCAGTAAATTTTAATTAAAACGAACAAAAAAGAGTACCCCAACTCTCCATGCCCCCAAGTCCTTACCACACTGGGACCTGCCAGGTTCTCTGTCTGGTGTGCAGTGCCCCTGGCATACCATGCCCAGCAGCACAGAAGCTGAGGCTGGGACCTAGCATTTACAGCCTCCGCACCCACACGCTGTATCACCGGCAGCCACACTGGCAGCTGACCTTTATTAAACCCAGGTGGGAAAGACATCCAGGGACTAAGAAGACGCTTACCAAGTGGAGTGACTCGGGGCTGAACATCTTTCAGAACTTCATGTAGCCACTCCGTGAATCGAACATAATAAAGATCGGAGAAAATGTCATCAACCCTTCCATTTTCAAAAAGATACTAAAAGAAAAACAATAAAAGTTGTTGATAATCTCCTGAGTAAAACTTTCAGGGGAAATAAACACTGTGCTACCAGTCATCACCTCTCCCTACCCATGTCTGCCTCCTTAACAAAACGACATAACAGGTCAAAAAGGTTCTGCATATGACATTTCCAGAGTATACTTCAGATCATGTGAAATGACTCTCATAACACTCTGTGGAGAGTTGGTCAATGGGACAGATTTTGCAAATGCTATTTCACCAGGCAAGGCATTGTCTTATGGTAGCAAAAAACCATAATGCAGGCTCTGGGACCAGCCTCTTATTAGCCATGGTGTAAGTTAAGTAACTCATGTGAGTATTTTAACTTCCGAGGCTCAGTTTTTTTGTCAGTGGAAATGACTGTGCCTGCCTTCCAGAACTAGGGAGAGCATGGAATGAAACCGAGTATGTAAAGCAATTTACTCAAGGGAAGAAAGAGAAATAAAGAGGGAGGCAGACTTTTCTTAGGCTCAGGCAATGAATCCCAACCAGCAAGCGCTCCTCCATCATACTGAGGGCTTCTCCACAAGAGCACTCACACACTGAGAAATCCACCCCTGTTCTCCTGAACTGCCAGTCCTAAATCAAGTTTCCCTGTTACACTGCAACTTAGATGTCCTCAAAGCCTACCTAGAGTTGCATATTCTAGCTAGATTCTCAAATATTATTTTGTGTTAATGCAGAGAACAATGAGAAAATGAGCTGAATATTAACACCAGACTTTGTTTTGGATAGATTACTTTTATGTAAACCATATTTATTTTAATAAAATCTATTATATAAATGCTTTGTTTTTTTTTAAAAGGCTCTAAGATACTATAACAAATATTTTAGCAAAAGTTTCTCCAGATGATGGGATTACGGTTGATGTCTATTTTATTTTTTTGAGGCAAACATGTTCGATCTTCTGCAATTTTTTAAAATGTACATTAGGGACGCCTGGGTGGCTCAGTTGGTTAAGCGGCTGCCTTCGGCTCAGGTCATGATCCCAGCGTCCTGGGATCGAGTCCCACATCGGGCTCCTCCCTCGGCAGGGAGCCTGCTTCTCCCTCTACCTCTGCCTGCCACTCTGTCTGCCTGTGCTCGCTGGCTCACTCTCTCTCCCTCTCTCTCTGACAAATAAATAAATTAAAAAAAAAATGTACATTAAAAAACTCAATATAAGTTGATTTCACTCATATGTGGAATTTAAGAAACAAAACAGGATCATACGGGAAGGGAGGGAAAAATAAAATAAGATGAAATCAGAGACAGAGATAAACCGTAAGAAACTCTTAACTACAGGGAACAAACTGAGGGCTGCTGGAGGGGATGTGTGGGGAGGATGGGTTACTGGGTAACAGGCATTAAGGAGGGCACATGATATAATGAGCACTTGGTGTGATGTGCAACTGATGAACCACTGAATTCCACCCCTGAAACTAATACACTCTATGTTAATTAACTTAATTAAAATAAAAAAATAAAAACTCATTATTAGTTGAAAGAGAACTTCCTGAAAACCACTTGGTTATCATTTTACTCATTTCAGTAACCAGCAAATACCCAACAGGAACACAGCTTGAACACGTTCCTCTGGAGTCTGTTTCCTACCTTTTGAATACACAGGAAAATATAGTAGAGCACATCTGGATCATAGGGTTCACCTTCTCCATTTCGAGCTTCCCGTGTCATTAGACAGAGCCCATAATTCAACTCAGCCACAGCAGAAGAGATGAGATCTTCCTGGAATCGCAAGAGTTGGCGCCCTGCAACACAAGCCAAAGGTGACCCCCAAAGGTGAATGGGGGTCCTGGCAAGAGTAACCTCTTAACTGGCTGCTCATATCCCTGGGAGCGCTCAGGTTAGATACTGATCATCAGGGAGCTAGGACAGAAAGAGTCACCTGCATCTAAGGTCAGAACTGGCCTACTAAGACAATAATCCTGTATGCCCTATTTACACTAACAGTTTCCTTCCCACAATCCTCCCCACCTCACATACCTTCAAATTTATTATTGGGGCCAAGACATGAAAGCAAAAAACCCGCAAAATCCATACTCTGTAAGGTGAGGAAGAATACAAACATAATGTTAAGGAAGAAAGGCCTTAAAGACAGTCACTGGTTCCTATCTCCTTCCAGAATTCACTCTGCGCAGATCTGCTAGGTTGACTTCAGAAATCCATGTGTACAAATATGCCTGGTCTTGGGCAAACACCATAAATCCTGCTCATGTGCAGCAGGTCAGGTCTGCTTGTTGCCTGTCCTGAATTCGGCATATTATTTCAGATGGTGATCCCTAACCCGCAGAGCCAAAGGATACCACTTTCCTGCCATCACCTCCTCCTGCTGTTTCAGTACCGTTACATTTTAGCCAGAGTCCACCTGCCCCCCCAATCAATAAACACTCACTCCCAATGGGTGCCAGTCTGTTCTGAGCATCCTTCTCTAGCTCAGCGTTCTTCGTCTGGGCCCAGTTTTTCCATACTTCAAGCCCTTCTTCTGGCTTCAGAGAATTTGGAAGCAGAAGTTCTGGGGAAGGCTGTGGCTGTGACTGTGGTTCAACTTCAGCAACCTGGACAGTCTGAGCCTGTAAGAGAGAAACCATCAAAATGTGTCAATACTGTTTTGCACCAGGCCCTTCCACAAAAATGCTAGAAAAATGTTACCTGTGGTTCTTGTAATAAAAAAGTTTCTTCCACTTGTTATCCTACTTTCAAAGACCACTGGAGTTCTACTCCTTACCCCAAGGACAATTAAGGCCCCTGCAGTGCTTCTCAGCCCTGGCTGGACTTTTGAATCTCTGAATTAGAAATACCAATACCTGGCTTCTACCCCAGAATCTCTCTCTCTCTCTTTTTTTTTAAAAGATTTTATTATTTATTTATTTGACAGACAGAGATCACAAGTAGGCAGAGAGGCAGGCAGAGAGAGAGGAGGAAGCAGGTTCCGTGCTGAGCAAGGAGCCCGACTTGGGGCTCGATCCCAGGACCTGGGATCATGACCTGAGCCAAAGGCAGAGGCTTAACCCACTGAGCCACCCAGGTGCCCCCCCAGAATCTCTTTTTAAAGAGATTACGGTCTTTCAAATACCTTCCCACATAAGAAGGCAATTCTAAAGTTTAGTCACTACTTAGAACTACTGCCCCAAAGCAGTGCTTGCCAAACTATAAAGTGGGAAAAAAAAAAAAAAAAATCATGGATTTTCTTCAAGTGTAGATTCTGATTTGAAAGATCTCAGGTGGGAACTGAGATTCTGCATTTCTAACAAGTTCCCAAGTAAGGGAGCTGGTCTGCAGACCACACTTTGAATTATCAAGTGTCCAGAGTAATGACCATTAAACTTGAGTGCACTAAAAAACATCTGGGGTGCTTTTAGAATATATCCACGCCTGGGCCTCATCCCTACAGATTATGATTTAATTGGTCTAAGATGGGGGCCTGACCTCAGTATTTCTAAAAGCTCCCAGTGATTCTTATGTCCAGCCATGGTTGAAAATCATTGTTTTGGAAAAACAAAAGTACAACAAGCAAAAGTTGTGTTCTCTCTCATGTCATTGAAAGATAAGAAAAGGCCTGAAAGATGTATATGGCTCCTCTAGCTATATATAATGTTGCTTTTTACCCCCCCAAATTCCTTCTCAATAGTACTGCTCTATTTCCTAAGGGTATTTTCTGAAGACAGGAGGTACTACTCTAGCTTCCTGCCTCCAAAGGAAGAGTTGTCTTGTCCTCAATGGTCTGAAAGCCAAGTTGTACACACAAAGCAGCACATGAAATGTCGATGAGCGTCAATCACAATCCCCATACTGGGCAGGATAAACACCAACAAAGATACCAGGCATAGGTTCTTGGGCCTCACACACCAGTCTATATTCTGAACAAATTCCTTTGAGGAATTCTCCATGCCAGGGCCTACCCAAAGGGCTAAGGAATGTCAGATCATTCAAACTGAAGGCAAAATAATTTATGACACATAAAGCTGCTTATCAATGAATAAAAGTAAAAACTCTCGGGTGACTGGGTGACTCAGTCGGTTAAGCTACTGCCTTTGGCTCAGGTCAAACCCAGGATCCCGGGTTCCTGGGATTGAATCCCACCATCGGGCTCCCCCTAGTTGTGCTCTCTTTCTGTGTCAAATAAATAAAATCTTAAAAAAAAAAAAAAGTAGGGACGCCTGGGTTGCTCAGTTGGTTAAGTGGCTGCCTTTGGCTCAGGTCATGATCCCAGCGTCCTGGGATCAAGTCCCACATCGGGCTCCTTGCTCGGCAGGGAGCCTGCTTCTCCCTCTGCCTCTGCCTGCTACTCTGTCTGCCTGTGCTCGCTCTCTGGCTCTCTCTGACAAATAAATAAAAATTTTATTAAAAAAAAAAGTAAAAACTCTCCTCTTTCAAAAGGTAATTAAATAAGGAAATAAAGCAGTATCAGTGTGAGGCTCTTAAATGTTTGTCAACCCACGAGCTCCACTCTAGACACACTTCCCCAGTTTAACTACCATCTCCTTGGTGAGTCTTACCCACTTTTCCAGTTTAGACTTCCATGTTTGTGGAAATGATTGCTAACTATGCACCTCCAAGCTAGATATGCCATTAATATACCCAGGGGGTACTGTATGTCTCCATCTTTTTTTTTATGTCTCCATCTTACAACTACCTCAGATTACCATCTATGGAGAGAACTCAACACTTCCCTGTCCAGATCTATTCCCTTCCTATCTTGTTCAATGGCAATACCACCTACCCAAGCTGCAAATCTAGGAGTCTGACTAGATAAGTAGGTGGGCGACAGGGCATGTGCGGCAGTACTTTGCTTCTGGTGTTTCACCCGGCCCCCTTCACTGTGTGCCTTCCCCCACTAATACAGCATTTCCAAACATCTTTTTTTTTTTTTTAATTTAAAGATTTTATTTATTTATTTGACAGACACAGATCTTAAGTAGATACACAGACACAGATCTTAAGTAGGCAGAGAGGCAGGCAGAGAGAGAGGAGGAAGCAGGTTCCCTGCTGAGCAGAGAGCCCAATGTGGGCCTCGATCCCAGGACTCTGGGATCATGACCTGAGCTGAAGGCAGAGGCTTTAACCCACTGAGCCATCCAGGCGCCCGCATTTCCAAGCATCTTGACAACAAAATTCTTTTACATGTCTAAATGTCTGTCAGTGGGTGGGGGTAGCAGTGATCCCAACCAGGACGAAAACTACGGATGTAAGTAGGGCTTTGTACACTGTGGTACACAGTTTTCCTTCCTCTTTATAATGGAGTCCTTGGAGAATTTTAAGCTGGGAAGTGACATCATCCTACATTAAAAAAAAATATTCTCCATAAATTCTGATTTATAGAGAATGGATTGAAGGGCAAAGGTGCTAGTTGCCTGGACTAGGATGGCAATGGAGAAGATTTAAGAAATGTTGAGAAGTGTGGTGGTAGAACCAAAGTGGCTTATTGACGAGTTGGCTGTGAAAAGTAAGGGAAAGCAGACTCAAGAATGATTCTTGGGTTTCCGGTTTAAACAAATGGGTGGAGATAGTACTACTTTCTGAGAAGGGAAGTTTTGTTTTTGTTTTTTAAAATAGGTCATCCACCCACCCACCTATATATCTATTTTTAGGTTAACTCTATTACCAAAATGCAGCTAGAACTCATGACCCCAAGATTGAGAGTCACATGCTCTAGCCAAGTGGGCCAGCCAGGTGTCCTGAGAGGAGAATTTCTCAATAGCAGTAGAGGTGATGCTAATGAAGGGCTGAGATAGCTTCAAGAAATCCAAGTGAATGAAAAATAGGCTGCTGGAGGCACAGTCTAGAGATAAAATTCTGTGTCTCAATGCAGCACAGGGTATAAGACATGGGCTCCAGAGCCAGCCTACCCGGGGCTGAACCCCAACTCTTTTATTTACTAACCATGGCTTGGGTCTTGCTGTTTAATCTGTGTCTCAGTTTCTTCATCTGTAAAATGGATAGTAGTGCACACCTCATAAAGTTGGTGTGTGAATTAAATGAGTTAACGTGTGTAACACTGAAATAGTGCCTGGCAGATGCTGTCAGTGACTATCACTTTCAGTAGCACCAGCCATCTAGCGGGTGCTGAAAACCACAGCCATAGACAGAAACTATTTAAAGAGAAGAGAAGGCTAGTACTGAGTTCTGAGGAACATGAATATATATGGTTCAGATAGAAGCACCAGTAAACTCTCCTAAGAAGTAAAAAAAACAAACAAAAAAACCCCAAAACAGTGGTGGATAGGAGGAAAACCATGCCAGAGAATTCCAAGAAGGTAGGTATGGTCTATTGTGTCATGTTGCTGTGAGATAAAAACAGACATGCCTGTTGGATCTGGCCACAAGCCAGTCACTGCTGACCCTGACAAGAACAGCATTAGTAGGCAGGAGCAGCTTATACAGATAATGCCTGAAGAACTCTGGGAATAAAGCAGAGTGGAGAAACAGGGCCATAGACAGAGGTGGATGTAAGCTCAAGGGAGGGAGGTTTCACCATAAACCTGGTTTTAAAGGCAGGTGATAACGTTCATAAAGGATATGCTAGGGGAAGAGCACAATATTTTGTCATCAGCTCTCCTTAGGGTTCAACTCACATCACAGCACAATTATCTTCCCCATGGGCTACGAGTACTCCAAGGGCAGAAACTATTCATATCTGTTCCTTAGCACCTGGCACTAAGCCCAGTACAGAGGGCAGAAGGATGTTTGTGGTATAAATGGACAAACTCACCTTTCCCACATGATGGGTATTCTTCTCAAATTTTCCTTTTCTGGTAATACCTGACATTCATTCCTCTAAGACCTTCCCAAAGGAGACACTGCCTCTGAAGAACATGGGCCTACTAAGATGAACTCCCAAAGGATCTTCTCTTGCTTAAGGGCCCAGAAATGGAAATTACAGAGCCTGATGAGCATGAAAATAGGCCTGACCTGCAAACTGGACCATAAGGACCAGGAAAGCTGAGGAAAGGCCTGATGTCCTCCCCATCCCTGTGAGCAAAAGCTGAGCTACATCATAATTCTCCAGGCTGGTTTCACCTACATGCAATTTATTCTACACATCCGTACTTGATTCTTGTTATCACAACTCTTAGGATTATGGAAACATTTCCTACCACAGATCAGGTCAAGCTCAACTTTTCACTTTGGGAAGATAAATCCTTTGCTCCCTGTACTAACTCCTCTCCCACAGTCCCCCTCTCATGCTGTACTAGGCCATGTCCCTTCTGTCATCCCTGGCTCTGTAAGGATGTTGCTCCATTTTTGTCAGTTGAAGCTGCAAAGATCAAATGCCACTTTCCCCACAAAGACTCCTCTGTTGACTTTTTAACCTAGAATGGTTTCTGAATACCCAGTTTGTTTTTGTGTGTGTGGAACATAAAACGTCACGCTTGATTATGCTGCCTTATAAGAAATTTGGAAAACAGGAATCATACATTATCACTCCAAAACTGGACTATAAGCTACCTGAAGCAATGACTGTTCTACATCTAGGCCTGACAGCTGCATATTTAATAATCCTTAACAAAGTCTCCTATAATAATATACCAGCCTCTGAAACTGCTTGGTCAGCCTGTGCTTACAGCCTGAGTTTCTGAGGATGGTCCCTAGTCTAATAGTGCTCTGTTTATACCAGCTCCTTGCATGCATTCCCAGGAGCCCCTGCCCTCTGAGGCACATTGCATTTAGCAGTCCCATGAGACCAGAGGCCCTAAAGTTTGCTAACAGTCTGAAGGAATAAATTTATCCACAGCTCTGTGGTATCCTTCAAAAGACGTAACAAAAAAAAAAAAAAAAAGACGTAACAATTAGGGGAACCTGGGTGACTCAGTCAGTTAAGCCTCCGACTCTTGATTTCAGCTCAGATTATGATCTCAGGGTCATAAAATCAAGCTCTGAGTGGGGCTCCACACCAAGCAGTCTGCTTAAGTCTGCTTAAGACTGCCTCTCCCTCACCCCCTGCTCACACCAACACTCTCCCTCTTAAAAAAAAAAAGAAAAGGTGTAACAATTAGAAAAAAGAGTTGATTTTAAATTTGGAATTTCAAAAGAGTTCTATTTTTCTATAAGTCTAAGATTATTTCAAAATAAAAAGTTAAACATTTTTTTCAACATAGCTTCCATAACAGAAAATTAACCAAGGCTTGATTATTTAAGGAACATAAAAAAACCACTGTGGTGGCTTATCTGACACTCCCAAAGGTGATTACTTTTAACAGGCCCACCAGGAAGTATTTTACATCTGCTAATTCACCTACAGTGTGTCCACAGATAACTCAAAAGGAGTAATTTCACAGCCTCTCCGCTGTGATGAGTTTATAGCCTGTGTACTAAACTACAAGGGTTCCACTAGATTCAGTCATTTGTGGTGTAGAGAATAGCTTATTAAACTCAGATAATACTCGGCATGTCCCATCAGTCCTTCCCTAGAACTTTATTCTTCTTAAAAAGGGATGACAAAGAAGCATCCATGGCATCTACCCCCAAAGCAGCTGCTGACCATTTCATCTACCTCCAAGTACCAGGACGGAATGCCTGCCTGTACTATAGTTTTCACCTGCTGCTTCTATTCCCCTCCCCAAATTCAACTAAAATATTAAATATACTACTGAAAGACCAACATCATTGCAGTAAACAAGCCAGAGGTTGCCAGGAAGTTCTGTGTTGCACTTGGCCCTGGGGGAGCAGGCCGCCCTACGGGTAAGTCGTCACTTACTGAACAAGTAACCTGGAGTTGCTGCTGCTGCTGCTGTGGTGGCGGTGGCGGCGTCTGTTCCTGGGGAGTTTGCTGTTGTGGCTGCTGCTGAGGGTCCCATATATGGACAGTCTGAGCTGTGTTCTGGTAGGTGCCTGCCACAGCCTGCACAGCCACTGGAATGTGGATGTTGCCATTCATGAACTGTGCTGGAAAGAGAGAGTTTGCAAGGGTCTGCACTACCTCTTCATGGGAGTTTTTCACTACAGACGTGGTGCCCACCATCTTCTCCTTGTCATCCTCCAGCTTTACAGCTGCCAGGGCCGTGGGTGAGCCACTGACGTGAACTGCATTGTAGGCTTCCTGGGGAATGGCAATGTGGGTAATGCTCTGCTGCTGAGGATCCCCACGGGGCTGGGCAGAGTAAACAGGGATGGTCCAGGTTTCTCCTGTAGGGCTAGTAATGGTCCCAGTGGCACTGTACAGGTGGGCACTGTCTACTGTCAGTAAGTCTGGCCTCAAAGACACATAACTCTGCTGCTGGCCCTGTGGAATGGCCAGCACGGTAGCCACCGGTTGCCCTGAGATGGCATAGGACACAGTGATGGGCATGTCCACTTTGCGCTTCTTCACTGGCTGGAGGACACTGGCTGTGCCAACCCGCCGTTCCCCTTCCCGGGGTGAGCCCTGCTGAGACGGTGGTGGGGAAAGGGCACCCACGGTCTGGATTTGGATCTGCTGACCCCCGGCAAGAGACTGGCCAGCCACTAGCTGAGCCTGGATCTGCTGATGTGGGATGTGCTCCTCTGGAATCTCTGCAGCCTGGATCTGCTGGGCTGCCTGCACGTGCTGCACCTGGATCTGGGCCGCCTGCAGCTGCGAAGGGCTGGGGCTCTGCAGAGACGGGGTCTGGATGGAAGGGGCTGCCGGCTGTGGTGCTTGGCCTTGGATCTGCACCTGGACCTGGATGGGCTGCTCAGCAGGCTGGTGAACCGTGAGCTGCGGGGAGAGCTGCTGAGCCGAGACCTGCTGCGGAGACTGCTGTACCTGCACCTGTACCTGCAGCGACAAGATTCAGCAGTGAGTGAACAAGGCAACATCAAGAATCCAGCCCCAAAAGGAATCCATCTCAGGCAGGCTCCCTAGGTAAGGTGAGGAGGAGGGGCTGCCATACCCAAAGCTTCTGAGGAGGTCACAATACCCAAAACCAAATGCAAAACTCTCCAGCATCACACAGCATTCAGAGCAACAATTATCTACCAAAGAAGGCAAGGCCATCAAATGGGATCCATGAAGAAAACATCAGATCCTGTTTTAAACTGTGACCCCCTTTGTTTTTGCATGTTGGTATAGTAGTACCAGTATGTAATTTATAAAAATATACTTGGGTGTATGTTTAAGGAATAGTTTATCTATGGACTGAGTGATAAAAAGTGTGGGGACCAATGTTCTAAAAGATCAGTAAGGTAAGTACATTTCACAGGTGTGCAATTCTCAACCCAGGATCAAAACTACCCCCACCACAGCCTAGTGAAAAACACAGTAGAGACAAAACTTGTGAAATCCCTTTTGGAGGGACCTCCCTACATTGCTACTGAAATGCAGCATTAAAGAGTGCTTAACTAAGATACTTTTGTTTTAAAAAAGAAACCATTAAAACCACCCCCAACAAGATTTCCTGTAATTTAATCTAAGGAAGGTTACTATAGCCTGAACCACACATTTCTGATGATAACGCAGCTCATTTCTTATTGCTGTTACCTCAGCATACAGAGCAGCATGAAAGGATGCCATGTGTAGTCTGTAAATTGAAAAAAAGATTTTTTTCCTCCAGACACACCCATCTAACACTAATCTAGGAAGGTAAAGAGAAGGCAGACGAGAGATTTTATCTTTTCCCTTTTTTTTTTTAAGGATTTTATTTGACAGAGACACAGCGAGAAAGGGAACACGAGCAGAGAGCCTGATGCAGGGCTCGAACCCAGCACGCTGGGATCATGACCGGAGCTGAAGACAGACACTTAACAACTGAGCCACCCAGATGCCTCCTGCCTCTTGATTTCAGCTTGGGTCATGATCTTGGGGTCATGTGATCAAGTTCCCTGTCAGGCTCCACCCTCGGAGGGGAGCCTGCTTGGGATTCTCTCCTTCTGTCCCAACCCCTGCTCATGTGTGCATTCTCTCTAAAAGAAATCAACCGCCCCACCCCCAAAAAATGGGGACACGTGGGTGCTGCAGTTGGTGAAGCATCTAACTCTTGGTTTCAGCTCAGGTTATGATCTCAAGAGTCATGAGACTGAGCCCCATGTTGGCTCTGTGCTCAGCAGGGAGTCAATTTGATATTCTGTCTCCTTCTGGCCCTCTCACTTGTGCTCTCTCTAAAATAAATGTTAAAAAAAAAAAATACAAAAAACCCCCACTGAATTGTATACTTTAAATGGGTGAATTATACGAGAATTAGATCTCAATAAAGCCATCACCAATTAAAAAGATAAGCAAGGAGTTTATGTAAAGAGAATAAGCCTGAAGTTAGATTTGAATTGCTGCTGTACTTTTCTAGCTGGGAGTCCCCAAGTTTCAGTTTCCTCAGGTATAATAAAAAGGAGGAGGAACACCTGGATGGCTCAGTCAGTTAACTGTCTGCCTTTGGCTCAGGTCATGATCCCCAGGTACTGGGACTGAGCCCCTGGAGCCCCTCATCAGGCTTCCTGCTCAGTGGGGAGCCTGCTTCTCCCTCTGCTTGCTGTTCCCCCGCTTGTGCTCACTGTCAAATTAAAAAAAAAAAAAAATCTTAAAAATAAAAATAAAAAATAAAAAGGGGGAGAACACCTAACTCCCTACAGAGTTGTTATGAGCATAAGTTAAGTAGGTACTCAATACCTAGGTTTCCTTCATTATAAGTAATATTTCTTTATACCAGTGAGTCTCAAAATACAGTTTCCAGGCCAACAGCATCATCACCCAGGCACTTGTTAGAAACACTAATTCTCAGGTCCCATCTCAGAACTACTGAATCAGAAACTCTGGGGAACAAGCCAACAATCTATCTTAACAAGTCTTCCAGGTGACTAATGCATGCTCAAGTTTAGAACCAGTGCTTTTACATAAGGTCATAAAGGAAACTTATGAAACCAGTTACTACAGAACAGTAGTTTTCAAGCTTTTTGGTCTCAAAAAATTATTGAGGATTCCCAATAGCCTTTTTTTCCCCCTTTTTAACATGGGTATAGTTACTGATATTTACCACATTAGAAATTAAAACCTGGGTATCACACAAACCAGTCACATTAACATAAATAACAGCTGAAAGGCCTGTCTAGTTTTACTGTGCTTCACTTTATTGTGCTCACCACACAATGTTTTTTGTTTTTGTTCTTTAGACAAAGATGTGGCACCCCAGCACTAATCAAATCTATTGGCGCTGTTTTTTCTAACAGCATTTGTTCACCTCATGTCTCTGTGTCACATTTGGGGAATTCTCACATTTCAAACTTTTTTATCATTGTATTTTTTAATAGTGATTGGGCAACAAGATCTGTGATGTTACTAAGTTACTTGTTGTAACTGTTTTCAGCCTAACAAATCTCACCTATAGAAGATGGCAAACTTAAATCGATAAATGTGTGTGCTCTAACAGCTCTACCAATTGGCCAATTGCCCCTCCTTAGGCCTCCCTATTCGCTGAGACAAAAATAATACTGAAATTAGGCCAATTAATAACAACCGTTTCTAAGTGAAAGGAAGAGTCATTTTCAAAAGCTAGAAATGACTGAACTTAGTGAGAAAGGCATGCTAAAAGCCAAGGTAGCCCCAAAGCTAGGCCTCTTATGACAAACAGTCAAGTTGTAAATGCAAAGGGAAAATTTTTTTGGTAAAGATTTTATTTATTTGACAGAGACACAGAGAGAGGGAACACAAGCAGGGTGAGTGGGAGAGGGAGAAGCAGGCTTTCTGCCAAGCAGGGAGCCCGACATGGGGTTTGATCCCAGGATCCTGGGATCATGACCCGAGCCAAAGGCAGACACTTAAGGACTGAGCCACCCAGGTGCCCCACAAAGGAAAACTTCTTGAAGGAAATTCAAAGTGTTACTTCAGTGAACACATGAATGATAACACTAAACAGCTTTATTACTAATAAGGAGAAAGTTTAAGTGGTTTGGATAGAAGATCAAGCCAGCCACAACATTCCCTTAAGCCAAAGCCTAATTCAGAGCAAGACCCCAACTCTCTTCAATTCTACAAAGGCTGAAGAGAGGTGAGGAACCTGCAGAAGAAAAGTCTGAGGCTAGCAGATGTTGGTTCATGTGGTTTGAGAAGCAGTCTCCATAACATAAAAGGGTAAGGTAAAGCAGAGGTGCTGATGTAGAAGCTACTGCCAAGTTATCTAGAAGACCTAAGATAATTAACAAAGGTGGCTACACCAACAGCAGATTTTCAATGTAGATAAACAGCCTTATATTTGAAGAAGGTGCCATCTAGGACTTTCATAGCTAGAGAGGAGAAAGCAATGCCTGGCTTCAAAGCCTCAAAGAACAGGCTGACACAGTATTAGGGACTAATGCAGCTGGTGACTTCATGGTGAAGCTCATGTTCATCATTTACTATTCCAAGGATCCCAGGGCCCCTAGAATTTATGCTAAATCTACTCAAGCTTATACTTTATAAACAGAGCAACAAAGGCTGGATGACAGTACATGTGTTTAACATGGCTTACTGAATATTTTGAATCCACTGTTGAGAGCTACTGCTCAGGAAAAAGATTCTACTGCTCACTGACAATGCATGTGATTACCCAACAGCTCTAATGGACACGAACGACGAGATTATTGTTGTTTTCATGTCTGCGAATACAACATCCATTCTGCAGCCCAAAGATGAGAGTATTTTTTTACTTTCAAGTCTTATAATTAAAAAAATGTATTTTGTAAAGGTATATATGCTTGGATATAGAGAGTGATTCCTCTGAACACCTGGGTAAAGTAAACTGAAAACTCTGGAAAGGATTCACCATTCTAGATGCCATCAAGAATATTCATGATCTGGGCACCTGGGTGGCTCACTTGGTTAAGCGACTGCCTTTGGCTCAGGTCATGATCCTGGAGTCCCGGGATCGAGTACCACGTCCAGCTCCCTGCTCAGCAGGGAGTATGCTTCTCTGGCTGATCTCTCGCATTCTCTCTCTCTCTCCCTCTCAAATAAATAAAATCTTAAAAAAAAAGAATATTCATGACTCATGGGAAGAAATTAAAATATCAACATTATCAGAAGTTTAAAAGAAATTGATTCTGATCTTCACAGATGACTTTAAAGGGTTCAACACTTCAGCGGAGACAGTACATGCAGGTGGAAAGAGCAAGAGAACTACAACACGGATCCTAAAGATGTGACTGAATTGGTGCATTTTCATGATAAAACTTTAATGGATGAAGAGTTGCTTCTTAAAGATGAGCAAGAAAGTGGTTTCCTGAGATGGAATCTACACCTGGTGACAATGCTGTTAAGAATGCTGAAATGATGGGGGGCACCTGGGTGGCTCAGTGGGTTAAAGCCTCTGCCTTCGGCTTAGGTCACGATCTCAGGGTCCTGGGATCGAGCCCCGCATCGGGCTCTCTGCTCACCAGGCAGCCTGCTTCTCCCTCTCCCTGCCTGCCTCTCCACCTACTTGTGATCTCTGCCTGTCAAATAAATAAATAAAATCTTAAAAAAAAAAAAAAAAAAAAAGACTGCTGAAATGAGGGTGCCTAGGTGGCTCAATTGGTTAAGCATCTGCTTTCGGCTCAGGTCATGATCCCAGGGTCCTGGGATCAAGTACTGCATCAGGCTCCTTGCTCAGTGGGGAGCCTGGTTCTCTCTCTGCCTGCCGGTCCTTCTGCTTGTACTCTCTCTCTGACAAATAAATAAAATCTTAAAATCTGCCACATTCACCCCAACCTTCAGCAACCACCAATCAGCAGTCAACAACTTCGAGGAAGGACCCTCCATCAACAAAAAGGATTACAACTCACTCAAAGCTCAGGTTATGGTTAGCATATTTTTTAGCAATAAAGTATTTTTAAATTAAGGCATGTACATTCTTTTTAAAGACATAATGCTATTGCACACTTAACAGACCACAGTATAGCATGAATAACTTCTATACACACTGGGAAACCAAAAAACTCATTTGACTCGCTTTACTGCAATATTCACTCTACTGCCATAGTCTAGAACTGAATCTGCAATATCGTGGAGGTATGCCTGCATTTGCCAAAACAAAAAATTGATAAGAGTTGCCTTTTTTACATTTTTTGAAAAACTCTTTAAGAGTTGACTTAATTGAAGACAGCTGGATTTTCCTATCTGCTTCTACATTCAATCTGTTGTGCACGTATAATACATGAGCTCTAAAAATCACCATTGGTACATTCATGAGAATGGCAGTGAAAAAGGCAAATAACATCTCAGTATTTTTTTTTTTTAAGATTTTATTTATTTATTTGACAGACAGAGATCACAAGTAGGCAGAGAGGCAGGCAGAGAGAGAGAGACTTTGGATCTAAAATGGCATCAGATTGGGCGCCTGGGTGGCTCAGTTGGTTAAGCAACTGCCTTCGCTCAGGTCATGATTCCTGGGGTCTGGGATTGAGGCCCACATCAGGCTCCCTCTGCTCAGTGGGTTAAAGCCTCTGCCTTTGGCTCAGGTCATGATCCCAGGGTGCTGGGATCGAGCTCCATATCGGGCTCTCTGTTCAGCGGGGAGCCTGCTTCCTCCTCTCTCTGCCTACCTGTGATCTGTGTGTCAAATAAATAAAACCTTTTTAAAAAATTATTTATTTATTTATGGGGCGCCTGGGTGGCTCAGTGGGTAAAGCCTCTGCCCTCGGTTTAGGTCATATCTTAGGGTCCTGGGATCGAGCCCCACATCGGGCTCTCTGCTCAGCAGGGAGCCTGCTTCCTCCTCTCTCTCTCTGCCTGCCTCTCCACCTACTTGTAATCTGTCAAATAAATAAATAAAATCTTTAAAAAAATTTATTTATTTGACAGAGAAAGATCACAAGTAGGAAGAGAGGCAGGCAGAGCATTCTTCTTGAACATTCTGACTTTATATTTCAACCTGGGAAGACTGCTTTCTGGCTCTTCTGTACAGCTATGACACTGCAATTAGTTCTCAATTCTGAGCTGGTTGTTTTCTTTATTCTCGTGACTTTTTTTCTCAGATTCCTAACTTCACTGAGTATATAACCAATTAAGTTTTTCAGAAGGTATGTCTGAATGTGATCCATGGAGCAGCATATTCAGCATCAACCTGGAAATTTATTAGAAATGAAAATTTTCGAGGCACCTGGGTGTCTCAGTTGGTTAAGCATCTGCCTTCCACTCAGGTCAGGATCTTGGAGTCCTGGGATTAAGCCCATCACTGGACTCCAAGCTCAGCAGGGAGTATGCTTCTCCCTCTGCCCCTCCCCCTGCTTTCTCTTCCATGCACTCTTTCAAATAAATAAAATCCTTTTTTTTTTTTTTAAAGATTTTATTTATTTACTTGACAGAGAGAGAGCAACAGAGGAAAAGCAGGAAGCAGATTCCCTGCTGAGCAGGGAGCCCTATGCAGGACACAATCCCAGGACTCCAGGATCATGACCTGAGCCGAAGGCAGGCACTTAGTGAACTGAGCCACCCAGGTGCCCCAATACATAAAATCTTAAAAAAAAAAAAAAAAAAAAAAAAAAGGAGCGGGCGCCTGGGTGGCTCAGTGGGTTAAAGCCTCTGCCTTTGGCTCAGGTCATGATCCCAGAGTCCTGGGATCGAGCCCCGCATCGGGCTCTCTGCTCGGTTGGGAGCCTGCTTCCTCCTGTCTCTCTGCCTGTCTACCTACTTTTGGTCTCTGCCTGTCAAATAAATAAATTTTAAAAATCTTTAAAAAAAATTCTCTGGAAATGAAAGCATTATGTCAATGAAAAATCTACACCCCATGTTCACATCATTATTTATAACAAACAAGACAGGAAAATGGTTGAGTGTCTGCCAACAGATGAAGTTCTGACATTTGTGAAACACAGATGGACACTGAGGACTTTATGCTTGTAAGTCAGAGAAAAACAAATACTACATGATTTTACATATATGGAATCTAAAAAAAAGAAACTCATAGATAAAGAGGTCAATTTATGATTACTAAAAGTGGGCACAGGGAGGAGGAAGAATTGAATGAATGTGGTCCAAAGGTGTTAACTCAGAGCTATAAGATACAGAAGTGCTAGGGAGATAATGTACAACAGGATGACTGTAGCTAATACGGCTACACGGTATAGAGAAAAGTTGTTAGGAGAGTAAATCCTTTTTTTTTTTTTTTTTTAAGATTTTATTTATTTATTTGTCAGAGAGAGAGCGAGCGAGAGAGCGAGCACAGGCAGACAGAGTGGCAGGCAGAGGCAGAGGGAGAAGCAGGCTCCCTGCCGAGCAAGGAGCCCGATGTGGGACTCGATCCCAGGACGCTGGGATCATGACCTGAGTCGAAGGCAGCCACTTAACCAACTGAGCCACCCAGGCGTCCCAGGAGAGTAAATCCTAAGAGCTTGCATCACGAAGGCAAAATTCCTTTTTCTTTATCTTTTTTATCTTTATGAGGTGACAGAAGTTAACTAAACCTTTATTGTGGTAATCATTTCATGATATGTAAGTCAAATCATTAAAGTATATAAACTTATACATGCTATATATCAATTATATCTCAATAAAATCGGGGAAAAATGCAAACATTCAGAAGTGACCCCAGTCCTACCTACACTAAATCAGAATTCAGGGCATGGGGTGAGGGAAGCAGCTATTCTCCCTTTTTTAAAGATTTATTTGACAGAGAGCGCGGGCCTTCGCGAGAGTGCACGTATGAGCATGAGTTGGGGGAGGGGCAGAGACTCTCAAGCAGACTCCCCACTGAGCATGGAGCCAGGATGAGCCACCCAGGTGCCCTAGCCATTTTTCATTTTAAGAAACTCTCCAGATGAGGGGCATCTGGGTGGCTAGGATGCTTAAGCAGATAACTCCTGGTTTCTGCTAAGGTCATGATGTCAGCGGATCGGGGGTGGGGTGGGGTGGCAGAGATGACCTGTGTTGGGCTCTGTGCTCAGGGAGTCTGCTTCAGGACTCTCTCTCCTTCTGCCCCCCACGAGGCTCTCTCTTTCTAAAATAAATATCTTAAAACAAAACAAAACCTCCCCAGGTGATTCTAGTTACCTGGATAACCACTAGTCTACAAGTTTTATTGGCCCTGACTTGTCAACATTCTTAATTAGTTTGCAGATGGAAAATCTTTTCATTTTCCTCAGTGTCATTCAGAGCCTAAGTAATTCAGAGCTCAACACATTAGGACTAAGTATTCCAACTAAGGAACAATGAGAAATCATGAAGTAACACATGTACTACCTATATTAGGAATACTTCTCTTCCAATCACTGAAACTCAAACAAAACCAAAAAAACATATCTAGTACCACTTCTTTGATTTTTTTTTTCCCTTCTGGCTAAAGTGTAAAATAAAATCAGTATTTCATTTAAAGGAGAAAAGGGGCACCTGGGGGCACAGTCAAGTCAGTTAAGTGGCTGACTCTTAGTGTCAGGCCAGGTCATGATCTCAGGGTCATGAGATCAAGCCCCACGTGATGTTCTGCTCAGTGCAGAGTCAGCTTGAGTCTCTCACTCCCTCAGCGCCCCCCCCAGGATGAATAAACAAATCTTTAAATAAATAAATAAATAAGAAAATAAACCAAACGTGTAGGGTCAATTTCCAAATTCTGCCTCATAAACAACTTTTAAAATTACTTTATTTCCACAGGAGAGAGTAAACAATTCTTCCCTCACACTCCTCTGAAGCTGTGCTGGTCCAATATCCTCTACATGTAGTTGGCCATCACCTGTAATGTTCAAACTATAGCGTGCTACAAGTTCAAAACATAACCAGATTTCAACGATTTGTACCAAAAAAAAGGAAAATAGTTTTTAATATTATACTGATTACATGTTGAAGTATTAGATTAGATTAAATGTGATTAAAAAATCAACTTCACCCTTCTTTTGTCCCCTTTAAAAAACAGATCTAGGAAACTTATATGTAGCTCACGTTCCATTTCACGTTCTGAGTCTCACTGAGGAGGGATGGTTGAGGAGAGTGCTCAACGTGGTAGAACACCCCACTAGGTAAGGAATCACACATGCAGGAACCTACCTGCACCTTTTCACAACTAGTCTAGCAAAAATTTAGGAACCCTGGTAGAATTTCTATTCAACTAACACTCTTCTGAAAATCGTAAAGTCTCTACCCAAGTATTAAACATTTACCAAACTCTTATACGAATGAACTTAGAAATACGGTGAGGGAAGAGATTTAAATTTGAGTAAAAGGCTGGACATGAAGGGCCAGGAAAAGGAGCAATACGTGGTTCACCAATCCAAAGTGATGATCAGGATCCCAATCAGCCCACAATGTGCCAATGAGGGAGTAGCTGACTGCAGTCCGTTTTTGGCTGCACACCCATGTTTGCAGAATACATCATAAAATGAGCGTTGCCTCTCTAAGGCAGAAGCCAGACTCATTCTCCGAACCTCTCCTGCAGCTAGTGCGGGCATGTGACCAAAGCTTCCTAAATTAGACACACTGCATGAAATCTGGACTCAGAAGGGAGCAACATGAGGCAGCAAGAACCACAACCTCCATTTTCTGGTAAGAGTGGAGGAATGTGGCAGAAATGGAGCAGGATGGCATAGATCCCAATGAGACTGTGGTAGGGCAAGGACCTGTGCCCAGGGGTGTGGCAGAAAGTCTCTGCCAGAGCAGGCCAGCAATGCGACCTGAGTCCTGTGCCTGGCTGCAGTCTCCAAGACCCACTCTCCGGCCCTCCCACAAATTCCTTGAGCTAACTACTATCCTTTAGTCATTTTTTTCTGAATAAAAAAGGGGGATGAGGGGGGAATGTCTAATATTTGTAACTAAAAATCAATACCCAGATGGATACAGAAAATATCACACCAAGCTAAAAACCTTAAAATAGCATTTACTCTGGGAGAGGAGGATGTTCAGAGGAGTTACTAGAGCTCTGAATTGCATCTGTTAAGTTTATGTATTGAAAGAAAAAAAAGAATGGGGTGCCTGAGTAGCTCAGCTGGTTAAGCATCTGACTCTTGATCTTAGTCCAGGTCTTGATTTCACGGTCTTGAGTTCAAGCCCCATGTTGGGCTCCATGCTGGGCATGGAGCCTACCTACTTAAAAAAAAGAAAAAAAGAAAGGATAAAAATGGCACCACCAACAGTGTGGGAATAAATGTTTGGGTACTTTTAAAATATTTGAGGGACGCCTGGGTGGCTCAGTTGGTTAAGCAGCTGCCTTCGGCTCAGGTCATGATCCCAGCGTTCTGGAATCGAGTCCCGCATCGGGCTCCTTGCTTGGCGGGGAGTCTGCTTCTCCCTCTTCTATCTGCCTGTCTCTACCTGTGATCTGTGTCTGTCAAATAAATAAATAAAATCTTTAAAAAAAAAATAAAAAAAAAATAAAATATTTGAAAAGCAACTGAGGCCCAAGGTAGGAATAGCACTAATGAGAAGAGGAAGAAGAAAACAACAGCAGCTATTATTTATTTATTAAAGGATTACTATGTGCCAGGGAATGTGTTTAGGACTTAATATTTTATATAACCCTCAAAGTAACTACAACATAAGTTCTTTTATTTTCATGATGTAGATAAAGAAATGGACTCTGTGGTTAAATCACTTGCTTAAGATGACGTATCTAAAGTTGCAAAGACAGACCAGATTGCTGTCTGTCCCGGAGCCAAGTCTGGATTTTGATTAACTCTTTCTCATTCTCAGTAATTCCACACTATGATGAGGGGTTACGAACCATCCAGCATGGAGGGGACGTACAATAGCAAGAAGAAAAAGAGGAAGAGGGACAAGAGTTGAAATGACAAATGAAGAGTTGCAAAAGGAGCAAGTGATGAGAGGTCCCCTTCCCCAAAGTACCCTTCACTTAGTGCAGCCAGATTGACCAACCAGCCGTGTGTGAAGCCTCAGTTCCCGTCCTGTAGAAGGGCAGAGGAACAAGCAATTTCATGGATGTGAAATGAAACCCAAACCCTGGGATTCACCATCAGAAGGCCTTCTTTCGGGGCACCTGGGTGGCTCAGTGGGTTAAGCCTCTGCCTTTGGCTCGGGTCATGATCTCTGGGTCCTGGGATCTAGCCCTGAGTCAGCCTCTCTGCTTGGCAGGGAGCCTGCTACCTTCTCTCTCTCTGCCTCCCTCTCTGCCTACTTGTGATCTCTCTCTCTCTGTCAAATAAATAAATAAATAAAATCTTAAAAAAAAAAAAAAGAAGGCCTTCTTTCTAGCACATGCATCTAACTCCATGTGGATGCATTAGGAAGCACCCAACTCAAGAGGGTTCTTAAAAGGGAAGTTCCAAATGAATCCCCTTTATCCAGCTCAGGCTAACCAACCAGGAACAGAAAACTTGGACCTTTCTTAGTACTATACACACTATCAAGGCATTTATATGACAGTTTTTGTTTTTGTCCTTAGAAGTTGCCTCCTTACCTTACCTAGATGAATGATACTGTGGTATAATAAAAAAAAATATGTATTTTATTCTCTCTGGTTCCTGGCCAGAGCTCCTAAAACCTTTATAATTTTGTGATAATAAAAATGCTAGATCCATCTTGTGTTCTATTGAGGCAACTCTTGGTGGGCTCCTCGACAGAGGCTGGTCACCAGAAAGACCAAGCCATGATTAGAAGCTTGATACTTTCAGCCCCACACTCCATTCTCTGGAGAAGAAAGAAGGGTTAGAAATTGAGTTACTAATGGATTATACCTATGAGATGTAGCCTCCATAAAAATCCCAGAAGTATGGGGTTCAGGGAACTGACTTGTTGGTGAATATGCCAGGAATGTGGTGCACCCCAATTCCATATGGACAGAGGCTCCTGTATATCTTTATCTGGCTATTCATTTGTATCTTCTATCATATCATTTATTACATAATATACCAGCAAATGTGTTTCCCTGAGTTCTGTGAGTTGTTCCAACAAATTATGAAACCTGAGGAGGGGTAGTAAGAACCCCAACTGATAGCTAGTCAATCAGAAGTACAGATGATATCCTAGGACTTGATTGGTATATGAGCTGGAGGGCAGTCTTGTGGGACGGATCCCTTAACCTATGGGACCTGACACTAACTCCAAGTAGACAGTGTCAAATGAATTGCAGGACAGCTAGCTGATGTCAGAGAATTGGTCAATGTGGGAAAAAACCCCTCACATTTGGTGGCCTGAAGTGTGACTGTGTTAGTAGTAGAAAGTAAAGGAACACAGTGAGGCTTATTCAGATGGCTATTCTGTGATTAACCTTTAACATGTACCTTTGTCTCCCACCAATTCACTAAAACTGTTCTAAGGATTTAATTACTGTGTCAAAACCAACAATGTCTGTGCTGCTTCTAGGCTGGACGGATGAGGAAGTCTGACAGAGGAAACTCTCTAAGGTGGTTAACACATGGTTTTTAAAAAGCAATCTAATTTTGCCATAATTTAAAAAAAAAAGCAATCTAGAAAACAGCCTAGGTTCTCAAGACAGTATAAACTGTTTTGAAATTTTAAATAACAGTAATACAGACATATTTTTAATTCTTATTAAAAGGGTTAGATTGAGAGGTTCTTGGGTGGCTCAGTTGGTTAAGCAACTGCCTTCGGCTCAGATCATGGTCCTGGAGTCCCGGGATCGAGTCTGGCATCAGGCTTCCTGCTCAGCAGGGAGTCTGCTTCTCCCTCTACCCCCCCCCATGCTCTCTCTTCTTATTCTCTTTCAAATAAATAAAATCTTAAGAAAAAAAAGCGGGGGGTTAGGTTGAGACACTGAGACACAATACAGCTGACTCTTTAACAACTTGGGTTGAACTGCATGGGTCCATTTATATGCAGGTTTTTTTCTGATAGATGCAGCAGAGTATTGAATATGTATTTTCTTGGGGCACCTAGGTAGCTCAGTTGGTTAAATGTCCAACTTGGGTCATGATCTCATGGGTCATGACATTGAGCCCTGCCCTACATCAGGCTCTGTGGACTCTGCTTGAGATTCTCTGCCTCTGCTCTCCCACCCTCACGTGCGCACGCATACTCTCTCTCAAATAAAATCCTTAAAAAAGGAAAATGTATTTTTTCTTCCTTATGATTTAACATTTTCTTTCATCTAGATTATGAGAATACAGTATATAATACATGTAACATACAAAATATTTGTTAATTGACTGCTAATGTTGTCAGTAAGACTTCCAGTCAACAGTAGGCTATTAAGTTTTTGGGGAGTCAAAAATTACACAAAGAGGGACGATGGTGGCTTAGTCGGTTAAGTGGCTGCCCTTGGCTCAGGTCATGATCCCAGGGTCGTAGAATGGAGTCCTGCATCAGGCTCCCTGTTGAGCAGGGAGCCTGCTTCTCCCTTTGCCTGCAGCAAACCCTGCTTGTGCACTCTCTCTCTCTGACAAATAAATAAAAATCTTTTAAAAAATTACATGAAGATTTGCAACTGTGCAGGGAGTCAACACCCCTAACCCCACATTGTTCAAGAGTCAACTGTACCATGGGGCAAAGAATCTTTTAACCATGTGAATTGAGAAGGCAGGTCTGTTTAGACGTACATGACAGTATGTACATACGTCACCCCTCTAGCCTCATCCAGTCATTCAATGCACTCTAGTTAGACCCACCTTTTTGCCCTTTTTTTTAAAGTACACTCCACACCTAGTGTGGAGCCCAACGTGGGGCTTGAACTCATGAGCCTGAGTTCAAGACCTGAGCTGAAATCAAGAGTCAGGCATTTAACTGAGCTACCTAGGTGCCCCAGTTTTTCTGCCATTTTTTAAAAATAAGCAGGCTCTCACCGTAGGGCTTTCTGATGTGGAATGCTCTTTTCTCAGATAACCACCATGGTTCATCTGCCAACACCCTTTGGTCTTAACTCAATGTTAAGAGCACACTGGGGCTTATCCTGATCCCCCCACCTGCTTTTGTTTCACTCCTCTGCATTCATCACTATATAGTAAGATTTTTCTTATGTAACCATCTCTCTCCTTCCAGGTATAATGTTATACTCCACAAATCAGGGAGCTTTCGGTCTAGCATCTAGAGCAAAGGGATTTATCCATAGAGACATAAGATGTCTGGGACAGGGAAGAAAAGATTAAGAATCATTGTCCTGGGGCGTATAGGTGGCTCAATCGTTAAGCATCTGCCTTTACCTCAGGTGAAGATCCCAGGGTTCTGGGATCAAGCCCTGCATCAGGCTCCTTGCTCAGTGGGAAGCCTGCTTTTCCCTCTCCCACTCCCTGCTTGGATTCCTTCTCTCGTGGCCTCGCTCTTTCTCAAATAAATAAAATCTTAAAACAAAAACATTGCCCTATACCTACAAGTTCAAAGCAAAATATTCGCAAACAGCACTTTTCTTTCATTGCAAAATTAGTCTTTTTTTTTTTTAAGATTGATTTATTTTTAGAGAAAGAGCACATGAGCTTAGCACCTACTAAGTAGGGAGCCCAATGCAGAGCTTGATCCCACAAAACTGAGACAACAACCTGAGCCAAAACCAAGAGTCAGATGCTCACCTGACTAAGTCATTCAGGCGCCCCTTGTGTTTACTTAAAAATTCAAGCCCACTCAATATCACCAAAACCATCTATGAAAAACCCACAGCAAATATCATTCTCAATGGAGAAAAACTGAGAGCTTTTCTGCTAAGGTCAGGAACATGGCAGGAATGTCCGTTATCACCACTGCTATTCAACATAGTACTAGAAGTCCTAATCTCAGCCATGAGACAACAAAAAGAAAGTAAGGCATCCAAATCGGCAAAAAAGTCAAACGATCACTCTCTGCAGATGATATGATACTTTATGTGGAAAACCCAAAAGACTCAACTCCAAATCTGCTAGAACTTGTACAGGAATTCAGTAAAGTGTCAGAATATAAGATAAATGCATAGAAATCAAAAACTGCATTTCTATACACCAACAACAAGATAGAAGAAAGAGAAATTAAGGGGTCAATCCCTTATTTACAATTGCACCCAAAACCATAAGATACCTAGGAATAAACCTAACCAAAGAGGAAAAGAATCTGTACTCAGAAAACTATAAAGTACACATGAAAGAAATTAAGGAAGACACAAAGAAATGAAAAAACATTCCATGCTCATGGACTGGAAGAACAAATATTGTGAAAATGTTTATGCTACCTAAAGCAATCTACACATTTAATTCAATCGCTATCAAAATACCATCAATTTTTTTCAAAGAAATGGAACAAATAATCCTAAAATTTATATGGAACCAGAAAAGACCTCGAATAGCTAGAGAAATGTTGAAAAAGAAAGCCAAAGTTGGTAGCATCACAATTCTAGACTTCAAGCTCTATTACAAAGCTGTCATCATCAAGACAGTATGGTACTGGCACAAAAACAGACACATAGATCAATGGAACAGAATAGAGAGCCCAGAAATAGACCCTCAACTCTATGGTCAACTAATCTTCGACAAAGCAGGAAAGAATGTCCAATGGAAAAAAGACAGTCTCTTCAACAAACAGTGCTGGGAAAATAGGACAGCCACATGCAGAAGAATGAAACTAGACCATTTCCTTACACCACACACAAAAATAGACCGAAAATGGATGAAGGACCTCAATGTGAGAAAGGAATCCATCAAAATCCTTGAGGAGAACACAGGCAGCAACCTCTTAGACCTCAGCTGCAGCAACTTCTTCCTAGAAACATCACCCAAGGCAAGGGAAGCAAGGGCAAAAATGAACTATTGGGACTTCATCAAGATCAAAAGCTTCTGCACAACAAAGGAAACAGTCAACAAAACCAAAAGACAACCCACAGAATGGGAGAAGATATTTAAAAACGACATATCAGATCAAGGGATAGTATCCAAAATCTATAAAGAACTTAACAAACTCAACACCCAAAGAACAAATAATCCAATCAGGAAATGGGCAGAGGACATGAACAGACATTTCTGCAAAAAAGACATTCAGATGGCCAACAGACACATGTAAAAGTGCTCCACATTACTCGGCATCATGGAAATACAAATCAAAACCACAATGAGATACCACCTTACACCAGTCAGAATGGCTAAAATTAACAAGTCAAGAAACGAAAGATGATGGTGAGGATGCGGAGAAAGGGGAACCCTCCTACACTGTTGGTGGGAATGCAAGCTAGTGTGACCACTCTGGAAAGCAGCATGGAGGTTCCTCAAAAAGTTGAAAGTAGAGCTACCCTACGATCCAGCAATCGCACCACTGGGTATTTACCCTAAAGATACAAATGTAGTGATCTGAAGGGGCACGTGTACCCAAATGTTTATTTACAGCAGCAATAACCACAATAGCCAAACTATGGAAAGAACCTAGATGTCCATCAACAGATAAATGGATAAAGAAGATGTGGTCCATACATACAATGGAATACTATGCAGCCATCAAAAGAAATGAAATCTTGCCATTTGCAATGACATGGAGAGAACTAGAGGGTATCATGCTGAGCAAAGTAAGTCAATCAGAGAAAGACAATTATCATATGATCTCCCTGATATGTTGAATTTGAGAGGCAATGTGGGGTGTTTGCTGGGTAGGGAAGGAAAAAATGAAATAAGATGGGATTGGGAGGGAGACAAACCATAAGAGACTCTTAATCTCACAAAACAAACTGAGGATTACTGGGGCTGGGGAAGTAAGGAGAGGGTGGTTGGGTTATGCACATAACCCAACATTTGTGGTTGGGTTATGGACACTGGGGAGGAGGGTATGTGCTATGGTGAGTGCTGTGAAGTGTGTAAACCTAGCAATTCACAGACCTGTACCCCTGGGGCTAATAATATATTATATGTTAATAAAAAATTTTTAAAAAGATAAATTAAAAAAAAAAATTCAAGCCCAGTATGGAGCCCAGTTAAAAATAAATAAACAAATAAAAATTGAGCTCTTCTCCTTAGCACCCCACTCCCAAGCCCAATTACTGTTTTGAACTTTACTACTATTGTTCAAGAACTACTACATTCTGCATGTTAAAACAGTGATACTAAACTGGTTTTGACTCTCAGCAATCTGCTAAACATCCTACCCTGTCAAAACACGTAGATCTACCTCGTTCTTCTGGCTACATAGGACAATACACTACAATTGTACCAGTGCCATTATTTGCCATTTCCCTTACTGAGTGACTTGTTCCTAGTGTTATTACTATAATGAGTGCAGCAGTGAATATCCCCATATACATATATACCTGTGAACACAAATGCAAGGTCAAAGGTATGCACACTTAAGCATTTGACAAGTATTGCCAAAACCATTTCCAAGAAGTTACACTAATTTTTTTTGGCATTGTTTAAAAAAAGATTTATTCATTTGAGAGAAAGAGTGAGCAATGGAGAGAACACAGAGGGAGAGAGCAGCAGAGGGAGAGGGAGAAGCAGCCTCTCCCCTGAGCAGGGAGCCAGACGCGGGGCTCTAGGATCCAGGACCCTAGGATGATGATCTAAGCCTAAAGCAGACGCTTAACTGACTGAGCGACCACGCGCCCCAAAGTTACACTAATTTATCCTCTCCATACCCTTGCTGTCCTGGATAATATCTTTATAAATGTTTTCCTATCTAATAAATGAAATATATTTCACTTTCAAAATTTAGACCTCCCTAATTACCAGTAGTATGAAACATCTGATATGCATTTGATCACATGTATTTCTTCTTTCACAAACTACTATATCCTTTGTTCATTTTTTTTACTAGATTATTTTTTCTACTTTCTCGGAGTTCATTGTCTTATCAGCAGCACTATGCAGAAGCACAGGCTCCAGTCAGAGCAGCTTGGGTGCAAACAGTATCTGCTGATACAGGACTTAACTCCCCTATGCCTCATGTGCTATTTTTATTTTCAAAAATTATCCTTTTAAACTAAGTATAGGGGCGCCTGGGTGGCTCAGTGGGTTAAAGCCTCTGCTTTCGGCTCAGGTCATGATCCCAGGGTCCTGGGATCAAGCCCCACATCGGGCTCTCTGCTCCGCGGAGAGCCTGCTTCCTCCTCTCTCTCCCTGCCTGCCTCTCTTGCCTACTTGTAATCTCTGTCTGTCAAATAAATAAATAAATAAAATCTTAAAATAAATAAATAAATAAATAAAAATAAACTAAGTATAGATAGACCAATAAGAGAGACTAAGAAACCGACATGTGTGTATAGTAACTCCGTGTTTTTTTCTTTTAAGTGGGCATGGAGCTGGGCGTTCAAGCTGAACTTGAACTCACAATCCTGAGATCAAGATCTGACCTGAGATCAAGAGTTGGACACTTAACCAACTCAGCCACCCAGGCACCCCTGTATAATAATTTTATAACTGCAAGGCATATATTTGACTCTGATGTCACTCAGAAAAAAATTTTTTTTCAAAGTCTTATATAAAGTTGTATTTTCAGTCATATTTTTATTAATACTGTCTAGCTTATGATTTTAGTAACTTTAACAGTATCAATTTTTGTAAGTGACAATATCAATTTAATCTTTATTGATCTTACAATTAAATCTACAAAGCCAACTTTTAGAAAAATTTTAGAAAATTTTAGAAACATTAAATCCCTCTGGCTTAAGCCAGTTATTAATGAAAATATATTTGCCATAAGAGTTTTTTTGCTTTGCGCGCCTGGGTGGCTCAGTTGGTTAAGTGACTGCCTTCGGCTCAGGTCATGATCCTGGAGTCCTGGGATCGAGTCCCACATTGGGCTCCCTGCTTGGCAGGGAGTCTGCTTCTCCCGCTGACCTCCCTCTTCTCTTGCTCTCTCTCTCTCTCTCAAATAATAAATAAAAATCTTTAAAAAAAAAAGGTTCTTAAAAATTTTTTTAAGATTTTATTTATTTATTTGACAGACAGAGATCACAAGTAGGCAAAGATGCAGGCCAAGAGAGAAGAGGGTAAGCAGGCTCCCTGCTGAGCAGAAGACCTGATGAGGGGGCTCGATTCCAGGACCCTGAGATCATGATCTGAAGGCAGAGGCTTAACCCACTGAGCCACCCAGGCACCCCTTCGTTTTTTGTTTTCTTTTTAAAGATTTTATTTATTTATTTGTCAGAGAGAGAGCGAGCGAGCACAGGCAGACAGAGCGGCAGGCAGAGGCAGAGGAAGAAGCAGGTTCCCTGCAGGGCAAGGAGCCCGATGTGGGACTCCCAGGATGCTGGAATCATGACCTGAGCCAAAGGCAGCCGCTTAACCAACTGAGCCACCCAGGCGTCCCTCGTTTTTATTTTTAAGTGAGAGAGAGAGAGCGCTCAAGTGATGGGAGCGGCAGAGGGACAGAAAGAGATCTTAAGCAAGCTCCATGCTCAGTGCTTGTATCCCATGGGTTTATTATTATATTTACATTTCTTCTTTTATTTACAGGGGTTTTAAGGAAAGATGATGTTAATAGGTGACTTCAATCCGCCATCTTAAACATAAAATTTTAAACATTTTAGACTCAAATCCCAAGCCATTTTTTCCCCTTTTATTTTTTTAAAGTGAGCTCTACACCCAGCATGGGGCTTGAACTCAAGACCCCAAGATCAAGAGTCGCATCGCATGCTCTACAGACTAGTCCCAAACCATTTTAACCTTATGAAAAATGAAGTCTACGCTGTAAGTAACAGCAGAATAATTTCTTGAACCAAAAAATTAGTCTACCTTTCCTATACACCTCCTTCCTTACAAAGAATGGAAAAAAACAGGGTTGCCTGGGTGGCTTAGTCGTTAAGGGTCTGCTTTCAGCTCAGTCCATGATCCCAGGGTCCTGGGATCGAACCCCGAATCCGACTCAGCAGGAGGCCAGTGGCTCCCTCTCCCTCTGCCTGCAGCTCCCCCTGCTTGTGCATGCTCTTTTTCTGTTGAATAAATAAAATCTTAAAATACAAAAAAAACTCACAACCCCCCCCCCAAAACAAAAACAAAAAAACAATACTGCATTCCTCCACGTGCCAGATGTTTTCTTATTTATTATCTCATTCAGTATCACTAAATAGTATTGTCCCGGGCGCCTGGGTGGCTCAGTGGGTTAAAGCCTCTGCCTTCAGCTCAGGTCATGATCCCAGGGTCCTGGGATCGAGCCCCGCATCGGGCTCTCTGCTCTGTGGAGAGCCTGCTTCCTCCTCTCTCTGCCTGCCTCCCTGTCTACTTGTGATATCTCTCTCTCTCTCTCTGCCAAATAAATAAATAAATAAAATCTTAAAAAAAAAAAAACCAACAGTATTGTCCCTATCTAACAGATGAAAAATCTAGGGCTAAGAAGATTTAAATCATGTCAACAAATAGGAGGTCAAGCCAGACTTAAACCCAGGAATGCAACTCCAGAGCCCAGATCCTTCCAATATACCTGCCTGCATTCCTAAGGAGCAAAGAGGCCACAGTCTATCTCATCAAACATACCTCTCTACAGTCCTTGCTCCTCCATCAAGTTCTACCCTTTCCAATTCTCTTGGTATAAAAAACACTGAGGGCAAAATGAAATAGAATCACAATAGACAGGGGCAAGAAAGCAGCATTTGTAAATGGAGCATACTGTTAGTCTCAGATGAGGAAGCCCTAAAGAGGCACTTTAACCTTCTCAGCAAATGTATGAAGTTTCTTTTCTTTCTGTAAGCTCATCACAATTAGCATTATTTCCTGAGGATTACAAATAGTAAATGCAGACCTAGAAATCTACAAGGGACCTAAGTTAGGGAACAATAAAACTAAATGGAAGATCATGAAAATATATTATATCCATTTTAAAACAACTTCCAAATGTCATGCTTTAAATAATGAGGTAACATGAACCCCTCCTCTGCTCTTGATCTGTTCACGGTGACACAGATAAGAGAACCTTCCGTTACACACAGCTATGTCACATCCAAACCCAGTCCCAGAAGACGACTAATTCCCATACTGTTCAAGTCTCCAAAGCAAATGGCAAGTATTTGTAATCTTTTTAGTTTATGGTAGTTGCAAATACTTTTAGTCTATACTAACTATGAAAGCCTTTGTGTTAAATAAAATGTGTTTTAAAAAACCAGAGTACTCCCCTTAGTAAAAATAACCTTGGACATTTGTGATGTGATGTTCCTACTAACCAAAACCCGGATGGCAAATAAAATCTATTAAACAGGATGCACCTCAACATCTCCCTTTTACCTGAACCTGCTGTGGTTGTTGAACCTGAATCTGCTGTTCTTGTTGGGTTTGTGGCTGAACACTGGTGGTGACTGGACAGGCAAGTTCAAGCAAAGACCCAGCCACTTCGGTGCTGTCTGTGTAAATGCAGTTCCCACCCTGTTGGTACACCATGGTAGTGGTAGCTGTCTGCTGGAACTCCTGAAGGGCTTCCGGCCCTTTAGAGGCTAATGAGTCCAGAAATTCCTTCATCCTGTGTTGCGGGACAGACCGCGCCTTCACTCGGATGTACTCTTCAAAGGAAATGGTGTTTTCCAGGGAATTATTCATATTGCAGAGTCCTTAGGGTTCCTAGAAATAAAATAAATGGTCAGAAGTCAAAATTATGCTATCGTTTTCATATTCTGAAATGCAGAGGAATCATGCTTGCATCAGAGTGGAATATTCTGGATAGCTGTGTACATCTAGAATCCAAAATAGACTTATTATACCACCTATTTTTTTAGTTAATAACGTCTAGAAATTGTTTCCATAAACATTTCTTAAATCAAACTATCACAGTGAAAACAAAAAACAAAGGCATGCATCACAGTACTGGATGAAACAGGCTGAAAACACACTCTCCACCCAGCTCTAGGCCAATGCCATCTTCTCTGCAGAGCCAAGCACTGGACAACAAAAGTCACATGCAAAATTACTCTGTGACCATCACAGAGAGGACAACCAAGGAAGTTAGGAGCAGGGATTCCTACTGACATGTTCAATTTCTGCGGCCAATGATGTCCTAGAGTGAAGAATACATATGCCATCTAGCTGTAGCAAGACCCTAGAGAAAGGGAGCATATACTTATGTTTCATCTGCCACCAGAAACACCAAAAATCCGTTTGCCGTATATTGCTCACATTCGTTTACAACACAGCTTACTGGTCAAAAGAACGGATTTTGGAGCCAGCCTGCCAGGGTCCAAATCCCAGCTTGATCTCTCCTTAGCTCTGAAACCCTGGACAAGTTAGTTAACCTTAGTTTGTGTATAAAATGGGGACAAACAGTATCTACCATACAGAATTGACATAAAGATTAAACACACTTCACAAGTAAAATACTTGGAAGAAAATCCAACATGGATAGCACCATATAAGTACTAGCTGGTATTTTTAAAATTAGCTGGGGGAGGGAGCTGAATAGTGCTTTAATTTACTAGGTCACTACTAAGATTCAGAGATCAATTGGTCACATTTTTCATTGGGGTATTTACCCTAAGAATGAATCTGCAGGGGTAGATAGTAATTCTCAATTACCTGGGGGACAACCACGCAATCTATCTATGGACTGCTGAGGGCCCTACCACTGCTACTTTCATACGGTTTCCTCCTCTCCGGATCAGAACCACCTCCAGAACAAAAGCAGCAGCAGGACAGGAGGGTCACACAGACGATGTCAACCTTTTTGCCAAGAAGGGCTCTCTGTCAATCGCAAATGAAAAAGTGATTTGTTTCCCTGGGCCATCAGGGAAAGGCTAGAAGGGCATCAAGGCTAGAAATGCCAGTCTTTTTCACTGCCCAGGTCTTCTGCCTTATGTTACAGATAAAAGGTATATGGGTAATCATCTCATCTCTTTCACTTGACTCTAAACCACTGAGCCACCCAGGCGCCCCTTCTTTCACTTGACTCTAAAATCCTGGCAGACAAGACTGTGTCCCAATACTCTCTGAATGGCTGACATACAATAGGTACATATATGTTTACATATACATATATGTTGCATTTGCAATTGAATGTAAAAAGGAAGAATTATGGCTCTTTGTCCCTGTAACATCTCTAACTTACAACCATAAATGTTACCCCTTTTCTTGGTAAATAGTTAGTATATATCTTGGGAAAAGAACCTATGTATCTGGGACAAGTGTGAGACCAAAGAAAACATAATTCTTACTGCTACTAAGTTACTAACACTGGCAACATTTCTGCCGGACACTGTAAACACACTATACCAGTTGTATTTGGGTGCTTTCAAAGAGAAGAGACCCAACAATAAATCTTTTAATGATGCATATAACATATTCTAAATATATTTTTCCATAAAGAAAGAACAACACATATACCTTGTCCTGCCTAAAGTCAAATCCTAGGCCACTACTCTCCGGAGAGCCTCTATTTCTCAGGAAACTCCAAGCACAATAAAGTGCGAAGAACAGCAAGTGCAGGTCAGGTGAGGGCAAGGTTAAAGCCTTTGCTGACAGCCTCTAATCTGAAATTTAACTCGTTTGTCCCTTTCTCACTTCTCTCCTAACCATCTCCCTTGCTCAGTTCTCTCTTCTCTCTGCTACAGCGGCATTCAGATATCTTCTCTCAGAGTTGAAAATTAGGAGGTCTTTCAAAGTCTATGAGACTTCAAAATTCAGCTCTCAGTGATGTCATGGCACAAATGAGAAGACCACCACCAAGGACAAGCACCTCATCCTTTTCTCACCTATTCAGAGAAGGACATTCCAGTGTAGGTGACCCACAAACACCACACTGGTACAGAATGTGTCAAACTTCCCCTCTGATAAGAGCATCATGACTGGAATTTCCTTCTGAAGAAGGCAGCTCTCATAATATAGACCCAACAACATTACAAAATTCCCAACATGTGACTCTAAATACCTAATCACTTATCCTTCTAACTCAAAAAGGGACAAAGGAGAGATATATAAACAGAAATTAATTGTTTCTATGCTATGCTATTTCAGTAGTCTACCTCCATCATAAAAGAATGGCAGAGGTCAACTGAAACTTACATTTCCCCAAATTTATTTTCTTCAACAATTAGCTGCATTCCCACAAAATAGTGAGAGACTGCTTGAATTCTGAAGACTGTCTGTACTGGAGTCATAGCCACTCTGTTAAAGCAAATTTTTTTTTAAAGATTTTATTTACTTATTTGACAGAGAGAGATCACAAGTTGGCTGAGAGGCAGGCAGACAGAGAGGGGGGAAGCAGGCTCCCCACTGAGTGGAGAGCCCAACTCGGGGCTCGATCCCAGGACCCTGGGATCATGACCCGAGCCAAAGGCAGAGGCTTAACCCACTGAGCCACCCAGACACCCCTCAAAGCAATTTTTTAAAAAGTATGGAGAACCATGTAGCAAAACCTTTTTTTTGGTCTCAAATCTGGGGGAAAAAAATACAAACACACACAAATAACCCCAAAAGTTATAAGTAAGTTTACAGAATCAGAAAACCTTCATACAAGCATTGTTTGATAAAGGCAGGTCCTTAATCTTCCTAGTGACTTATTTCCCTTCATTCCAAATTTCAGTAATCAGGAGGCTTAAGCCTCATATGAAGTCTGATATTAAATATAAAGGAGAACTGCACAAAATTCTTTTTCTAGAAACAAGTTTTCAGGGTAGAATTTACATCTAGTTTTCTGGTTTGTTTTGGGGGGGAAGTAAAAGTAACACATTTATTTTTTAAGAGAAAATATTCATAGTACAGAAAAATAATTTATTTATTTATTTATTTATTTTTTTAAAATATTTTATTTATTTATTTGACGGACAGAGATTACAAGTAGGCAAGAGAGGCAGGCAGGGAGAGAGAGGAGGAAGCAGGCTCTCCATGGAGCAGAGAGCCCGATGTGGGGCTCGATCCCAGGACCCTGGGATCATGACCTGAGCCGAAAGCAGAGGCTTTAACCCACTGAGCCACCCAGGTGCCCCCAGAAAAATAATTTAAAAATAACCCCACATAGCTGTTATACATTCTCACCAGCACTTAATATTAATGTCTGATTTTTCATTAACAGAGCACGGTAGGTGCCACATTCAGGGTTTAACTTACTTTTCTTTGATGACTAATGAAGTTGAATACCTTTTTTTTTTTCTTTTTTTGAAGATTTTATTTATTTATTTGACAGAGAGAGACACAGTGAGAGAAGGAACACAAGCAGGGGGAAGTGGGAAGTGGGAGAGGGAGA
This sequence comes from Mellivora capensis, assembly GCA_004024625.1. Lineage (NCBI taxonomy): Eukaryota > Metazoa > Chordata > Mammalia > Carnivora > Mustelidae > Mellivora > Mellivora capensis. The sequence continues at coordinate 159,397 of PISX010000247.1, read as the reverse complement.
AGCAGGCTTCCCGCTGAGCAAGGAGCTCGAAGCAGGACTGGATACAAGGATCCCGAGATCATGACCTGAGCTGAAGGTAGCCACTTAAGGATTGAGCCACCCAGGCACCCAAAGTTGAGTACCTTTTTTGTGTCTATTGATAATTTTGAAATCCTGTTCTTTAAAACGTCATTCTAAGTCTTTTACCAATTTATAAAGTTTTCTGCATTTTGCTACTTGATTTTTGTAAAAGTTCTTTGTGTATCTTATAAAAGGACACTATATCAAATATATGTGCATTCATCTGTCTCTTAATGTGTCATTTAATGCAAAGCAACTGTTTTTTAAGTTGTATATATTTAAGGGGTACAATTTGTAAGTTGATATACCTATGCATTAAGAAATAATCACCACAATCAGGCTAACAAACATGTTAACTGCCTTAAAAAAAAAAACCAAAAAACACCCACAAAATAATATGTAAGTATGCTTTCTTGATCTACCAATTTTAAACATTGATCTGTCCTTCAGGAAAGGTAAGTTTAGGGCATTTAAATCATCTTCCTCTTACTAACCCCTGCCAATCATATTTTTATTTTTGCCATGATCAATTTCATAGCTTTAAAGCTGTATTTGTAGGCTTATTAATTTCAGAGTAAAATTATAGACTTTGCACTATATAAGATAGGAAAATTAAAGTCCTGTGTCCTCTATTTTTGACAAGCATTTAGTGAAGGGAGTATAATTCTAATAAATCAATAGTTTACTTTTAGAATACAGCATTTCATACTGAATTAAACTTAGGACATTATTTTTTTTTTAATCAAGGTTCCAAAGATGATAACCATTCTGCTCCAAGCAAATCCCGTATTTCTAGAATACCATGTTAAGATAAATCACTATAAGAAACCCTAGTCCAACTATAAATTTATTCCAAAAAGCAAAAATAAGATGGATATTCAGTTCTCAGAAAGAATGGAATAAGGAGTACCTGGGTGGTTCAGTCAGTTAAGTGTTCAACTTTCTCTCTCTTTTTGTTTTTTTTTTTTTTAAAGATTTCACCCATTTATTTGACAGAGATCACAATTAGTCAGAGAGGCAGGCAGAGAGAGAGAGGCAAGCAGGCGCCCCGCCAGGTGCAGAGAGCCTGATGCTTGGCTCAATCCCAGGACCCTGAGCCGAAGACAGACACTTAACTCACTGAGCCACCCAGGCACCCCGTGTCCAACTCTTGATCTCAGCTCAGGTCATGATCTCAGGGTCGTGAGTTCCAGCCTGGTGTTGGACCCCACGCTGGGCATGGAGCCTACTCAATAAATTAACTAAATTAAAATTAAAAAAGAAAGAATGGAATAAAAGCTTGGAAATGCATCTGCTATAAAGTCTCAAAGTTCATTCAAGATTTCATTAAAACAAAAACAAAACAGGGATCGCCTGGATGGCTCAGTCATTAAGCGTCTGCCTTCAGCTCAGGTCATGATCCCAGCATCCTGGGATCGAGCCCAGCATGGGACTCCCTGCTCAACGGGGAGCCTGCTTTTCCCTCTCCAGCTCCCCCGTGCCTGTGTTCCCTCTCAGGTATCTCTGTCATAAATAAATAAAATCTTTAAAAAACAAAACAAAACAGCAATAGCCTGAAGTAGGGAAAATGCTATAAAACTTAGAAAATGTTGATAAAGGCTCCTCAACAAATATTCTATTCTTCTGTATCCTTGTGAAAATACATGAAACATTCTATGATAAAAACACCTTTTGTATTTTAAACAGTTTAGACTACAAAATATAAAAATACTTTGCTGTGCTCCAAGTTTAGAGCTGACTGTAGTCAGTGGAGCTTCAAGCAGAAGCCAGGGCTTCCCAATTCCCATTGTTTTTTTCTTTCACTAGGCCCCTAGGAGGTTCTTCACTGATTCTGTCTGTACAAGTCCACAAAATCCTTTGAGAATCAATGAATTAGAGGAAGCTAAAAATATTAACCAATAATGAATTCAATGGAGAACTTAAAAAGTTTTTTAAGATTTTATTATTTTTTTAATTTTTATTTTTTATAAACATATTTTTATCCCCAGGGGTAAAGATTTTATTTTTAAGGGGCGCCTGGGTGGCTCAGTGGGTTAAGCCTCCACCTTCGGCTCAGGTCATGATCCCAGGGTCCCAGGATCGACCCACATCGGGCTCTTTGCTCAGCAGAGAGCCTGCTTCCTCACCTCTCTGCCTGCTTGTGATCTCTCTCTCTCTGTCAAATAAATAAATAAAATCTTAAAAAAAAAAAAAAAGATTTTATTTTTAAGAAATCCCTACACTCAACGTGGGGCTCAAACTCACAACACATGGATCAAGAACTGGATGCTTTACTGACTGAGCCAGCCAGGCACCCCTTAGAGAACTTAAAAATTTAATGGAAAAGGCCAATTTGAAAGAACATTCCGATCTGCCCATTTATACAGACTAAAACACACATGGCTTCATTTCTTGTGTTTTTAACCTGCTCACTTGGCAGTATCCACTAGACTGACACATCCCAATAACGATCAGCATTTGACCTGACACAAAAGTGCTGCTCAGAAGGGGGTGTGCGCAGAGAAGGCTTCAGAAATGTATTCAAATATTTTAGACTCGTCAGTGAGTAAAAAAACACTGAGAAAAATGAACCAAATTCTCAATAGTGGTGACCACGTTCCTTCCTTTGTTTTTGTGCTCAGAAAAAGCCCTCCCTACCATAAAATCAGGTCATTATTCACCTATGATTTTTTAACTCAACAGTGTAATTTTTTAATACAATGCTTTGATTCATTTAAAATTTATTTTGTATAATGTGAGGTAAAAGTCTAATTTTATTTTTTCCAAAGAGCAAACAATTGTCCCTGTATCATTTACTGAATTATTGAAATTCCTTTGCTCACTGACTTGAAATGCCACTGTTATCATATACCAAATTCATATAAAGAAAGTCCGCTCCTAAGTATTTACTGAGTGTTCTACAGATCTACTAACACAGTAGCCAAAAAAAAAAAAAAAAAAAAAAAAGATGTTAATATCTGGAAGATTCCTTGTCCTCGCAATACAATTGATTTAAATTTAACAGAGAAATAAATTATGTGTGAAAAGGGAACTAATACAATTTTATTTATATATCCCAATATTGTTTATATACCTAAGGAAAAAAAACGCAAAAAAAACCTGCTAACAGTAGTTCTGCCTTGGTGGTAGATTCAGAGGACTTAAATTTCTTCCTGTTTAATACTCTCCTATATTTTCCACAATTTGTATTAAATCAAAAAGATAATTAAAAATTAATCTTTTTACACACCGATTACACCACAGTAACAGACACAAGCAATTCTGGCTGATCATAGCATGATTTTTTCCCCTCAAAACCTAAAACTCTTATTAAAGACAAAATCATCAAGCACCAGAGCTTGCATAATAATGAAGACTGTTAACTTCTTCAAGATGCTGCTCACAAGGCTGCACAAGGGTGAGCCCTGGAATGGAGAAATGGAAAAACTCTCTACAACCCCCCAAAGAAGCAAGATTCTTAATTAGCTCCAGGTCAAAGATTTGGTAAGCAACAGTAAATTAACTGATTAATTAAAATACTTCAGAAAAACATGAAGCTGGAGGGATAGCTGAATACTCCCAATTTCTGGGAGTCAAAAAGCAAAGAGTGAGGAAAACACTTTGGGGCTCATTGGGGTAGGGCAGTCTGTAAACAAGCATTTGCTTCTGAATACTTTTAACCATAGCTGCTTTGCAAAACAATAAACAGAAACCCCCACACTAACAGACCTAGGAAATTTTCACTTATATACACCTATCAATCACTAGTATTTCCCCAGTATCTTCTGCTGGAGCTTAGCACAGTGTCTGACAGTTTTAGGCCCTCAATGTATGAAGTTATCATTACTTTTATTATTTTATAACCAGAACACAAGAAGGTATGATGGACAAAGGTTATTCTAAAGGAATAATCTATTACATTTTCATAGGTCTCTTTGCCAATTTCTTCCTTTTTTCTATTTAGGTACTAAAGAAAGACTTAAATACTCACCAGAATCATCCTATCTTGGGTCTCCTCAAATTTCTGATACCTCTTCCCAGTTTCCCATGCAGTTCCACAAAGCAGGTCTTGAATATAAAATGGACTAAGAGAAGAAACTCTGAGTAGCCTCAGAGCCCTGCCTCTTCCTGTTTACCCAGTCATGTTATTGGGCCCCTCTCACAGTTCACATCTACTGTGTGTAGATGGCTCCTTACAGCTCTGTAAGTCCGATTTGAAGAACACATTCACATCAAAAAAGAAATCAACTTCTATTTGAAGGAGCTGCAGTCACATCTGCCCTAATTAACATAAAGAATCATTTCAAAGAAGCAAATTGGGAGATACACTTCTATTCTTAAGGATACTGAACCTATACATGATTTGGGATAAGTATTATCCCACTGGGTCATTTATCTGCCCCATACCTTTACCAGAGGAATGCCTGATTTAGGGGCATTTTTGCCATGTTTCTATTTTTGGACAACACACTTTCAACCAGGAACTTAAATTCACATTCCCACCAAAGACTGATGGACTGTAAACTGGCACAACCATTTGTATCAACTAGTAAAGCTGAATTCTATCCCCAGGTGTGTATCACACACATATACAGAAAGGTAATTATACAAGAATGTTCAAAGTAGTATTGTTAGTAACAGCCCCAAACTGGAAGGAATCTAGATGTATAGCAATAGCAGAAGGAATGAGTAAATTATGGTATAGTCATATAGCTGAATACTATAAAGAAATTGGAATGAATGAACTACAGTCACACACAATGGGGATGAATTTAGCAATGCTTAAAGAAGGAAGACATAAAGTACAGTATGTTTCCATGTACATAAAACTCAAAAGCAAACAAAACTATGTTGTCGAGGGATATGAAGGTGATAAAAGTAAAAAGAAAAAGAACATGATTGTCACAGAAGTCAGAATGATAATTATCTCTAGCAGTTGAGAAGTTATGACTAGGAAGGGACCCATGAAGGGTGCAGGGGTGCTGGCACTGTTCTACTTCTTGAAGAGGTGGTAAACAGTGGTTCATTTTATAATTTTTCATTAAATCTTATACAGATCGCCTGAATTTACAGATATTAAAAAAAAAAAAAAAAGCTTTCTGACACAACCAACCAGCTCTACCTAAAATTTTGCTCTAGCCTCAAGTGTGACACCAAAGGTTCATTCTTTCCCCCTTTTCAGCAAAGCAAGAGGTTAATCTATCACTTGTTCATGCAGCCACAATCAGAAATCACAATCCTGGAGAGGACTTAAAACATCTGGAACAAAATGCAGAGCAACTAAGTACAAAGTAACAGAAAAGAATAGGTGCTCATATAACACCTCATTCTGAGATGGAGAAATGAAAGACCATTACAGATAAAGAATGGCCATTTCAAAAGTAGACAAGCAAGAAGCATGACACATAGAGGACAAACCACAACTGATTAAAAGCATGCAAGCTTTAAGGAAAAGATCCCTGATTCTGAAGCTGTCATAATGCAAGACAGTCATACCTAGAGCCCCTGACTTTGGTTACCTTTTGGGAGCAATTACAATTTTAAGAAATCTGAACCCCTACTTGATCTATTTGAAATGGCAACAACATAAGCTGGAAAGAGGATGTGTAAAGCAAAGGTTTATGAAAAAGCACACAAACTATTCATCACAGAGGGCTGAAAGTAGGAGATCCTCTAACAGATAAATATAAGTTAATGAGCTTACAAAAATATCATCTACAAACACCAATTTAAAAGGCAGATCTCAGGGGTGCCTGGGTGGCTCAGTGGCTTAAGCCTCTGCCTTTGGCTCAGGTCATGATTCCAGGGTCCTGTGATCAAGCCCTGAATCGGGGTTCTCTGCTCAGCAGGGAGCCTGCTTCCCCCCACCTCTCTCTGCCTGCCTCCCTGCCTACTTGTGGTCTCTGTCAAATAAATAAATAAAATCTTAAAAAAAAAAAAAAAAAAAAAAAGGCAGATCTCAAACTTAATAGTTAAAAACAAAGATACCCTGGAACAGGCAGGCCTAAAAGATGTATCAAAATTTTAAGTCTATCTCAGACTTTACTACTTTTCTTTGAACCATTTAAGGTCCTTAGAAAAGCTGTGTGCCCTCATACTAAAACCTGAAAGATGCATTGACTTACATTTCAAGGGAAGAAAAGTGTTCAAGCAGCAAACTGTGGCTGGATTCAAAGATGCAGTTCTCCCACATCTTCAATTTCCCAGCACTTAGTAGTTTCTGTCAGACAGCACCCAGAGTAATTGGCAGGATTTGTAATGTTTCAATACTACTAGGAAAAAAACTGCACACATATTTTCAGCATATGAATGATTTTAACTCACCAGTCACCATGTTGCATGTATTTCTGCTGCTTGTCCTGAGTTCTTAAGACTTGTAACATTCTGAAGAAGACAGAACAAAGAAGTCCTTTCCATCCTCAGCCTCTTTTTAAATTTTAACTTTGTTCTTAAAATACAGTATGTTAAAAGAATTACCCCCATCATTATTAAGTTTGGTAGCTAATTTTACTTCCTCTTAGCTTCTTTTTCTTTCAACTTAATTAAGCAAGACTGTAAAACAGATATCTTGTCTTAGAAGAAAGAAGTGCGTTATTTCTCTAGGACAAACCTAAAACTCCCCTAGTACCATAACAACAGCAAAAAAGCAAAAAAGGATTGAAATTCTACATCAAAAGTGACTTCTGCAGTGATATATGAACAGATTTTAGAAATTTCTGTTGGGGAATTTTGTAATTATAAAAGAAGGCAAAGCACGGGTTTCTCAGGTGGTTTAATTTTGTTCTGGTCAACTTTCTGGCTGAGAGATAGCGGGCCTTCCTTAGTCTAACAGAATACAAGCAAGCCCCTCCCACCCACACAGAAGAAAAGGCTGCATTTAAGGATCTGAAGTGGAATTTTAAAGCTCGGGTAATTTCACGGCCACAGAAGAGGATCCCCTTCCGGAGCGCACAGAGGTGACGCGTAAGAATTGCGCTTATGGAAGAATTACTTTGCAATGACAAGAAAGCAGGTACCGCTGAAGAGCCTTCCAGGATTAACCTTCCCTTTCCAGCACAAAGCACAAGAACAAGGTGAGGAAACTCGAGGGGGCTCGCTGCCCTCACAGACCTACATAGCTCAGTTTCAGAAACAGGGCAGCACCCTCCCCGCACATTAGCCTCAAGTCACTGCATTCTTCGAGAAGAACGAGCAATCTCGCCCGCCTCGCGGAAGAGCGGATCCTCAAGTCAAACGGTAAAGCCGGTCGGTTTCTCCCCCGGCCTAGGCCACGGCAGTCCGGGTACGTCACCAGAGCAGGAAGGGCCCAACCCACAACCTTCCTCACACAGCAAGCCTCCCGCCAGCTCGCCGTCGCTCCACGCAGCAGAGGTGTCCTGCGCGTCCTCGCGGCGGCAGCGTCGCCACCCAACAGCAGGGCGCGCGCCCCGAAAGCGGGGGTCGCGGGCAGGCGCGCGCCGACACCCGCTCTTGCCCAAGGGCCGCAGCACCAGGAGCGGAGATACCCAAACCGGGAACGCGCACGTCGGCGGCCACGCGCGCCAGGAGGGCCGCACAGCGCGCGCGCGCCCGCGTATAAACAGGCCCGGCCGCGCGCGAGCACCAGTGCGCGTTCGCGCGCCGCGCCCACCCGAGTCCCCGACCTGCCTCTCCCCACTCCATAAGGGGCGGGGGCGCGCGAGCCCAGGGACATTCTCCTCTCCGGAGCCGCCCCGAGGTCTCCTGGGCCCAGCGGCAGCGGCCCGCCCGCCCGCCCCCGCCCGCCGTTGTGTGGGGTGGGCCCGCTGTCTCAGGCCCCCAGGTTCGCCACATCTCTGCCCCAGCTGCAGCCCTCACCCGGCGACGTCGTCGCCGCCGCCACCGCCGCCGCCGCCGCTCTACCCGCCGGCCCCGCCGCACCGCTCGGGGCCCCGGTTCCGCCGTCGCCGCTCCAAGACCGACAGGATTTTCCCCTCACAGCTCCCTGGGCGCCATCTTACATTCAACCCTCACAGCCAATGGGTGCCGAATGCCCCTCTCGCGATAACCGAAGCGTCGAATCCCGCGAGAGTTGAGATTGCCTCCTGGCCAAACTTAAAGGGAACGCTTGTGCAGAGGCGAGAGGCCGGGCCTCCGGATGCAGAAAAGGCGAGTAGAGCCAGGAGTGTAGGGCGGAGTGGCCCGCCCTCGGACGCCCCTCCATGCTGGGCGGGGCCAGGGCCGCAGACCTGCCTGGAGTAGGAGCCTGGGCGGTTTGGGTCTCAAGCTTGCTCTCTAGACCCACCTTCTGCAGCATGTCTGGGCCTCCTTCAATCGCGCTGCCCCACGTGGGGCGGGGCCCCGTCTCTTGCTTAAGGTAGCCCCCGCAGCCCCTTGACCTAGGCTCTGCGGCCCCCTACCATCGTCCCACCTGGGAAGCCCAGAGTCACTTTCGTGCAGGAGTCCTTAACATTTAGGAGCCCCCTCCTCAATCCGTTGCCTTCCTAATCCAGCCTTCAGCAACCCAGTCCACCTTAAAGCGGGCCTCTGGTAGCCTGGTGTTTGTATACAGGGAAAATGTGGAGGGTGTTAAAGCTGCAGGCACACGTGGACCTCACTAGTAGCCCACATTGCCCGGGAGGGCAACCAGTCGGTTATAGACTGTTTTTAAAAAAGGGCCTCAGGGCCTTTGCACTTGTTCCTCCTGACTAGCAAACAACTCCTTGGTCCCTAGGGGTTCCCTAAGGAGTCACCTCCTGAGAGTACTTTGAGACACAGGATTGGTCAAGAACTTCCTCCAGCCTTGTACAAGCCCCAGGGAGACCTCTCTTGCACAGTGCCTGGTCACCCTCTGTCTGCCCAACTAGTTCATCAGCTTAGGCGGCCACCTCACAAGTCTTCCTCTTCGCATTTTGCCTGCCACATAGATGGCACTCAATAATTATTTGCTAAATGATTAGACTGAAAACCAGGTGTTTTCATCTGCCTGGGCACACAGGCAGACACAAACCCTTCAGATCCCTCTGGCACAAGTTTCCAAACAGTGAGACAGCACCCAGAGCCTGCTAGTCCCTCAGACCAGATGCACAGGATTTCGAATCAGGCCCAGTTCCCTGCCCTAGAGCACTGAGAAGTGTATCAGTGGTTTCAAAGGTATGTGCAGCGCACCTCCTCCCTACCCCCAGCAAGTCTCTGAGGTACTCAGGAGCTGGAAGTGCAGACAGACAACACACAGACTCCAGGGGATTTAGCTGTTCTTTATTGACATGGAGTCTGGGTACCCTTGGCCTCCAGAAGCATGAGGTAGGTCCATGGGGCTTCCTTACAGCTCACACCTTTCCTGGGTCCTCCTTCAGTGTGACAGTCCGGTTGAAGACAAGCTGGATGGCAGAGGGGGAAGAATGACAACCAAGCCAGAACCAGGCTAGAAAGCCCAGACCTCACCAGACCCTACCCTTACCTCCTCCCAGGGGAGCTGAGGGTCAGGACATTTGGGTTCTCAATAACTATGACTTTGGGTAGAGGACTGGATGACTTTGGGCCTCCATTTTATTAGGATTATAACAACCACTATGCCTGACCCCTACACCCTTGAGGAGTAAGAAAGGCAGGGGCCATACAAAATTTTGTGCCTGGACCTCTGAACCTGTTTTCTCATCAGTAAAACATGAACCCCATCTCAAGTGGTAAGGATTAACTATGGGAATGTTGGCAGAGCACTTGGCACAGTAAATGGTAGCCATCATTGTCACTGTTGTACAAAGGGCAGGCAGGTAAATTCGTGTACCTGTCCCTGGCCGCTGTCTGGATCCACGGAGAAGTAGCCAAGCCGCTCAAACTGGAACTTGTCAAAGGGCTTTGCCAGGGCCACAGAGCAATCCACTAACGCTGCCTCCAGCACTTGTAGCGATGTCTGTGGGCAGGAAACTCAGGGGGCCGTCCAGCCAGAGAGACCCACCACCCTCACCTTATACCCCATGAGCCTACCGGGTTCAGGTCACTTAAGAATCCACCAGGCACCTCAGCAGGATCCTCAGGGTTCTTGTGCCGAAATCTGTAGCCAGAAGGAAGGTCAAGACCCCAGCTAGGTAGCCATAGCAGGCAAGGCCCATCTTGTGCCCATCTTGTATCTATTTGCCTGCATCCCAGCTCTGTTCACTCACAGTCTCTCATAAAGGCGAATCTCACAAGTCAGAGGCTGGCACACCCAGTGAATAAAGGCCTTGGGCTTTTCTCCAGTATCTGCCCGTCTACAGGTCACCTCCAGGCTCTCTACACAGCCACTGGGGCCCTGGAAATCGAGAAGCCTACAATTAGACCCAGGGACCACTACTAGAACTGGAGTCTGCATGCACCCAGATTCTCCCCACAGCAGGCACTGACTGCTCTCACCTTGACAACATTCTGCAGCTCGATGACGTAGCCTGTATGCCTTAAGCCCACAGGCTGGCCCCATGCCAGGCGCTTATAGCCTGGCTCTGGCTCCTAGAGGTAGGAAGTAGTGTGGACACAGGAGACTGCACAGGTCAAAAAGTTACAAGAGGCTTCTCCCCACACCCCTATGTCTGGCAGGGGCTGATTCATTCTGAAGTAGGAAGTAGGTGGACTGACAAAAGGAGATGAAGGGATCTCAGGACTGGGCTCAACAGCAAACAGGACCCTTTACATCCCCTACTTACTTCTTTGAAGTCAGTCCTTTCAATGAAGACCATGGGTCCAAAGGGAACCTGATGGAAGCCCTTAGTCTCATCAGCTGGAAAGTTGGGAACCTGGATGTCTAAGGACTATAGCAGGAGATGGGTGTCTCAGTCACACTAGGCACCGGGACCCCCATGCCCAGACCCAGGTGCAAACCTCCCCCAACACATACACACAGAGGCACACCTACCTTGGTAGCAGGAAAGTTGGTGATGATGACCTGTAATGGCTCCAGCACAGCCATGGCCCGTGGGGCTGTGTCATTCAGCACATCACGCACGCAGGCCTCTAGCAGGTGGGGTTCCATCGTGGTCTGTGCCACTGTCACCCCCACCTAGTAGGAAGATCAGCATCACTCAGCATCACAACCACAAACTGCCCTGCTCAGCCCCCACCTGCCCACCCAGCCCACTGGGCTATACCCGAGCACAAAAGTTGTTGATGGCCTCAGGCGGAAAGCCCCGCCGTCGTAAAGCTGTGAGTGTGAAGAGCCGAGGGTCATCCCAGTCCCTGCGGGCAAGGAGGTGGTAAGATACTGGCAGTATATGCCACTAGTTACTTCCAACCTTCAGTGAGATAAACAATCATCCTACCGCACAGCACCAGCTGCCACAAGCTGGAGAATCTTCCTCTTGGACACAACAGCATAGTGAAGGTTGAGACGGCCATACTCCCACTGAACAGGGCAATAGACATCCAAAGCATTGCACAGCCAGAAGTAGGAAGAGCGTCTGGGGTAGGAGGGTAGAGTCAGGTCTGGCCACGTCAGACCAGAGAGAGAGCACAGGAAGGGCTGCTGGAATCCCACTGGCCCTCGCCACCCCATAGGCCCAGCTCCCTCACCGGGCCTGGAATTCCTTGGTGCAGAGTGAGTGGGTGATGTGCTCGATGGAGTCACAGAGGCAGTGTGTGTAGTCATAGGTGGGATAGATGCACCTGCAGGGCATAGGCAATGGGCCCCACCATCCAGCCCCACTCTGCTCTACCCACGGCCCCCCCACCCCACTCTACAATCCCACAGCCTCACCCCATGTTCACACCCACCAGGTGTCCCCCGTGCGATGGTGTGGTGTATACTTGACTCGATAGGCCACAGGGTCCATCTTGCCATCCTCCATCACCAGCTTCATCCGCAGTGTGGCCTCACCCTCCGCAAACTTGCCCTTGCGCATTGCCTGACAGGACCAAGGGCTCAGACTGCCTCTCAGTACAGGGGCACCTCCTCCTCAGCACCCACCCACACCCAGCTGCCCCTCTAGAACCCCACCTCAAAGAGCAGCAGTGACTCCTCTACAGGACGGTCTCTCCAGGGTGAAGGCAATGAGTTATGGCCTTTGAGCTCCTCTCCTCGCTGGTGGCACACATAGGCCTGGCCCCTATGGGGGAAGAGGTATGAGCGTCCAAGATGGCTATGTCCTGGGCAGCCTGCCTAGTTCTACGTGACAGCCCTGGACTCACCTATGGATGAGCTCCACGGCCCAGGCATACAGCTGGTCAAAGTAATCAGAGGCATATGTTACCTTGTAAGGACTGTAACCTGGGGCAGAAAAAGACTTGGTATGAGCACTGAGCCAGGGACACCCAATGGCAAGCCATAGCCCATAGAGAGGCCCGCTGACCACCAGTTCTTTCTTCCCAGCCCTTGCCCAGCCCATACCCAGCCAGGCCACCATGTCGTAGATGGCAGTGAAGAACTTTGCTTCCTCCTTCTCAGGGTTGGTGTCATCAAAGCGTAGAAAACAGATCCCATTGTTGGCCTAGGAGTTATAGAATCTGTGAGCTCTCACATCATCAGCTTCCAGAGTCCAACTCATTAAACTTGGACATTCTCAGAGCTCTCCCATGTCAGAATTGGAAACACCTTCAGGAGTTTCACTCATCTTCCTGTATCTAAATGCCTTAAACAAAGCATCTTATACCAAGTCCAGACACCCTCTTTCTAAGCCTGAGGAGTTGCACTGGGCACTTCACCAAAGTTGAACTCACTGCCTCATCTACAGCTTTTTACCAATGAGCCCAGTGGATTCCTGGCCTTGTATCACATACATGATTCCCCTCCACAGCCTCTGTCCATTCTGGGCACATTATAGCAGCAGCAGGAAAGGCAGGGACACCTTTCCAGTATCAAGTCTTGGGAGCAGCAAGTGGTAACCCTGACTGCCAGATCCCCACACACTCACCTTGGCATAGCCAAAGTTGAAGTTGATGGCTTTGGCATGTCCTATGTGCAGGATTCCATTGGGTTCCGGCGGGAACCGGGTCCGTACCTGAGATGAGGGAAATGGGACATTTAAGCCAGAATTAAGCCAGAACTGAGATTGCCCTCAAGGGACAGATGTCCCTTCCTAGGGAGGCCACGGTGATGGGTTAGATGGAGCAGCATGAAGGCAGCCCAGGTCCCTTGGTGAGTGACAGGACTAACTTGCCCAACAGTACTTCCACACACCTGTCCTCCAGTGATCTTCATGTGCTGCTTCAGTAAGTCCATGGTGTATGGAGTGGTTACATAGCCTGGGGTCTTATAGTTCTCACCTGCAAGGGCCAGAACAAGCCTGAGGACTGCACTGCAGCCCAAGGCTCCCTACCCTGGCTGTAAGAGTTACTATCAAGATCTTACCCTCCCCCGGAATTTGACCAGCCTGCTCACCAGGTTTGTGGAACTTAAGTGCCTCCCCTCGGAGCTGCTCCATCAGAGACAGGGCCTGGTCAGCGGCCTCACCTGTGAAGAACAGACCAAAGAAAAGTTATCCTCTGATCCTCTAAATATAGCTACCTCATGCAGCTCAGGGAGGTACTTCTCAGTACTCCCCAAATCCTGCAACCAGAGGAGAACCAGACAGGTTCTTCTTTTTCCAATCCCGGAGACAAGAGGTACAGAGCCAGACTTCTCTGTTTCCTCATGCTAGTCTCTGGGTAATGAGAACAAAGGAAACACCAGGAATCCCAGTCTGGCAGTGGAAGGTAGGATGATGAGGAAGTTAATGGCCTGAGGAGACTGGGCTATAAGAACCCATCATGTAGAAAGCCTAGAAGTCAGAGAGCTGAATGTGTCAGGGACCTCAAGCCTCTCACCATTCTCCATCATGTCCTTTGCTGTCCTCCGGTCTTTCTCTTCTGCCCGAGCTTTCGACAACTGAGAGAAGCCCAGAAGTTGGGTCAGGGTCTCAGGATCACTGGGGCCACAAACTCCTTTCCCCAGCCGGAAGTCTCACTCCACCCCACCTCATCCCCAGGGAGTCAGGACCATACCCAGGAAACCTCACCTTGGGTTTCTTCTCCAGATCAGTCTCTGTCTTGGGACCCAGAAGGTGAAGAACCTGCGCAGAAACCAGGGTTCGGGCTGAAATAAAAGTGTTCTGCTTCAAGGAGCCTCTGATTGACCCCGCCCATCTACCCAAGGGCTTTCTGGCCTGCCTACCAATATTGCCTTGAAGAACCTACCTAGCCCATCCCACTTCTCCTCCTCACATGGTTCTGCTGGCCCCAAATGCTCTTTCCCCCCTGAGAGTCCAAAATCTGGTGACAAAACAGGTAACAAAAACCGCCATTTACAGAGAGGAACTATGGGCTCAGCATCAAGACAACAAACTACCTCAGCCATTAGCCTCTTGTGATTCTCACCCATCATCTGAGATGAGGGCCATATCACCTCTGTTTACAGGATGAGGAAATTAAGGTTCAGAGGAAAGCAACTCACCAGAAAACAGGCGTGATCCAGAGGCCCAACTCTTTTACTGCCCACCAGGGTGGTGCTCCCTCTACACTAGGCTCTATTATCCACCACAGCAGGGACAGGGTCTCTTCCCCTCCCACCCCCATGTATCCTTCAGTGGACCCTAGGCACTGTCCATGGCAGGGTCTTTGCCTGCTTCAGCTCAAGGAGTTGCTCACCTGCATGTCCACTTCGTGCTTGATCATTTTGCCATCTGCCCACTTGAGCATAGCTCGAGCCTCTCCTAGAAACATGGGCACAAGGAGCTGCAGAAAGGCCAAGAAGGACACTTCCTACTCTCTTTCACAAAAGTCCTGGCTGGGTTCTTCACAAAAGAACCAGAGCCCAACCGGACCACTTTTAAAATGCTCTTTTCCTCCCTCTCCTCTCTCTCATTTATGCCCAAAAAAGAAGGTATGACCAGAGAGAACAACATAGTCCATTGCCCCAGGCCCTGCTCACCCATCAGCAGTCCCATGTTGAAACGATAACGCTCCTCCAAGAGCTGGGGCCGGTGACGGTTTATGGCAGCCTCTACCTGCAGAAAGCCAAACCATGTCGTTCAGAAAAGTGTCCTTCAGAAATGCTCTAAGGGACCCACACTCTCACCCTCTTCCTGGGTGGAGAAGCTAGCCACTCCTTTCCAGGGTCAGTACTAAGGAGGTACCCGATGCCTAAAGAAAGACTCACAGCCTCTTCAATCTGCTCTGGGGTCACCATGACACCCACACCACATTCCTGCTCAAAGTCCTCGGTGTTGATGGGGTCCAGGGGATGACTTCGCACATACTCAAGGGCGGCTAAGAAAGGAGAACCAATGAGTGGCATCTCAGCTCCAAGAAGTGGTTAGACAAGGCCCTATCTAGCCCCATGAAACCCCAATAATCACAATTTGGCCTCCTCAGAGGTTAAGACGCACCATCCTAGAGAAGCTCTGAGACCACAGGAAAGAATCGTGCTCTGATAGAGGCTCTCCTTTAGACCTACACAGTTCCTCAGTCAGTTTCACCACGGAGAACCCTCTCCACCCCTCATTGTCAGGGCCTGGGTTTAGAGAGGAATGCAGAAGGAGCATAGAAAAAGGCACACTGGTGGACTTGGCAGAAAGGGCAGACAGGGGTATTGGCTAGAGGGAGGAGTTGGAGATGGAAGTAGCAGGGCAGGCAGGGGTCTCACCGCTCAGCTGGAGCTCAGTGTGGATCTTCTTATTGGCTATGTAGCTCACAAGGAAAGAAAGACGCCGGGGATCCCTGAGTCGGGATGCCAAGCCATATAGGAGGGTCCCGGTAGCTTTGTCGATAGTGGAGCCCAGAGTCTGCTGCGCCTGGGGTTCAAGGGGTCAGAAGAGAAGCCCCACACCCAGTAAGAAAAACATGAGTTAGACAAGACTGGTAGGTCGGGGTCGGGGTGCAGATGGGGATCGAGACGTGGTCCGGCATTGAAGCACAGTCGGCAAGGAGGGTCAAGGGCAGAGGGACTCCCACCTGGGTCGCCGCCTCGCGCAGCTGGGCACTCAGAGCCGTGTTCTTGAGCGTCTCCCGGGCCTTATGCTCGCTCAGGCCAAGGCCGGTGAAGAGAGACAGCGAGTCCAGAGCCGCCATTGCTGGGACACCGGAAACCGAAAGAAAACTTTGGAGCCAATCTGACGTTGGCATTAGCCCACTGACCAATAGGAGAGCGAAGCCGCCAGGGAGAGCCAATGGTAGCCGTCCTGGAGGGAGGGGGCGGGCTACCCAAGGTCGTCGGCGCCATTTAAAAGACAGAAGCCGCCCAAGCTGGTTTTTCGGAGCGCTTCACTTCCGTCTACGTTTTCGGGGTGCGGGTCGCTTGAAGTGGTGGGGGGCGGCAGGACTTTAGGGGAGATTTGCACGGACCTGGAGGGAAGATATTCAGCACAGAAGCAGGAAAGCTTGGGACCATCCCATTTCTGTTGTTGGGAGCAACTGCGAGTTTCTATGTTTCTGACGTCACAGCTTTGGAGTTGTTATGGAAACAGCCGGGGTCAGGGGACCGAACTCCGGAGAAACCGGTCAAGACTCCAGCACAGATAGTGTGTAGAATGGCAGATAGAGGGGCTCCCTAAGTCCGGCACTTTTCAGGCGCCCACCTAGACACACTTGGCTAGGAGACAGGTGTTTGGGCCAAAGAAGGACCTCAAAGATGTTCTGTAATGACTTCTTTTAAAATCTCCTGACCTACGTATACCCTCCCTTACCAAAGCATGCAAATGTCACAAAAAAGTACAAGCAAATTAGACCTGGAAATCCATCTGCAAGTGTTTGACAAGATATTTTATTGAAGTTGGGATAGGCTGGAGCAGAGGAGATACAATCTTCATGATGAGGCCTGTTGTGCTTGGCGGAATCTCCCCAGTGTCTCACTGGACTTCTAGGACCTGCTGAGAATCAGGCTAAAGGAGAACTGTTTTCTTTGTGGAACTGGAGCTGCTGGGATGGTGAGAAGATCCCCAAATTTGGGATTGGAACTCAGGCTCTGTAGGCTTTGGGGTCACTAATACTTGTGGACCTTCAAGAATGAGGCAGGATATCCATGACCGCAGTCTTTCCATGTTCTGTGTCCTGCATTGTGGTCATATCCCACTAATGACCAAGTGCCATTTCTGGGCCTACATCTGGGTCCCACATGATGACCACATCCAGGTTCTGCCCAGGGCCACACTGCATCAATACCGAAGTCCATTTCTGTGTCTTGGCTCCCATGACTCCAGCCTGATGTCCAGCCCAGGCAAGGCCAGGTGCAGGCATTGAGCTGGGGATGTAGTACAGTGGTGCCACAGACAGGCACCAAGAAGCAGGGCCTCAGCCACACCACCCCTGTGCTGAGTCCACAGCTACAGGACCTAGCCCACAACAAAGGTGCCTTTGATGAGCACAGTGCCTGCCACATCCACTGTCCCCTCTGTACCTGATGCCACCAGATTTATTACAGCACCATTACCATCGAGTCCCACAGGTCTGGTGATAGCTCCCTCAATGGAGTTAGGGCCTACATCACCTTTTCCGGTTCTCTCATAGTGCCTGCTCTGGGAACCTGTGGCTCCATGTCACAGGATGAGACAGTAGCCCCACCAATGTACCAAGAATGCCACAAGAAGCAGAGGCAAGCTAGCCAGTCTTCTGGAGCCCTATGAATTGCCCAGAATAGAACCATGACATTTTATGGCCCCACCCAGCAGCTGGCTTGTTTGCATGGGTCCTTGACACAACTTCAAGGAAAATCAAGAAAAAGATGATCAAGGAGAAAAGCCAGGCAGCAGTCAGCAAGGCCCAGCTTTGGCATGGGAAGAGGCAGGGTCCTGGGACTGGCAGCACAGAGGTAGTAGGGGCCATAGTGCAGATGCCACAGAAGGGTTATACGGCAGATAAAACAGCAGCCAGGTTATGGTCAAGGACAGAGAGCCCTGTGATCAGTGCATCTACTACAAGCAGACCACCAGTGGCTAGACACTTGGGGCTGCACACAGTTAAGACAGAGCACTAACCTGTTGTACCCCATACCTAGCAGGCCAACAGTATGCCAGCACCAGCCCTCAGCTTGGCAGTTCCACCATTTCTTTTCTCTTTTTTTTAGATTTTTATTTATTTATTGGATAGACAGAGATCACAAGTAGGCAGAGAGGCAGGCAGAGAGAGAAGAGGAAGCAGGCTCCCTGCTGAGCAGAGACCTCGATGCGGGGCTCGATCCCAGGACCCTGGGATCATGACCTGAGCCAAAGGCAGAAGCTTTAACCCACTGAGCCACCCAGGCGCCCAATTCCACCATTTCTGTAGGTTCTCACACCCAGCTCTTCAGGTTCCACTCCGTAGCCAGCAACCCTACACTGGCCTTGTGCCATATTTCCATAAGAAAAAGCCAACATTGGTCACAGGGGTAGCTTTCTCCAGGAGCTCCCTCTGCTTACTGCCACCCCTAACTCCAACTGAGGCCAAGGTGTCCTAGCAGGGCCCACATGGCTAAGCTTTTTGTAGGACTGGCCCCAGAAGCTTAGGGCAGGGATGGATCTACAGGGCTGCCAAAATCCTGCCCGCCCCCCTGCCCCTGCCTGCCTTATACTTTTTCTGGCTTAACAGTCGCCTTATGAGTACCTCTGCTTCCTATCTGCTATGGCTGGAGACATCCACCCTTACCCTCAAGCCGTTGAACAGAGGAGGAGGCAGCACTGTCCATGAAGAGAGACAAGGAATCTTTTCATAAGATTTGCCCTTGCTATGTGTATGTACAAGGTCAAAGAGGCCCTGAAAGTAGGATAAGACTACAGACCCACTATGGATAAACAGCCTGGGGGCAAAGGCCAGGAGCCAAGGTCTCAGGGACTTAAGGGAAGAAATGGCCCGCCAGGATCCCGTACCTTCCCTCCCACATGAAGGCACCCAAGATGATTTCCAGGCTCACTGCCTGTCCTTTTGGAGCCGGATCTCTCTCCACTAAGGGATTCAGATGATGCTCAGACTATAGCAAAGAAAGACCTGATACCAGGAAAGGAGGGAAACAGTACTCCCAATGCTTCCTGTTCCCCAAGAAGTCCTCCCTGACCTACCGTCTGGCTGTCAGCCCCAGGCTACCCCAGTGCCTGCACCTTTGACCCCAGCTTCTGGAGCCTCATGGGGTACTCATCCACCCTTTCGATGTGAAGTACTGACAATGATGCCCAACACCACTGCTTCCACATGAGACTGGGAACTGGTGGGATCAAAGGGCAGCAGGTAGGCCCCAGAAAGGTGATGGCTTTGTTACCCACAGGGGCTGAGGTGGAAGTCCACCATCTCTCCTCAGACCAGAGCACTTTCAGGGTTTTTGTGGGTTTGGTTTTTTTTTAAGATTTTATTTATTTATTTGACAGAGAGAGAGAGATCACAAGTAGGCAGAGTGGCAGGCAGAGGAGAGAGAGAAGCAAGGTCTCTGCTGAGCAGGGAGCCCAATGTGGGGGTTGATCCCAGGACCCTGGAATCATGACCTGAGCCAAAGGCAGACGCTTAACCAACTGAGCTACCCAGGAGCCCCGCTCTCAGGGTCTTTAACACACCTACGTGGGCACATGCGCGCGCGCGCACACACACACACACACACACACACCCCATCTAGAGGATGGGGAGAGGTGGCCACAGCACCTGGTGCATCACAGTCACTAAGTCTGCTTATTTATCATTTATTTTTAAAATATATTTAAACAGCAGCAATCACTTCCAAAATGCAAAAAAAAAAAATTACAGTTTTTAGAATAAAATTATAACGTTTATGATGCGAGTCAGAAAGAACTGAAGGTACAACTGAGAATCAAATCACGCAACACTGGGGGTGGCTGGAGAAGCCAAGGCCCACGGGTGGGGGGTGGGGATCAAGCTGACAAGAGGGCCCAACCTGTGAGGTTCCCACCTCAATCATATCCCCAACCCCCACTGATAAAGCCAGTGTCCTCTGGGTTAGAGAAGGAGAAGCGGCAAAGAGCTGGCCCTCTGTTGGGGATTCCCCAAACCCAGTCCCAATCCCACCCCACCAGCCAGGGACCTGCTAATCGACCTCCTCCATGTTGCTGTAGGTGGGGGCTGGGCGGTCCACAGAGGGGGCGAAGCGTTCAGGGGCTGTCCGCGTGGGGGCCACCTCGGGGGCCTGGCCAGGGCCTAGTCCCTGCAACAGAATATGAGGACAGGGGTTGGGGGCTGCCCAGTATGCTGCCTGGCATCCCGGGGGTGCTGGCTCAGAGCCCGGGCACCCAAGGGAGGGTCCCAAGGCAGGCGCAGACAGCAGCGGCGTTGAGACAGAGAGACAAGATCGGGCCTGAACAGTCTCACTTTATTAACACTTTAAATACAGGAAGCTGCTTGGGCAGGGCTAAGCCCCAGGCCAAGGGTCAGAGCAGCAGGACGCACGGACAGACAGCTGAACGGATACTCACCCTAGGATGCTCTGCCCCTGCAGGAGCCAAATTCCCCACCCTCTCCCAACAGATGCACACACTGAGGCCCAAACCCAGAGGTGGTCCCCACCACAGAGGCAGGCACTGCCTGGTGGGCAGGCAGGTGGGCCAGCTCACAGCAGCTGCCTGCAGGCAAGCTCATCTCTAGCGACTCTGGGATACCAGAGGATAGAACACGTTGAGCACGAGGGCCACCAAAGCTGCCACGGTGCCCAGAACAAAGTACCGGAGGCAGCCCTCATCTGGTGTGGTAGGGCCACATGGTGGGGGGCCCACCCAGTCTTGGGGCCCCCAGGGACCCAGGGGCACAGGCCCCTCGGGTACCGGTTCCTCCTCGGCCTCCAGCTCCTGCCAAATCCGGGAAGCCTACAGTGTGCGGAAACGGCCATCAGCACCTGGGGCAGGGGTGGGGAGGGACCCAGTGTCCCCAAGACCCCTGGCCAGGGAATTCCCGCCCAAAGTGACTGGCACTAACCCCTTACATAATCCAAGTCAAGCTGCAGGTAGTGGGCAAGCGGGAGCCAAGTGGGCCATTCGCAGGGTTGTCTAGACAGAGCACTGAGGCAGGCGAATCTTGACAGCATTTGGGCCCCACAAGAAGCTTCCCAATTGACATGCAGCTTCCCATTTGGGTTGGCCAGGGGAGTGGGGAGATGGCTAGCTGGTCAGTTCTTTAGCATGGGACTCCCACAGAGGAGCTCATGGAGGTTAGAGCTGCTAACCGGAGTAATCTGGGTCCCTCCCACCCATGTCCAGATAGACTGTGACCACGGTCTTCTATCAGGATTCCTCTGCATCTGAGCAGAGAGGGCTCAGAGGAGAGAAGAGTAAGAAGAAACCAGTCCAGAAAAGAGATGCAGCTGTGCCCACCCACCAGACCTATGGCACCCCATGTCAGGAAGGGATAGAAGACCCCAAGGGCTCAGCAGGGACAGACGCTCACCTCAGAGAGGGTGGCGGCCACCCCAGCCCATGGCCAGCCTGGATAAGGGCTGTCCTGAGTGTACATCAGAACAAAGGAGTTATGACAAGTGAGGGTCTGTGGGCTGGCTGGCATGTAAGGAAGGTGCAGAGGGAAGCTGGGAGAGCGTAGGGTACAGTTGGGCTATAGCATCCCTTCACCCAGTGAGGTTCAGAGCAGCTACTCAGTCTGTGCCAAGAGGGTGCCTACATGCACGCCAACAGCAATGCGCTGGTGTACGTGCACCCTTTTAAGTGTCACTACAGCATGGGGATCCCTCCAGACTCTAAGAGGATCATGGTTCCGAGACTCCAGGGACTGATGGCTAGAGGAGATGAGGCTGTGCCCCACCCCCTCCCATGTGTGAACTGAACTCCCTAGCCTTCGAAGCCTCTCCCATGCCTCACCTGGCTGGCAGCAGCCTCAGCTGCAGGGCTCAGGTCTGGGTGGTGCTCAGAGTGACCTGCCCTGGGGGGCCTCTCCACAGGAGAGTTCCGCCGGCGGTAGAAGAGTACATAGGCATAACGCGTCACGACCTGGCTCTCGTCTACTGTTGTCACCGTGCTGTCATCAAACAAGCGCCAGCCTACAGCGAGGTGGGAAGAGTGTGAGCATAACCTGCACCAGCACCGCTACCACCTATCCTGCTGGCTGCGTGTGCCCTCACCCACGTCGCTGCGCTGGCTGCTGCGGTCATTGGGCAGGCGTGCACAGGCGGTGTAGTGGCCGCCGATCATGCCTCCGTAGTGGTTGATGACAGCGTACAGGTCGTAGCTAGGCAGCTGTTCCTCTTTCTGACCGATGCAGAACTTGCTCAGGTCCAGGTTCCTGTGGTCCCAGCCAGAGAAAGGTGACACAGTCAACAGGTACCCAGGATGCTGCCCGCCCCAAGATCTGACTACAGTCACCAGGGCTCATCGCTCACCGAACAGGGAACTCCACCAAGTCATTGATCTTGTCACGCCAGATGAAACTCCGGAAGGAGAAGCGCTTGAGCTGCACAATGAGTACATTAGGAAGGCGCCACAGCAGCAGCTGCTTGGAGGCCTCTCGGTGTTGTTTACACTGCGGGCAGTACCTGATGGGAGGACAGAGCGGGGGTCAGGACCAGCAGAGCTCCACTCCACCCTGCCCCACTACCCGTCTGCCGCCCCGTCCTCACCAAGCTTCCTCGGGTGCCAGCACCTCGGGCCGGGTGAAGAGGTTCAGGCACTGGTCCAGAGTGAAGTGGCCAGCACGGGCAGCCTCCCCGGCAGAGCCTGGGTCCTCAGCACACTCCAGCTCCTTGGAGGCTACCAACACAAACTCCTGCAGGCGCTCATTGTTGCGCCAGACGAGGGCCAGGCTGCAGTCCTCACCCAGCTCCAGGGGGGTGTCTCCTAGAGATGGGCGGGGAGAGGGGTCATGTAACTATGGAGAGCGGCCAACCCAACCCATCCCATGGCTCCTACCCACAGCCTCAGACACCTTTGTCCTCCAACCGCTGCTCTCGGTTAGATGCGTCGATTTTATAGATGAAGAACTGGGGTGTGTGGGCATTTGTGGCTTCACTTGGATGTTGATATCCGGGCACAGCAGCTATGGAAAACAAACAAACAAACAAACAACAATCAGAGCTCCTCTACCTACCAGGACCTAAATAAGCTTCCCCCAACCTCCCCCATCCCGGCTGCAGAGCCTTCTAGCACACTCTTACCTTCGGGCCGAGACACCCTCTCACCAGCAGGCAAGGAGCCAACTTCAACTGGCCCACTGGCTAGCACCTCAGAAGAAACTCCACTGGTGCTGGGCACAGGGCCCCGGTCAGGGGCTGCCCATGCCCGCGGGACCCCTGTGTCTCCCTCGGCCACAGGGGTCACCAACTGGAGCTCAGGCGGCTGAATCGGGTCCCTCTCACTGTCCCCAGCCTCCAGGGAGCTAGTGGAGAGCAACGTAGTGCAGCCAGGGCCTTGGGACTCCAAGGCCATGCGGCCAGGCTGGAAGGGTGGCTGGAATACACTCACAGAGTACCTGGCAACAGGTAGCAAGGCGAGTAAGAATCCTGACAAGCCTACCCTCCAACCACCCAACCCTAATCCCATCCCTGGGCACTTACCGGGCGTACCCCTCTAGCAGCTGAGCAAGACGAGCGTAAGTGAGACGTGAGGCAGGTACACTGACCAGAAATGGATAGCCAATGTTCTCGGGGCGGCAGAGACCCTTGTGGTCAGGCCAGTGGGTTTTCTGGCAGAGCCTGAAGGGAAGGGGGAACTAAGAACAGGGCCTCAGCCCCACCTCCTAGGACTCACCGCTGGTGGTTAGCCTCTGGCCTTACCACTGGCGGTTAGCCTCTGGCCTTAGGAACTGCGTATGCCAGCCCTGCCCCGACCCGCCCAGAGCCCAGCAGAGTAGAACGATAAGTGGAAGGCTTAAAGCATGTGCCTTTATGGGGAGAGGAGGTAGGGTGGCAAGTGAAACATGGAGAGGAGGACCAGGGAGGGGGAGGCGAGGGGGGTCCTCACTGGTTGCAGTAGCCCACGCGGTAGCACCGGGTACAGCGCTTCAGCTTCTCATCCTCTGACTGCTGCTTCCGCTGGCAGGCTGCACACTTGGAGATGGGGATGCTGGGCACCTGGGGGCGCTAGGGTGGGTTGTCTGGCTCAGCAAGGCCAGCTCGTGTGAGAATGTCCCCCTCCCACAGGCCCTCATGCCATCAGGTTGGTCCTCACTTACCTGCTGCACCTCTAGCACCACCACTCGCTCCTTAGCCAACTCTGGGGATAGCAGCTCGAAGCAGAGGAGCGTGTCAGATGGGGACACAGTGTCCAATGAGTGGGAGGGCAGGAACACACGGTGGAAACGATTCTTAATCACCTGGGGACAGAGAACACACAGATCCTATGTGAAGGCGAGTCCTTTCTCTAGCCCTACCTCTCAGTGCGCAAGGAGACTTGGCCCTGAACTTGGGCCTGGACAGCAGAGTGGGGACTGTGGCCCCAAAGCAGCATATGCCTCCACTGTCACCAGCTTCAGTGCCCAACAGAATAAGCAGCCTGGTGCATCAGAGGGCCTGAAAGCAGGGACTGGGATAGACAGCAACCAACTCAACACTGCACACTGAGGGCCTCCACTCTGTCAGTTAGTGGGGCCCTGCTGAGACCGCCCCATGGTGGTTGTGGAGGGGCTGCGTCAGAGGAGGTGCCTTCCCACTTTTTTTTTTTTTAAGATTTTATTTATTTGACACAGAAAGACACAGTGAGAGGAGAGTGGAAGGAGAAGCAGGCTTTCTGCCGAGTAGGGAGCCTGATGTGGGGCTTGATCCCAGCACCCCGGGATCATGACCTGAGCCAAAGGCAGACACTTAATGACTGAGCCACCCAGGCGCCCCTCCTTCCCACTTTTATCCCCAAAGAAAAAAGTACCTCTAGGCTGGAAACTAGGAACCTTTGGGAAAGACTAGCATACAGATAGATCCAGGGTAATGTGAGGGATAGAGGAAGAACCACAGCCGCTGGGAAGATAGTCCCGCAGCTCCAGCTCCTTGTAGGACCACGGAAAAGCACTTGAGGGTCCCAACAAAAGGGGGAGTAAACCCTGACGATGGCAACCTGGGGACCTGAGGGCACTTGTGTTGCACAGCCCAAATGCCTGGCTTCATGTCTCAAGCCCTAGCACAGCTGTGGGTTTCATGCAGTCACATGCACATTTGTGGGTACACATACAGACGCCAACAACCATCACGTGTGTCTATGCGCTCTAGATACACACACATATCCACATGCCTAAGGACCTGGGGAAGGACAGATGTACCTCAGCCAGACGCAGGTTCTCAGGCTTCACGTGTACACTCTGAGAGAGGGAGTCCAACACTTCACTTGCGCTGGAGTTCTCCTTGCTGATGCTCACCAGAAACTGGTAACAAGAATAGAATCCATGGAGGAGGTGGGCCAGGGTCTTTGGGATCGTCCAGAAATAGAAGCTTACTTCTCACCTTGATGGGCTTGCTGTGGGGCTCCCGGGCAAAATAGAAGACAGGGAGAACTTTCTGCTTCTGTGGCAAGGGCACCGGCAGGTAGAGGAATGGGTCAAAAGTGATGGAGACCTGCAGATGCACAAGCGGCACTAGGTGGCTGCACCGGGGGTGAGGCACAGGATGCTTATGTCTGGGGAGCCCAATCCAGGCACTCAGATGGTCCTCAGGGCCCCAGGGCCAACCAGGAGGTGCTCAGGCTTGAGAATACCAGACAGACCAGGAGGGCCACCAGGAGAGAATACTCCCTTTCCAGCAACTGAGGCCTTGCTCAGCCTTGCCACGTATCAATCTGACCCTCACTCGTACCCAACATGTCTTTCCAAACTTACCCCCACCCCTGCCCCACCTTATAGCTGGTCTTTAAGCCCAAACACCCCTTTTATGTCAGTTGGAAAGCTACCCAGCCTGACCTCTGCAGCCCACGCAGAAGCTGAAGGCCTATCAGCCCCTTTACCCAAACAACATGTAAAGATACACACATCCTCAACCCCAATTTGACCAGGCCAGCTAGAGCAAGCTAGGGACTGCTTTCCAGGGTAGCCCTTCGCACCTTGGCACACACAGGGCACACCAGCTTCGACTTATACTGGCCCTGAAATAGGTCTACGATGAAAGAGTCATTCCTCATCTTATGCCGCTGCCATGCTTCTTCAGCTACCACCTGAGGAGCAGAGTGGTGAAGATCAAGGAGACCTGGGGCCTGGGATATGCATGAGATATGCCCACCTCTGCCCGCAACCCTGACCTCATCAGGCCGCCCATCTGAGTCCACGGTCTCTGTGTAGGGCTTGTTCTGAATGCGATTCAGGTCTTCATGCAGCCCGTCCAGCAAGAAAGCCATGAACTCCTGGGCGTCATGCTGTGCATAGCCTGTGAACTGGCTGGCCTTGCTCGCCACAATGGCCTGGATGCGGGGGCCAAGTGTGAGCATGGAGCCCCAACACCCACTGTACCCAGCTGGTGAGCCTTCCCCACCCTCTCTAGCCAGGGTGGGAGTGGGCACAGATCACCTTCAACTTGGAAGGCTGGAAGGCATGGTGGGTGCCCTTCCACAGCGCCCGGAGCAGCACAGCAAAGCCAATGGCCAGACGCCCACCGGTCCCCAGTGGGTTGTTGTAGTTGATCTCGGCCTCAAAGGAGCGGTCTAGGGACAACAGCCAAGTAGAAGTGTGAACAGGTAAAGGTATCCCCTCTGCCCACGGCCCGGGGCTCCTGGCCCTGCTCTCACCGTGGAAGAAGTCCCGGAGCTCCCGAGTGTTAGACAAAGACTGAATGACACTGTTCATGAAGCAGGTGTTGCCTAGATTGACAAGGCCAGTGAAGCCTGGCAGACACACCTTCTTCTCTTCCTCCTCTTCTTCCTCCACACTATCTCCGCTCACAGGGCTGTGGGGCATTGGAGGGACCATACATGTTGGTTTGGGCTGTGGGAGTAAGGAGGGGGATGAGAGAGTAGCCCTGAGGCTCTCCAGCCTCTAACCTTGGCTGTCCCCTCCCCAGGATTCTCCAGGATTCTCACGGAGGCCAGGTGTGGCTCTGGCTTTGCAGCTACATGCTCCATGGGGGTGCGGGCCGCCACACCATCCAGCCCTGTGTCCTCAGATCGAGCCTTGGGTTTTTCCTTCTCCACAGCCCGAGCTTCCTCCTGGCCTGTGAGGGGATGGGGGGCACCTCCCGGTGGGGTTGAATCCAGAGGGGTTGGACCTGTCGGCACGGCAACCTTTGCACCACCCACTGCACCTTAAAAAGGGGGAATGAGGGGGCTGGTGGTTAGCAGCACGTGGAAGAGGGTGGGGGTCCGGGCTGTGCGGGAAGGACAACGAAGGGAGCTCGTGTGCAGACCTCGTGCAGCTGGGGCCTCCAGGCCCCCCCAGCGCTGACTTTGCCGCTTCCGGAGACAGATGTCAATGCGAGAGGCCGTGAAGCAGAAGGTGCACTGCTCGGGCTCAATCAGGTTCCTGTGGGGAAAGGCTGAACTCAGGGACTTAGGTGGAGTAGGTGTCAGGCTAGATGGGCCAGGGAGATGGAGCCCAGGGTGGGACAGGCATAGTACTGGGGCCAAGAACCACCCACCTGAGCTTCACCTGCCAACGGAAGATGGTATGGGCCCCACAGCCCGGGTGCAGTCTCAGGAAGTTTCCATCCCTGCCGAAGCAGAACAGGGACAGGGCAGGAGGAAGGGTGGGAAGAAGAGCATGAGACACGCTGTCCTGCCTGAAGTGTGCCCTCTGCACCGTGTCCTGCCCTCCCACCCACCTGGTCTGGAAGATAAGTGTGAAGTCCTGCTCGCGGAAGAGTACTCGAGAGGTGTCCCTGCGGATTTCTTTCACATACACGTGCACCACCACTGAATCTGGCCCCTTCTCATAGGAGTCATTCTTGACGAATGCCAGGTTCACCATGGACTCCGGCTCTACATTGAGACCACAGCTCAGCACCACCCAGGACAGGTTCCGGCCCACTGCTGTCTATCCCCAATCCACCTGCCAACCTTGCAACCCAACCAGGGCTCTGCCTGCCCACCCCCAGCCCCACCTCTACCATCCACCAAGGTTATAGCATCTGCTGCCACTGCCATCTCCTCTTTGGAACGGTCACCTTTCTCAGGGTCTCTGCTCCGGGCCATGGCTGGGGAGACTGGATCATTCCTGGGGGACACGGTCTTCTCTCCTGCCAAGAGCGCTAAATTCTCCTCTGAGCCCAAGAGGCAGGTCTGGGGGTTCAGTGGTGGTACCCGGAGCTGTTCCTCAGCTTCAGCCTATTTGTGGCAAGATTGTGGGCAGGATCAGCTATAGGTCTGGTAGGTGGCCCTCCCCACTGCAGTCTATCAACCCTCCCATCTCCCAGCTCCCACAGGTACCCCACTCTCACCTGGGTGGCTGTCTCAGCCAAGAAGGGGGGGGCATCACCCCGGGGTCCAGGCCCATCTCTGGACCCTTCCCCCTCTGGCCCTCTTCGGAGATGCACAGCCCTCTTGGCGCTGGGCCCTGCCTGGGCCCCGGGGCCAGCCCCTGCGCCTACCTCACCACGGCCCTGGGCCCGCTTCTGGTTCCGGGCCTCCTGTTTAGCCCGACGGGGCTCAGGACCTGGCTCCAGGGCAATGGGAGATGGCTCCTGCCCATTCTCCTGGCACCTCAGCCCTGGTACCGCCTCCTGGGTCCCTAGAGGTTTCTTCTACCAAAGATACAGCAGTCAGGCCCTGTCAACCGTGCTGGG
Source organism: Mellivora capensis (assembly GCA_004024625.1). NCBI lineage: Eukaryota > Metazoa > Chordata > Mammalia > Carnivora > Mustelidae > Mellivora > Mellivora capensis. Next base: position 130,866 of record PISX010000247.1, on the reverse strand, counting down.
CATCCCTACCCTACTCTGCTGTGGAACTTACCAGAAGAGAGGGCCAAGTGAGCAGAGGCACCTTCTTGGGCAGTGCCAGCTGCAGGAGGCCACCTTTACGGGCTTGTACTTTGGTGCAAGAACTTTCTATCTCAGCATAGAAGACACCACCCCACTGCCGACCATCTGGAGACAGAGTAGGGGAAGTGAGCTGGGGTGGGGGAGATCAGAGGCTTCAAATACACTGCTGTGCTCAGGGCAGATGGACACACCTGGAAGCCGCACTACGCAGTCTGTGTCTGTGAAAGCAGCATCCACTTCCTCCAGCCTCAGGGGACCCATTCCCACACGCAGCTTGACAATCACCTCATCGGCACTCTGCCTCCAGTCAAGCAACAACTCTGTAGGGGGTGTGCCAGTGAAAGTATGAGGGTCTCCATGAACTCCTGTGGGGGTGAACAGCTGCCAGAGACCTACCCCTAACAGAGCTGCTCCAGATGAAAGCTATAGCCCCAGTGCTCCCTCCTCATCCCTAGCACTGTACCACCTGCACCCAAAAGGTCTACTCATTACTCACCCTCTTTGGCCTGCTCCTCCCGAGAGGACGCTGACCCTGACAACAAAGAAAAGAACCAGGAAATGATGGGGAGGCAGCCTCCAAGACCCCAGCACCCCACCGAACACCATCTTCAGGATCTCAGCCAGGTACATAGACCTTAAAGTTGAGGCTCTACCCAGCTTGCTGTGAGTCCTTCTCTCAGTATCAGACCCAAACAGGAGGAAGAGCAAAAATGTCACCTCTCAATCCCTAATCTGTATGCTCAACAGGGTGGAGAAGGAGACCACAAGCACTCTGGGAATGCCACAATCACCTCTCCTAGGATCTCCATCCTTGCTCTCCTGGTTTGCTCGATCCTTCTGCTTCTTCTTACTGGTGGCCTCCTCCAATCCTGGGGGACCTCTCCTTGGGCCCGTGGCACTGGCCCCGCCAGACATCTTGAGCCGCTTGGTCGACAGCCAGAGTGCCCCGGGGTCGGCAACGGCGTCTGGGTCAGGGCTACGGCGCTTTCTTCCTGGCCCAGCTATCTTGGCAACTCTTTGTGGCCAAATTCTCCAACAAGGAACCGACAGCCTAATGAGAAGGGACCACTGATCACGATCAAGGCCCAACAATTTGCACCTTGGTTACAGCCCAGGGCTCAGCAACCCAGAATACAACCAAGATACTACAGAGCAGTATCTCTCCACCACCTAATGCAGCCCTGGACGCTCTCAGACTGTTCTGAAGGAGGAATAAACAACATAAGTAGCAAAAGCAACTTCTGGCAGAGACTCCTAGAAGCCTACCATACAGGCCCACAAAGATGGGAGCCTCACTGAGGAGGCGCCAGGTCAAGGCAGCCATGGCCTGGAACCAGGCTCCTCAACCAATCTGGAGAGGAGCCATGGCTCCAGCCCACAGGGCTGGCACTCTGAGCAAGGTGCTCACTTTTCCTCACTCTCACTGGCTGCTTAGTCACCACCCGAGAAGTAGGAGGTGGAGGAGAAAGGCAGAAAGAAGAAGACAAGCGAGCAGCAAGGGGAGCAAGCTCTGTGGCTGAAGTCAGGCTCAGCCCAGGTGCTACCACTGCCCAGGCAAGGTCCTGGGGTTAAGGTGCCCCACCTGACACCTGCTGGCTCCCACCCTCCCCTGAACCTGTTCTTATGCACTGCTTGGTTTTTCTTCCTACATCCCAAGAGGGACTTTTCTCTCCCACTGCTGTCCCAAGCAGAGAGGGGCCTGCAAAAGCTGGGGTGAAGAGGGTATCTAGCTGTCACACTACCCTTTCAGCAGCAACTCTGCCCCAGAGCCAAACCAGGAGGGGCAACCAGTTTGAGAATGAAACATACATCATCCCCTTCTTTCCCAGGTCCACTCACTCATCAGCACTAGGCTAGACACCTTCTACCCAGTTTCCCTCAGACCCACCAGTAGATTCTGGACTGTTTTTCCATTCAAAACTAAGTTCTCAAAATTGAGATAATGGTGGGAATGAACCATGAATCTAGGACCCATGGCAGCCTCAAGCCTGCCCTGAGATGGCAGCAAAGCAAATAAGTGACTACTTTGTGTTCCCCAAGGTGCACGTGTGGTGGGGACAGAGATGGACATTCTTCTGTGGGGTACTAGTGGGCTGGATCCTTAATGACGACAGATCCAGAGCCGAGGGGTGGACATCCTCCACTTCCTTGCACCAGGCCTCAGCTTAAGGTCGCGTCCCTCCCCATTCTCCCGGGGACACCGAGACAAGAAAAGGCCTCTCTAGAGACCATGCTGGCCTATACTGCTGTGGGGGTTGGTTACTAACTACAGACCAGCGCCCCGGCCGGGCTGCGACTCAGCTCCAGCCTCCGAACCCTGGGCCCGCCACCACCTCCTCCGGGAAGCCGCCCTCGCTCGTCGCCAGCCCTCTCGGAGGCAAGAGGCCAACCCCGGGCGTAGAGTAACGGCCCCGCCTGCATCAGTGGGCCCGGCCCGCCGCGGGGCTCGAGGGTTCGAGGCTGGCACGGCCCGTGACCTTGAACAGGCAGCCCGGGGCCCGCGTCGCGGCCTCCCCGGCTCCAGCCAGACAGGCCAGTTGCGGCCCGTCCCACTCACCGAGCGAGGCCGCCGCCGCCAGCCCTCTTAGGGCCCTGGCAACCCGCTCTCGGTTCCGGTTCCGGCGTCTGGTCGGTTCCGGTTCCGGCGCGCCCCTCCCCCGTCCCGTCGCCGCCGCCGCCGCCTCAGCCGCTTGTTTTGTTTCGACTTCTAGTTACGGCCGCGGGTGGCTAAGCGCCTAGCTGGTGACGCACTTCCGGTGGGAGCGGGCACGCGGCGGCGGGTAGCTCCGGGGCGGGCCCGGACGGAGGAGGCGGGGCTCCGGTGCCTTGGCTTCGCCCTGGCCCTGCTGGTGGCTTCCTGAGGTTCCGCCCAGAGACCCCGCCCCTTCCCAAATCAGAGTCCAGACGACACAGTGGGGAGTCACAGCGGTTTATTGGGGGCCTGGTCAGACTAGGAACTTCGTCAAGCAACGACAGTAACGGGGGCGGGGCTAGGGTAGGAATCCTGCAGGGGTCACTGGCAGGTGTTGTAGATCTGGACCTGCAGGTTGATGGCTTGAAGCACACTACGCATTCTGGCCTCCAGCCCATCCAGCTGGGCGGCTTTGCCTTCCAGGGCCCGCTCATTCTCCTCATAGGTGCCCTCCAGCTCTGGAAGGGTCAGGTCTCAGCTGAAGGGTCCTTCTCCCACAGCCCCACACCTCTGGCGTTCCACCCACCCCAGTCCTCACCTTGCAACCGTTGCAGCTTGTCCTGAGCAGCCTGCAACAAGCCTCGAGCCTCATCCCGAAGCTGCTCTGCCCGCGCCTGCGCAGCCAGCACACCCTGGGCCTTGCGCTCAGCCAAGGCCTTCACCGTCTGGTACTGGTCGCCTACTGGGCCCTGCAGCAGCTGCAGATAGAGACGGCAAAGTCAGCGCGGTGGCACAGTGAAGGCCCAGCCTCTAGCCCAACCCCACCAGCTGGCTCTACCTCAACCCACCTGCTCAGCTTCCCGGGCACGACCCTGGGCATTGCCTGCTGTTTCTTCAGCGCTAGAGGCCGCCAGGCTATTCCCTGCTCGTTTCAATTTCAGAGCCTCCAGGAGACCATCCAACTGCTGAGCCTGCTCGCCTGCAGAGCTCAGTGCCTGCTCTGCACCTGCCACCTTCTCCTGCACCTGTCACAGGTGGACACAGGGTTAAACAGGTCTATGGGTGCATGCCCATAATCTTTTCCCATGATGTCCCTGAGACCACACCTGGTGCAGGGTTCGCTCGGTGTCCTGTGTGTCAACTACTGCCCCGTGAATGGCACCCTGAGCAGCACCCTGTGCCCTCTGGGCTTCCTCCAGTGCTGCCTGTACAGTTTCTGCCTTCTGTTTCTCACCCTCAGCCCGGCTCCTGAGGAAGAGAGGGAATTAGGGCCTCGAAGTATCAGGACCAGGTGTCAAGGATAGGGGCCAGGGTCATGATCAGACCTTGCCCGCCGTGCATCTTGTAGTAGCTGCTCTGCCCGACGCACATCTCCCACAGTACGGGCCAGGATTGTATCCACATCCGCCAGGCTCCGGACTTTCTCTGCAATCGCACCTGCCAGGTGCTGAATCTGCTCAGGTGATGCTGGGATGGAGAGCTCTAGCACTCGTGTGGCCACCATCTCAATGCTATCGGGATCAGCCCCCTCCTCTGTGGGGACACAGGCAAGGACTTAGGCACACAGATTCTCCAGCACAGGCATCGGATACAATCTTGGGGTGTGGGACCACACATGGAATGTGGGTTTGTTAATAGGCACAGTGATGGAACTATAAGTGGACACAGGCTTGGGGTCATGGATTTTGGGACCACATAGGCAAAGGTTGAGGGACGAGACATGGGGTGATAAACACAGGTCCAGTGCAGGCCCTGACCCAAGTATGAACCCACAGACACAAGTATGAACACAGACACAGGGAAAACAGCCACATGGCCTGGGCTACACGGGAGGCTCACGGCTGAGGAAGTCCTTCACATTCTGGATAAGTTCCCGAAGTTCTTGGTTGGCCTTCTCCACCTGTCCCCTGGAAGCATTAGCCTTGTCCAGGGCTGCCTGGGCCCGCTGCTGTGCCTCGCCTGCCTGCCGACGGGTCTCAGCCACCTGGCTGAGGATGCCTCCACCTTCTCTCAGTGCCCGCTGCAATTCTGCCTGTGTGTGCCTGGCCCGGCCCAGCGCCAGGTCCGCCATGGCTACTGCTCCATTGCAGCCAAGGCCCCCACAGCGGGGCTGCCCGTCCTCGTCCAGACAGCCGGCACCCCCACAAGGGCTTGTAGCACAGGGTGCATCCCCCGGGGGTCCACACACCTGCCAGGCACAGAAAAGTCAGGGCCCTGCAGAAGGAACAGTCACAGCCACAAGTCCCACCCCACGCTGTGCCTTACCAGTTCATTTATGGCTGTCAGGCTCAGGGAATGGGTACGGGCAGAGAGCTCGCCTAGTGCCCTCTGGTTGGCCATGTGTTTGCGGTTGAAGTCTTCCCTCTGGGCAGCCATTAGCTCCTCTGTCCGGTGCCGGGTATCTGCTGAGTTGCTCACAGGGCTGGGCACTGTCAAGGCCGATGTGTTGGCACGATGTTCTGCCTCTGCAGACAGACTGTGGGCGTGGCGGATGCTGTCATAGGCACCTATAGTGGGCAGAGGCTGGCAGTCAGCTAAAGATCACCTAACCCGGGGTGCCTGGGTTAAGCATCCAACTCTTGATTTCGGCTCAGGTCATGATTTCAAAGTCGTGAGATCAAGCCCCGCGTTGGGCTCTGTGCTGGGCATGGAAACTGCTTAAGATTTCTCTCTCTCCTCCTCCTCCTTCTCCCCTCCCTCCTGCTCTCTCTCTCTCTCACTCTCAAAAAAAAAAAAAAAGAAAAGAAAAAAGAAAAAGGGGCGCCTGGGTGGCTCAGTGGGTTAAGGCCTCTGCCTTCGGCTCAGGTCACGATCCCAGGATCCTGGGATCGAGCCCCGCATCGGGCTCTCTGCTCGACAGGGAGCCTGCTTCCTCCTCTCTCTCTCTCTCTCTCTCTGACTGCTTCTCTGCTGACTTGTGATCTCTATCTGTCAAAATAAAAAATAAATAAAAATCTAAAAAAAAAAAAAAAGGATCACCCAACCCTGGTCCACCTGCCAAGCTGGCCAACAGCTCACCCAGGAAGTTTGAATGCTTGAGCAGGTCTAGATGCTGATCCAGCTGCCGAAGTGTGAGATTAAGTGCAAGCCCATCTCGCTCCAGACTGCTCAGTGCATGGTTGGCATTGAAGTTCTCATCCTGCACATCTGTCAATTCTGCCTCCAGCCGGGTCAGGTGCTCAGTGGCCTCTCCAATTTCACGCCTGTGCCAGTAGGGGGGGTGGTGTTTAAAGAAGCTTAGCCCTTGGTCCATTGGGTCTCTACCCCATCCCTCCACGTATCCTCAGGCCCATCCGCACCGCAGCTCCTCTGTGGCCTCCATGAGCTGTGCAGTGGAGGCAGCTGAGGCGTTGAGGGCACCCACAATCCCCTGCACAGTCCCCAGCTTCTCCTGTATGTGCCAGAAGCTGCTCTCAAAGGCGCCTAGCACACCCGTCTGCTGCAGCTCCTGCGCCCGCTGTCCCAGGCGCCGTGTACGGGCAGCCAAGTCCTGGACCACTCGGTCCCAGTCCCCGAAGCATGCGTGGCATGGGTGGCAAGCAGGAAAGACTCCTGAGAAGCCTCGGGCACACTGGTCACAGCGCACGCCTGACACGCCTGGGCGGCAGCTGCAGTGCCCTGTGGAGCGGTGACACTGAGGTGTGTCTATTCCACGAGGGTCACAGTCACAGGCTGCAGGAAAGGGCAGATCACAGAGTTAGGGTGCCAGTAGAGCATCCCGGGAAGCCCCCTAGCCACCCTGGCCCTGTTGGCTTACCACGGCACTGCAACCCTGGGTCTCCCCAGTGGAGCTCCTGGCACTCAGAACAGGTTCGCCCACCAAAGCCAGCACGGCAGTGGCACTGCCCTGTGAACTAGAGTGGGAACAGGGCAGAGGTCAGCGCCTCCATCAGAGGCTAAGCTCTTGAGACTGGAGACAGACAGCTAGCCCCACCCACCCAGGGATCCACAGGAGGGTCCTATACCTCATTGCAGGTGGGGCCTCTGGCTCGGCTTGGATGGCAGGCACAGGGCTGGCAGCCATGGCTGCTGGTAAGGTTCCAGAAGTTGGGTGCACAGCGGTCACAGCTAAGGCCCTGGACATTGGGGAGGCATGGGCACTGCCCACTGCTTGGGTCACAGTTGCAGCGGTCAGTGGACGGGCAATGCTGGGGATCTGTACCCAGCAAGTTGCAGACGCAGCCTGTGCCGGTCAAGCACATTAATCAAGGGGAGCCTGCACAGCAGACCCCGACCCCCCCCCAATCCCTTCCCAATCCCACACTCACGGTGACAACTCTGTCGGGCAGCTTGCCCATGGAAGCCAGGCTTGCAGTGGGCACAGTGGGGCCCCTCCGTGTGGTGTAAGCAGCGCAGGCACTGTCCCGTGCGGGGGTCACAGGCATCAGGGTCCGTGGGGTCAATGTTCCCACTGCACTCACATGGTTGGCACTGGCCACCCGGCCTTGACGGGTCCCCAAAGTACCCAGGGGCACAAGCATCGCACCTCGGCCCTGCCCACAGTTGGGGAAGGCATGAGTGTTCAGTTTGGCTGCCCCACCCTGACCCCACACCTGCACCTTATCTACTCACCTGTGTAGCCTGCCCTACATTGGCACACGATCTGCTGGGAGTACCCATCCCGATGGCAGGAAGTAGCAAAGTGCCTCCGGCTCCCAGGGCCTTCAGGGCAGGGACAGGGCCGGCACTGGCCCCCATATGGGAGCCGTGGGTCCCCGTGGAAGCCAGCAATGCACCTTCAGGGAGTGACAGGAAGAGAGATGTGATCCTGGAGCTGCCTTCCCGCCCACCCACCCACCCACTCCTAGTTGCTCCAGGCTCACCTTTCACAGTGCTCACCCCCTGTGTGATCACGGCAGCCCAGGCAAGTGCCTGTGAGGGTGTCACATTCGTCTGCGTGCCCATTGCAGACACATGGCTGGCAGCTAGGAAATCCCCACTGGCCACGCTGGCAGTGATCGCAGCGAAGCCCGAAGGCCCCAGTTCGGCAGGGGCATTGCCCACTGGTCCCTTCACACAGGCCACTGAGTGCTCCCTTGGAGCTGCACTGGCAGGCTGGGGGCAAGGCAGAGGCTGATCCAGGGAAGGGGTCTGAGGGAATCTAGGTGGGGTTAGGGTAGGAAAGTCGGGGAATCAAAGAGAACATCCAGTGCCCCAGTGCTGGGAGTGTGGGGCCTAAGGCAGAGTCAGAGAAAGAAAGAAGCACGGTCGGAGGGAGGGAGGAAGCCAGTTGTGGCGAGGAGAGAAAATAAGAGGGAAGAAAGGCAGGCAGGTACCTTGACAGCCTGTGGGGCCAAAGCCGTAGAAGCCAGGGGCACAGACATCACAGCGGCGCCCCACCACCGCAGGCTTACACAGGCACTGGCCGCCGTGGGGATCACACTCAGAACTTAGGGAGCCCTGAGGGTCACACTGACAGGCTGTGGGGCAGGGGGAGAGGGCCAAGTCAGGCTGGGGCCCCACACCTCTGCCCCACCAGCCCACAGCACAGACACTCACGCAAGGCACCGTTGTAGAGGACGGCAGACAGGCTGATGAGGAGGGGGGCGCAGGCCTCAGAGGGAGGGGTCTTACTGGGCACCAGCCCCTCCTCATGGCAGCGGTAGCGTTCAAAGGTGGCACGGCGCTCCAGAGCCTCGGCGTCCCCCCCACTAAACATCTCTAGCACCAGGACACGGGGCAGCAGCACCAGCTGAAGCGATGAGCAAGGAAGAGTGAGGCCCAGACCCAGGACCCTATTGGCACTGCCAGAGCAATGAGCACCCCCCCCCCCCGGGGCCTGCCTCTTCCATCACGGGCCTCTCCTGTCCAGCCGCTGCTACAGGTCCCATCCCACAGACCCTGCCTTCTTGGTCAGTGCGGGGAAAGGGGCTATTCACCGAGTCAATGAGCAGACTGGGTCCAGAGTAGGGAGCGTCCATCTGGGTGCTTCCCCCTGTTCGCACCAGCTTCAGATGTACTTTGTAAGACATGCCAGGCTCAAGGCAGACAGGTCTGGGAAACACCATATACCTGGGGGGAGAAAAAGACAGGTATGGGGTTCACCCAGGGTCCCTGCTCCCACCAGCCTAGGCCTCCCCAACCCGCACACCAGAAACCAGCTCACTGGCCTAGAAAGACACCAGCTGGGCTGTGTCATGCCAACAGACAGCTGGACAGACTGACAGAGAATCCATACAGGAGATTCCCACAAACAAGCCTCACCAGAGTCCTATACCTGTGCAGACCCATCTCTGAAAACACTCCCTACAACCTTGCAACCCACACAGCATTTCCCCAGCATAAATACCTGCCAATTTTTATTCAATGGCCTCCTCGCACTTCCTCCAACTTTGACCTCCAACCTCTGTTCTTCTTTATCAACACTACATCATCCCCCCTCTGCCACCTGGCCCTGCCTTTCCTAGGTCATTCTCATCCTCCTGCAAACCCACGCTAGGGTTCTTTTATCCCCCTTGAAAACATCTTCCCTCAATCCCTGAGTCTCCCTTAGCTGTTACCTTGTCTTTGCTTTCCTTCCCAACAAATTCCTAAAACTAGACTGTGGTCACGGCCTCCACTCTAGCCTCCCATGCCAATGGAGTTTCTATGCCAACATGCCGAGGGGACAGCCTGTACCAAGCTCACTACTGACCTCCATGAGGCCAAACCTAGCAGCCTCTTCTCTGTTCCCATCTCCTCCAGCATTTAGCGACATGTCGTGAAAGCAGGGCATCCTTCTTCCTGAGACACTCTTCTCTCCCCTTCTGGAATCCTGTCCACACTCCTGATTGTCCCCCACCCCCAGCTCCTCCTTCTCTACTGGTCTCAAACACCCCAAAGCTTGGTTCTGGTCCTCCTTCCTTTCTCTGGTCATTTCATTTAGACCTATCCCTTTAGTGACAAGTCCCAAATTTATATCTCCAACTTGAGGCCTCCAGTAATTCCAGACACAGAAATCCAACCACCCACTGGACTTTTCTTCCATCCCTAAGTACCTCGGAACTGCTTCTCCCTATGTCTCTAGCCAGTAAAGGGCCCAATCCTCACCCAGATGAACAAGACCAAAATGCTAGAGTCATCTTTTCACTTTCTCTCCCTTGCCTACATGTCTAAGCCATCAGCTCTGCCACTGGAACCTTCTGGAACCTTCAACATCTTGCCACAACTGCCACTAAACCTATGGCCAACCCACTGTCACTCAGCTAACTCAACAACCTCCACCTTTAAGTCTATTTTCCATTCAGCAAGTAGACGGATCTTTGTTAAATTGCAATTAGAAAAATGTCGATAATGGATATGGCCCATTCATGCTGTTCTTTCCACTTTTGTGTATTGTTTGAATACTTGCATAATAAAACGTGAAAAAAGGTGATTAAAAAAAGATACATGAAACAAATACAACCCAAAATGTTAGAAAACAATCATCAGACCAGTCATATCCCTGCTCAGAAGGCTCTGATGCCTTCCCTTCCCCTGTGGGCATTCCCTGTAGTGACACTGAATGGCTTCCCATTAATTCCAGCCACAGGCCTCTGGAACTTAGACCCCTAAGAGAGCAGGCCTTGTTCTACTCCTTCTTCTGACCTGTGCCATTCCTAACAGCACCTGGCAGACAGCACTCAGGAGAAAGCACTTGAAGCAAGGGACAGATGAATGAGTGGCGGCGTCTTCCAAGTGCCCTTCAGGGAATTACGGCTGGCCCACAACCCTCCACCGTTACAAATGCTACCTTTAGTTCCCTCACCGGGTTTCTGGCTGCAGAGTCCCTGGGATGTGGTCATCCTTGGGCAGCACATGCCCACACAGGCTGTGGGCAGACACAGGCCCTGGGCGCTGCACGGTCACTTCCATCTCTGCCCATTGCCCCGGGACCTGGGGGGAGGGGATGATGAAGGAAATGCTACCAGACCAGGAGGTTTGGCTCAGGGTCAGGTTTCAGAGGGTCTGACCTGGGGCTCCAAGCGCAGCAGCAGGTCGTAGTCCATGGCTCTCGGCACAGAGGCGACCAGGAACTCCAGCATCTGACCTTCCTGCAGCCTAACAAAGCCCCGGCCTGTCCAGGATGGAGTCCCACTAGGGGTCGCCAAGCGCTCCACCACGTCGACCATCTGTGAGGGGCGCAGCTCAGTGTGGGTGCTCAGGTAAGAACCATCTCTACGGCCACAGCCTTTCCTCCCACCCAGCTCTTCAGCTGAGATCCTGTCCAAGGCTGGACACCCTGCCCAGACAAAGTACCACCTATAACGCCACCTCTCCAACCCACCCCTGCCCCCCAACGTGGCCCCCTACCTGTCCTCGGGTGTCCTCGGCCTCCCAAGTTAGGTGGTCCAGGAAGGGCCGGAAGTAGCCAGGCTGCACCTGCTCACAGCGTCGCCCCACCATGTGTTGGCGACAGCGGCACTGACCTGTGGCCTCATTGCACCTGGGAAGCCCAGAGTTACTCAAGAAGGGCCCTTTATCCTGCCCAGGATCTTTTCCCACCCCTCCTGGGACCCCTTATACAGCACTCACTGGGGATCCAAGGCACCACCCACGTCGCAATCACACGGACGGCAGCCAAGCAGATCATGGCTCAGGCCCCAGTGACCAGGCTAGGGGAGAGGAGGATGCTGGGGGCTAGAAATAGACCCCTTCGCCACCCATCCGGGAATCCAAGGACAGCTCTCAGCCTCTACCACCCCTTGGTGAACACACAGTCCCTAGATCATGGCTCCCACCCTTCACCTCCCAGACCTGACGCCTCTCATCCAGGAATGGACCCTAAGGTCTCAGCACCCACCTAGTGGGACACAGACACCACCCTCTCGCCCTGTGCTCTGAGGATAAGTGTAGGACCCCAGAACCCCAAGCCCCTCCAGTCGCACCAGGCAGCGGTTACAGCCACGTCCAGTCACTAGACGCTTGCAGAAACAGGTTCCACTGTTGGGGTCACAGGAGGTGACCCCAGGCACTGTGCCCCGTGCATCACACTGACACCCTGCAGGGAAGGAGACCCATCACAGTCTGGGGAGCTGTGACAGTGCTGCTGTTGAGTTGGGTCAAAAGTAAGAAGTCAAGGGTTAAGGTCAGTACGGGAGCTAGGGCAAGAAGCACATACGCCGGCAGCCTGCAGGGTCGCTGGCACTGAGCCCAAAGAAGCCGTCACGGCATTGCTGGCAGCGAGAGCCCACCACATGTTCTTTGCAGCGACACTGGCCCGAAACCAGCCCCATAGCAGGATCATCATGGGGATCACAGCGACCACCGTCTTGGGAACCCATAGGGTCACAGTCACAGGCTGAGGGCAAAAAGAGATGTAGGATCACCCTTATTCCAACTAGCCCAGCACCACCCATCTCCCAAGCCTCCCCGACACTGGATTCCCAGCCTGGCTCCATCATCCACCCCCCACCACCACTACAAGCCCCTGCAACCTGGACAGCAGTCTGGCTTCCTAGTTCCTACCCCAGATTCAGCCTTCCCTCTCCCATGCCCAACCCCAGCCTCACAGCGGCACACAGCTGGGTCCCGCAGATCCTTGCTTGGGTCACGGTAGAAGAAGGGTCGGCAGAGCTCACAGTGGCGCCCAGCTGTATTGTGCTGACATCTGTCACACACGCCTCCACTCACGTTGCCAGATGCCAGGTATACGGCCATGTCAAAGTGGCAGCTGTGGGCGTGCCCATGGCACTCACACTCTTGGGGAAGGGAAAGGCAGGACAAAGGCCAGTTGAGGGACCACGTCCTGAGGATAAGGGGTTTCGGGGTCCCACTGACACAGCAGGTCCCTGCCACAGGCCGGAATTTGTGGGTGGGGGGCTCAGGTACTTAAAGGTTTCAGCATCACATTGAGCCCCTGCCCAGAGTAGACTGGAAGAGGGTTAAGGGAGTCCCTAGGAGCATCAAGGCCTGGATATCCTTCGGACATAGCCTGGGTGTTAGACGCTTGACCACCCAGCTCTAAGTTCTACCCATTGCACAGCCAGGCCACAGCGTTCTGGGGATAGAGGGGCCAGGATTTCACTTACTCCTGCAGGCATGACTATGGCCATTCTCAGCTGGACGCCAGGGCAAGTCATGATAGAAATCCTGACACTGCTCACAGTTGAGGCCACGAGTGTTGTGTTTGCAGACGCAGGCCCCATGAACCTAGGAGGCGGGCAGACAAAGTGGTCAGCACTGTCCAGCCGGGCCTGTCGTTGCCCCCAGCCCTGTTCCAGCCAGCTGAAGTCCCTCACCATGCCCTCAGCATGGGCTGGTGCTCCTGGGGCGGGTGCACACTGCGAGGCATGTCCATAACAGAAGCAGTTGCCACGCACAACCAGCTCGTAGAGGGCGTAATAGTATTTCTCACGGATCTCCCGCCGTGGGTCGAGCAGGTTGTCCCCCAGTGTGTGCAGCCGTGTCAGGTTCACCCGTAGGTTGGTGATCTTCAGCAGGTCTAAGTGGTGGGGAAAGGACAGGGAACCAGTTGGCCAGGAAAACTGTTGTTGCCCCATGCCCACTCTGGGGTTGCAGCTGCCAAGGTCACCTTGGGAGACCTCCTGTCTACTGCTATCTGAGCTAAATTGGACTTGGCACCTGCCCTAAGAAGCACCCAAAATAGCTACTGAGGTCCCAAATAGCAGTTGGACGCTGGGACTGTGCCAAGCTCAAAGAGAGGAACACTCACTCTGGATCTGTGGGCTATACGGGTCTGGGATAGGGATGGCAGGATCCAGCACACGATAGATGACCTGGAGGGACATGGAGCCATTAGAGACACTGGACCCTGCTTCAGGCCCATCATCCCCCATCTTCCTGCCCCATGTCATATCCCAGCTCTCACCTCGCCTTCAGTAGATGGCTCAATCTCTGAGTAGCGGGACTCACAGACTATGTCATCCCAGTGCCGTGGGGGGGCCAGTGGGACTCCTGGAAAGTCAGCCCCACAGTCATAGGAAAAATACCGGTACACATGCCAGGTGCGTCCAAAGTCAGCTGAGCGCTCCACCAGCATGGCAGCAGGACGAAATGTCTGGGTGGGGTGCATGGCTGATCAGTGAGTATCAGGACTCAAGTCCAGCCCAGGCCCATCAAGAGAGCCCTGCTCCCAGCTGGGGCTTGCCCCTAAGCAGCTCACGGGCAGGTGGGGGTGACCATTGGAAGCCAAGCAATAATCAGGGAGGGTAGCCACTGCTTGGGGGAAGGCTCGGGGTCATAGGGCCCAGGGAGGCAGCACCTAATCCAGCCTCAGGTTGGGGCAGCATGGGAAAGGCCTGGAGGCAGAAGGCAACAGAAGGTGTGGGAGACAAAGGAACTTCCCATGCAGCCAGAACACAGCATATGAGCTCAGTGGGGCCAGGCTAAGGAGCTGGGACTCTGTTCAGGGGCAATGAGGAGCCAAGCAGGGTGATTCAAGCAGGCTCCCAGACATGCGGGCACCTTGAAGGTCATAATGAGGTGCGTGAAATGAAACTCAGCCTCCAAGTCCAGCTGGATGGTGACCACGGGGACACCTGGGGCAGGAGTTGGAGGTCAGGGACTTGAGACTACAGGTGGGCAACCCTGCTCACCCCATGCCCCGCCCACGATCTCACCATTCTCTGACTGCCACCAGGCTGCCCGGCGCTGTGGTGCAAAGCTGGTAACTACATTTTGGATGCGATGGCTGTTTGGGTTGTCTCTAGCAGAGAAGGGGCGCCGGGAGTCACACAGGAAGCACTTCTTCTCATCCTGGGTTGGGTCAGAGTCAAGGTCAGGGTCAGTGTCTCAGGCAGTGCCAGCACCCCCCCCAAGACCCTCATCCCACCCAGCCTCACCTGCAGGTGACTAACGATGCAGTAGGGTTGGGGGCCATGCAAGCCACAGGTGGAGGAGGCAGTCAGTCTGTCAGCACGGCCCACTAGCAGGTCACCTGTGGCAGGGTAGCAGCTTCCCCTCGAACAGCCTGGCATATCCGGGACGAGGGCCTGGGCCAGGGCGGTGGCCAGCACTGGGAACAGTGGGTCAGCCAGTTCTGCTGCGCTCCCACCCAGTAGCCCCAGGGCTGGCTCCCCCAGGACCCACCACACATCCCACAAACCCCAGGCCTTTTCAGGCCCTCTCACCACTCAGCAGTAGGCCCAGTCGAAGCTCCCAGGGCCTGGGCTGTCCCAGCAGGTCCCTCCCTCGGTCCCCTGAGGCCCGCTCCATCCTGAAGAGGAGCGGAATCCAGATGAGGGATGATAAAAGGTCCGGAGCCTGTGCCCACCTTCTCCCTCCCTTGGGGTCCCCTGCAGACCCTGCCCCCGTAACTCCGAGCAGATTTCCTACTCAATCCTCTGGCTGGCCGCCCCTCAGCAGAGTCCTGCGACTTTGAGCAAAGTTGAGAAGCACGGCAAGAAGGAAAGCACGGAGTGGATCTTGGGCAGGAGTGCAATACCATGTGTAGGTTCCCCTCCCACCTCTCCAGAAACAACCCTCATTCTAGAAACCAGACACAGGCAAGCTCCCCTACAAATCTTTATTGCACTCCCTTGTCCAGGCCTGTGCAGAACAAGGGAAAGGGGGGTTGGGTTTAGGCCACCACAGTTTGGGGGCATAGCAAGGAGGGGGTGTGGCATGAGCAAAGGAAAGGAGACTGATCTGAGACTTCAAATGGTCCACGGAACACAGCTTTTGTCCCTAGCATTGTAGGAGCTGTGGATGTCACCATCAATGAGGCTGCTCGGTCCCGGGGCTCAAGCATAAGCAGGGAGGTGAGAAGGCACACACAGAGACATCAAGCTCCTCTATTTAGGGATGTGGGAAATTTTAGGTTGGCCTGGACCGAGCAACAGGACAAGATGGGGGTAGAGAGATGGAGAAAGGCGATCCCCTGCCCAAGTCACAGCTCCTGGGCTCTCCATCTCCCTTAATCACTATAACAAGTAGGCACAGGAAGTGCTGTCTCCGTTTCCCAGCGTGAAGGTGGGTGCTGGGCCTTCGACGACAGACAGTGAGTGAATCCAGATCTTATGGCTAAGTATCCACTCCATATCTTCCAGACTACCGGGAGGCCAGAGCCCGGGCCTGGAATGCGAACTGCAAGCTAGTGCCCCACCCTGGCCCCTGGGACCACAGGCGGTGACCACGGACTCCACAGGTCTGTAGGGCCAGGGCCTGGTGGATCTGAGCTCCCACAGCTGTGCCCACTCTGTCTGGGGCCAGGTGGAGAGTAGCCAGAGCTATGGGACGGGGGTGGGGGGGGTGGGGTGTAGGAGAAAGCTGGGGGTTCTTCAGGGGAATCACCAGGTTTCTCAAGAAGTCTCTCTAACAGGGCAGCAGTCAGACTACTGGACTTTAAGGGTCTCTGGGAGTTATTCCTATTATCTGGAGTAGGGGTCTCCAGTTAGCCTGGGGTTCTTGTAGTCAACCTGAGGGGCTCAGGGATACTAGAGGTGACTCAGAATTTTAGATCACTCAGGAAAGGATCTACCAGGGTCAAAGGCACTAGATGGCCTCTGTCGAGTTTTACAGGATATCTGGTTTCTCAAGGACAGAGGATCACTGGAGGATATCAAGGGTCCCATGGGGGGTTACTCAGGGTCAACGGGCACTCAGTGGGGTCCTTGGTCTCTCAAGGTCAGGAGATTCTTGGGTCAATCACTCCCAGAGTCTCTTTTACTGGCATGGCATCCACAGACCACAGTCAGCAGGTGGCATACACATTAGCCCACAGCCGCCTGTGCTCAGCAGCTCTGTTGCCCACTGCCCCAGGGCCCACAGGGTGGCCACCTTCTTGCCCTCTGTCTGTTCGTTCTGCACCAAGGGGCGCTCCAACCCTGAGGATGAGGTCCTGTGGGCCACCCTCTGACCTTTGCCCTACTCCCTGGCCCTGGTCCTCAATTCTGTCATGACCTTAACTCTGATCCCAACCCTAAATGAGTTATAACCCTAATCAAAAAATTCTATCCCTGTTCTGAACTTTGACCCCAACCCTGACCCTCCCACACCATCCCCGATCTGACTCTGACCTTCCCATCTGACCCTGATCCCACCCTATTTCCACCACACTGTGGCCCATCCATTACCTTCTAGCTGGTTCCAGCTGTTCTGTGCCCACTTCAGCAGCTCTTGGACCTCTGCTTGTGCCTGCTGGGCCCGCTCTCCTGAGGCCTGCCCTGTGGCCACCAGGCTATCTATCTGTGCCCTTCTGCAACTCTGCCACGCCTAGTAGGGCCACCTGCAACTCAGAGCAGGACTCAACCTGAAACCCACCCCACCTAGATCCTACTGTCTTAGTCATATTGCTACGTAAGGTTCTTGGGGGCGGGGTACAGGGTAGGGGGGTTTAGAGCTGAGACCCTGCCTCAGCCCAGCATAGCCCAGTCCCAGCCTAAATCCCACCTGTGAGACCTCAGTGCCCCATGTACTTATCTCACTTGCCCAGGCCCCCAGCCATAAAAACTGCATGTACTGCTTGCGCTTCTGTCTCCTGGGCCGGCCGTTGCCTCTGGGCTAAAAGGGTCCTGCAAGCCACAGCTGCACTGGACAGATCCCCCAGGACTGGGGTCACCTCCACTGCCAGTGTCATCTGGGCCAGGTGCCCTGCCAACTAGGGCAAAGGTCAAAGGATCACTGGGAGGTTGCAGCAGGGTTGCAACTAAGTAGGGTGCTTTCATGGTCTCTGTACTTAGTAGCGCCATAGTATCACAGTGGCTCAAGGATCTCAGGGGGAGAATAGGGGTAATAGCAGCCACTGAACAAGAGGTGTGAAGGAGCTGAGGGGTATGGGTGGGGTGTCACCTCCTGTACACTGGCCTCCAGGCCTCGGGAATATTCGGTTTGCCGCCTGCAGCCCTTGCTCTGCAGCCCTTGCGTGACTTCTCACCTCAGCCAGCACTCCCTGAACATCCAGGGCTTGGTCCTTGGCCCTAGCTGTCCCCTCCCTGAAGGGTGCAGATGATCAGTCGGGCATCCCTTTCCTCCCTACCCTCTGACCTCTGCCTCCATCCTCCTGGCCCTTCACCTGCTCTCCTGGGCCTGATGGAGGACGCCTTCAGCTCTGGGCAGTTCCTGTGGTGTCTGGTGCAGGGAGGGCACCCTGGATCTGAACCCACAGGAGGGCAAGGCCCAGTGCCCCACTTTGGGGAAGGGGCACCACCAGCCCACACCATGCCACCAGCTCCACACTCACAGCACCTGCTCCTTCATCTGTGGCAACTGGGGTAGGAATCTCAGATGTGAACTCTGACCTCTGACCCAACAAACCCTGACCCTGATCTCTCATACCCAGCCTCTGACATGACTGCCTGGTGTGCTGGGGGCTAACAAGAGCCAGGTGTTAGGGGCGCCTGGGTGGCTCAGTGGGTTAAGCCTCTGCCTTTAGCTCAGGTCATGATCTCGGGGTCCTGGTATCGAGCCCCTGCATCGGGCTCTCTCCTCAGCAGGGAGCCTGCTTCCTCTTCTCTCTCTGCCTGCCTGTCTGCCTACTTGTGATCTCTCTCTGTCAAATAAAATAATAATAATAATAATAATAAAAGAGCCAGGTGTTAAATTTTCAGGAATTTTGTGACTCAGTTTGTAATCGGTAGGTAGACTAAAATCAGCCATGGTGGATTTACTTACACATGGAAACTGGCAAACACTACATATCAATTCCCTCTGACCTCCAGCCAACTGTTAAGTATTTGCCAGCAGACTAGTACTCCCACCTGACCCCTGGTCAGGCCTTATGAGTAGTCCTCATTCTGGAAGGAGTATCATAGCAGTGTCCCAGATGCCCACCTGTCCCCGCCCTCGGCTGTGAACAGACACACAACAAGCAGACAGGTACCCAGGAGGAAATGCTGGGATCTGCACATGCTTGCACATGGGCTATGGTGGCCACACTCCAGTGCCCCCTTGCCTGAAGCCATGTCTCCAGGGCCTGGATTCCTGTGGTGCTTGCCATGGCCTGGATTTGCTGCAGCTGGTAGGGGTGGGTCAGATGTGGAATGTGTCTCCTGCAGTCTGATGGCCAAGCTATGGTTCCCTATAACTCCCCCCTTGGGTCCCATTCATGGCCCCAGTGGCTCTGTACCAGTTGCTGATGCTGCTCTAAGGGCGTGGCAGCTATGCCCAGGCTATAGGAAGAGTTCTAGGAAGCAAGAGTTCTAGGAAGCAAGCAGAGCCTACTGGGCAGTGCACAGGGTCCCAGGACAAGGGGGAAGAGCACAGGGTCCAGGAACACAGGCCAGCCCAGATCCCCAACCCCTGCATTCCTGCCAACCAGACAGGTGATCCGGTGAGAAATGTGTGTCCCAAATCCCCTATTGCCCTACACCCAGGTTACTGCTAGAAAAGGGTCCTCGCCTCAGCAAAACCCCTATAGCAATCCATATCTCCACCCACCACTCCAGCTTTGACTAGGAGTCTCAGAAGCTGTGGATCCAACATCTGGACCCTGTTGATCAGCTCCTTCAGTTTCAGCCCCCACACAGCTGTCCCTGTCCCTGGCTGGCCCATCCCCTGCAGCAACTGCTGTCTATCACCAGGCCTCTTGGGCCTTTCCCAGGATGCTGTCTTGTTCTCTAAATGTGGCCAAAAGCTGGGCTCCAAGCAGGGCCTCCTGGGAAAGCAGGGCAGTTGAGGAGACCTGGGCAGCAGCATCTGCAGGGGATGGCAGGGATGGATAGAGGGGAGACTCTGGGCTTCACTAGCTGAGGCAGGGCCAATCAGCCTTTTGGGCTCCCCAGGTACATAAGCAAGGACACCTAGTCCATTCCTTCTGCCCCAGCCTAGCCCCTACCCTCACCTACCCACCCACCCTACCATTAGGCCCCACCTTGGGCTCCTGTAGCCCTTTTGGGCCAGGCCAAACCCTTGACTCAGTCTAGCTCTTGGGATAAATCTTCCAGTCGTCCACACTGCCTCCTAACCCATGGCTCTCTTTCTGCCACAAACTGCCCTGTGGCCCACAGCGTGTGTACCAACACAGTCACTTTCCTCCTGCAGGAAGATGGAGGCATCAGCCTGACCAGAGACGTACTGTCCTCTAGGACTCCTCACTCAAGAAAACCCACCTGACTCCCAAACCCAGGACTCAGGCCAACCTGAGACCCTCTGAAATCCCTAGCCCTGAGAAGCTAGCTGGAGACCTCCTCCTTACTGACCCAAGACCCCTTGCTTGAATCCAGCTACCCACTCTGTAGGTTGCTCCAGAGTGCCCAAAACAGGTGAAGAAGATTCCAGGAGAATCTGTGCCTGCTGGAGTATCCCCTCCAGGGCCCTGCAGGTATCTACCTTGCCCCTAACCAGGCATCCTCTGGTGTAGGGAGGTGACCTTCCAGGCCACAATTTCCAGCTGCAGCTGGAGCAGAGTTAGACGTAGGTTCCAGGAGGTGAAACAGGCAGGGCAGGACATGCAGCATGGGAAGCCACCTCTGGAGCCCCGGGCACATGCCTGGCACCTCATCCCTGAGATGCCCTCTCTGCATAAGCAGGCACTGTGTGTGGATCACAGCTGGGCGAGATGGAGCCCTGTGGGTCATAGGCACAGGCTGCCAGGGAGAGACGGGCAGGGCAGGGAGCAGGCAGCACTTGCCCTAGCCTTGCCTCCAAGAAGCCCGGAGAACAGCCCTGTGTGAGAGGGAGGGTGCACACAAGCCTTTGCCTAAGCCACTGCTCAGAATGACATGGGCACTGGCATCTTCCCTGGCCCCAGAGGTTACATGGCAAGGTAGCTTCTGGGCAGCGAAGCAGCACAATACTCTAGAAGCTCTATCATCCAGTCACGGGGCAGCTGGGGTGAAGGACTAGCAGATGGTTTCAGAAAAGAGCCACCTGCTGTGTGCCCTCTGTGGGCATACCCCACCTGGCCTGGCCAACAGCTGTTTTTATGAGCAATTCTTTGAGTTTTGGGAGAAACAGCAATAAACGTGCTGTGCTCTCCCCCAGGAAAGCCCCGCTGGTCCCCTGTTCTCCATACTGGGCCCCTTCAGGGAAGAGTCACCCCTGGTGGTGTGGATCATGGGACTGGCCTTCTCACCTCTGCATTCCTGCTCTGTGTCACCCTAGTACCCATGCTGACACCTGGAGCACGAGCAGCCCCCAAATCCCACCCGGCTGGTACACTGACCTGTGACCTGAGGGAAGAGCGCATGGGCCAGTGAGTAGGAACACTGATCCTCCTCTGGGCCAGGGAGAAGGACACGAGTGTTCAGAGGCAGTGTATGCACACCAAGCACAGAGTCTTCTCCCTACCCAATCCCTGCCCCAGGCAGCACCCACAATGATGCCTGGCTGAAGGCTTCTCCCTTCCGGCTTCCTCTGGCCTGACCTCCTTGGCCAGCCCCCAACTTCCCACATGGCCAGCCTCCCACAGACCCTCTGGGTTCTCAACTCCTGTCCTGCTGTTCTTTGCTTCTCTGTGTCCTGATCTGAACCCCCCGCTGTCTCCATACCTCCACTCTCATGCCTCCTTCACCCTGTATCCCACCGTCTCTTTGCTCAGGACCAAGAGCCCACACTTCAGGCCTCATTTCATTTGGTTGCTGACCACTCTCCTCCTGGAAACTCTTGCTCACAGTGGCATCCCCCTCTGCCTGCATCAGCTCTTAATTCCCACCATTTACCTGTGTCTCCTCAGCCTCCCCACCCAACCCCTGTCATGCTCACTCCACTTGCTGGGACCCATTCATGGTGGGTCACCCACACACTAGCACATGGCTGCATGGGGGTGGGGGTCAGGCATGTGTGGTCTCATGTTTGCTTACTCAAATCCCGCCACTACCTTACAGTTGATGTCACACAAAACCAGAGACTCACACAGCTGTTCACAGCTACACCCCCCAGTGCTGGTGGCCATGTGAACTCTCACACCAGGCCCAAGTAACACCTTGTCAGAGACACACACACCTTCACTCACACCTGGACAGTGCCACAAGCCATGTGCAATGTGGCCTCACTCACTGGGTGACATGCCAGCTGCACAGTGTGTTGTGCATGGCAGTCGCAGGGCTCAAAGCCCCGGGGTCCCCCCAGGTTCCAGAAGAGGGGGGCACAGCGGCTACAGTCCTGTCCCAGTGTGCGCAGGCAGTAAGAGCACAGCCCGCTGACCTGGTTGCAGAAGCAGGCTTCAGCCCGAGAGGTGCGCCATGCCGGGACAGTGTCCCAGGGGTCACAGCTGCAGCTGTGAAGAGGAAGAGGAAGGGTCTGAGGAAGGAGAACCCACCCACCTGCCTTGGGATGTTCTCACCCGTCCTAGCCACACACTCACACCAGCAGCCCCCTGGATGCAGAACACTGCCATGGAAGCCAGACCTGCAGTGGGCACAGCAACAACCAACAAGGCTGCCTGGCATGTGCACTGCCCACTCACAGGGCTACAGATGGTACCAGTGGCCCCTCGGTGTGGCAGTGACACTCTGCGGGGAATGACAGGGCCATCAAACCATGAGGTGAAAAGAGGTGGTTGTTCCCAGACCCCACTGCAGCCAGTGGGCCCGAAGCTATGTTCCAGACATGCGGCGGTCACAGGTACCACAAATGATATTAGGGCAGGGGCACTGCCCACCTGGTGGGGCGCACTCAGTACTCAGGGAACCCTAGGGGTGGCACTCACATGCTGGCAGGAGAAAGAGCAAGATAAAGTGAGCCTCACGGTGCTTCCAGCCCCCTCAAGCCAGGGCTGCATACTCACCAGGGCCACCCCTGTGGAGCAGGGCCAAGATGCTGCAGACAAGGCAGGCACGAACCTCAGGCATGGTGCTGGGGAGGCCAGTCTTGGCTGCCTCCATGCTGCCTGCCTTGTGGAGTTCCTGTAAGTGCCCTGTGGTCCCAGGGTCGGCAGATTTCAGCCCAGGCAACTACTTCACACAGTCTAGTAGGAGGGTGGAGGGTGGCAGGAAGAGGGCAGTGAGCCCAGCCTCACTGACACCTACTAATTACCCTTCCTTACAGTGGATCTCACAGCTCCTTCCTGCCCCTTTTCCTAGTTCTCTTCTGAGTCCCTTTCTCCTTCCTGTCCAAGGGCTCCCATCTAGTCCAGGCAATGCCACCTCTCGCTCAGTTCACATGGCCACAGCAGCCTCCCCCCTAATAATCCACTCTCCCCCACAAATCTTCCTTGTTCAAGACCCTGCCATGGCTCCCCACTGCCCCACAATAAAGGTTAAGCCCCTCTCCTGGCCCATAGGCTCTTGGAGGTCTGGTGGCTGCCTGTTCTCTTCTGTCCTTGGCATGGGCTTTGTGATTGCCTGGATCAGCCTCCTTACACTATCTATCCACCTGTCTCAATTCTCTTGGTGCAACTCCAGGCCTCTGTGACGCCTACTCCCTAGCCCTACAACATCCACATCACTCTGCTTTTTAATTTATCTTCCCCAGATGTGGGGTGGAGCCCCTAGGACCTCACTGAATCCGGAAGGATAGTGCTCCCCTCATGTCTCTGCACACCCCCCTTGGTCCTCCATAGCTGCAGAATCATGGAGTAGCGTGTCCCTGGTTCAAAGCAGAAAGGTCTGGATAAAACCACAGGTCTGCAGGGAGCAGGGAAGATGGGCTAAGGAGGCCGTGATCATGTGGCCCCAGGGGTGTAGCATTTCTGGTGCCTTCAGTATTTCATCATATGACCCATGCAAAAAAGAACAACTTCTTAACTCTTGCTGTTTTACCTTCAGTCCCTGTTTTGATTGCTCTATGACATGATGAGATTCCAGATTGGAGATTTTCCACTTTGAGTGTTGTTTCAAATGTGTTGCCAGCATAACAGGGTTTTGCTATTGGGGGTTCTAGGGTCCTGCCTACCTGTGTGTGTGGGTCAAGGCCACCTGGAACAGCTGCTGTGAGTGCAGATGGGCACAGTGGGCGCTCCCGGGCAGGGACTGGGCACCAACACAGACTAATTCCTGTCAGTTTTCAGTCTGCGGTTAGGGGTCAGCAGTCATAGAGCTGCCCCTGCCCACCACCCAGAATCACCCATTCACCTGTTTGGCACCTATGTCACGGACCTTGGTCTCATAGTGCAGGATAATGTCATACTCCAAGGCACAAGGCACTGTGGGCGCCAGCAGAGAGAGGCCAGCCCCATCAACCACATGTACAAACCCCAAGGCAGTCTGCAAGAGCAGGGACTCCTCTGGGGCCTGGATGTGAGACACAGACTCCCAGACCCAGATCACCCCAGACCTGGACCTCAGGACTTAGGTTCCCATTACCCCAAGACCTTAGGGACCCATATCGCCAGGCCTTGAGCCCCATCCCTACTAAGACCCTAGCAACCTATGACTCCACCCTCTTCCTCAGACTCCTCACTTTGGGCAGCTGGGTGCTGTAATAGGCTTGCCTAGCAGAGTGGCAAGCACACCGAGGGTCACGCTGTCTCCAAAGTCAGGGCTGGAGCCAACGAGGAGAGGTCCCTGAGGTTTGTGTACAGTGGCAGGAGCAGGCCAGGGGGCTCCCTGGGGGCAAGCCGAGTGTCAGGGTACTCCGACATTCTGGCCCTCTCTTCTCCCACATTGCCCTGAAAATATGGGTTCTAAAACACCAAACCTCTGACCATGACTTTCTCGCCTTCCTAATCTTACTGAGCCTTTTATTCCAACCGTTTTTCTCTATACACACCCTCCCTCCCCTGAAAACAAGTCTGAGCCTTGGTTTCCTCCTGCCCTTGTCCCTACCCCTCCTGGACACTCACAGGTGACTGGGGGTCAACTGGCTGGAGGCCCTGGCGAAGCTCAGCTTCAGCAGTGGCTTGGTCAAGAGCATCACAGAAGTGCCCAGATTAGAGTTCGTGGCAGTGGCAGCCATGGGGGGTGGCACAGGCAGAGGCCCTCCCCAGTAGAACACCTGAGCAAGCACGGGGGGAAGGACAGTCAACTCTTGATTCTTAACACCTGATCCCAATTCCCAGGCCCTGCCTTGTACCTGTTGCTGTAGGCACCCCCAAAGTCACAATCACAGGACCGGCAGCCTAGAGAGTCACTGCTCAGACCCCAGAACTCAGGTTGTAAGAGAGAGCAAGTAGGTGGAAAAAGGACAGGAAGATGTGGAGCCTGGGAGGTCATATACTAGGACTGCACGTTGCAGGAGGAAAGGGCATAAGCACAGGGCTTGAATGCTTCTCTGCTTACTGCTGAGAGAGGGTGCGGAGACCCCAGTGTACTCACGTACAACTTCCTAAGAGGTAAGATGAGGACACTGCAGGGGTTGAAGTAAAAGTTAAACAAAGGATTTACATTCAAGGAGAGGCAAGAAAAGGATGGAACTGTTTCTTAGCCTGAGTTCCCTCAAACATGTTTGTTGCAAGACACCTTTAAACCCAGTGCTTTAAACCAATACTGTTGTAACTTGTTTCATTGCTTTTCCTTTTTAGGCTCCCAAAGCTCCCACTGGAGGGCATATGCTGGTTCAGCTAGCTGAGGTGGCATTGACCCTGATGACCAGATCAGGGAGTCAAACCAACCCATGTGCAAGGCTCGGTCTATAGTCACACTGATTATAGCCTTATATGTATCAGGTTCTAGAAGCTCAGTGCCCAAGACCAAGGTCAAATCAGAAGGTGGGTCAAAGCTTACCAGACAACTGCTACAGTCCAATCCAGAGACAAAGCATTTGCAGTGACAGGCACTGCTGGAGGAATCACAGGCTTGAGTGCCACAGACCTGGCCCTGGGGGTCACACGTGCAGCCTAGGGCACAGGGCTCTCAGGGTGCTACTGGACTGCTACTGGGGTAGGCACATGCATGTGTTATTAGGGGAATGATTGGGGGGAGAGCAAGGACATGGGGCTTGGGGTCCCCTCCCAGGGTAACTCACACTGGCAACGTCCTGTGTGGGTAGGGCTGAGGCCAGAGTGACCAGGCTGGCAGAAGTCACAGCGCTGGCTCCAGACATGAAATTTGCAGTGACGCTGCCTAGAGAGGAGGCCACAGGTCTCATCTGGGCATCACACAAACCATCTTCCAGGGTCCTTACAGGGTCACAGACACAGGCTGGATCATGGGTCAGAGGTGAGGACAGAGTTAGGTCAGAGGTCACCATGGAGCTAAAGGATCAGGGTCAGAGTTGGGACTGGGGATTTGAGGGCTCATGTTTGCAAGAGTGAAGGGAACAGGATCCTCCCTGGGATCTCAGTAGAAGAAGAGCTGGCAGAGCTCACAGTGGCACTCAGCTGTGTTGTGCTAACATGTGTCACACACACCTCCACTCACATTGCCAGATTCCAGATACAAGGGCATGTCAAAGTGACAACTGCAAGCATGCCCATCCCACTTGCATTCTAGGGCAGAACAAGGAAGGTGGATATGGAGTGGGCTGGCCCAGGCAAGTATGGCCAGGCAGAGAGGGCATAGCACCTACCCTGGCAAGTGTGAGGCTGCCCAGGCTCTGCTGCACACCATGGGTGGTCCTGGTACAGGTCCTGGCAGTGGTCACAGTGGGTACCAACTGTGTGATGGTGGCAGACACAAAGGCCATGCACCTGCCAGGGAGGAGGGCAAGGTGAGTCTGCCCCAGTCCCCTGAGCTTGCCCACTCCTTCAGCCACAGGATGCCCCTCTCGTGGTGCTCACCATGCCTTTCACATTGGCTTGGGTCCCAGCTGTGGGCTTATACGCAGAGGCATGGGCATGGCACAGGGAGCTGCCTCTTGCCACGAGCTCACAAAGGGCATAGTAGTAGAAGGGGTGTCCCTTTAAGCCTCCCAGCGGTCACCCAGTCTGTGCAGTTTGAAGTTCACATTAAGTTTGTCACACACAGGAGCCCTGGAGACACAGACTGGGGTGTGTGTGTGTCTCAGGTACACTGGGCATCATTCCTCTATGGCTGGGATGGAAGGGGGATGAATGGGATATGGTCTCTTCTCTCTGTGTCACTACAGCCACCTCCTCCAGCATTCGTGGTGTGGCATGCCCCCATTCCTGCTCTTCTGAGCATACCATCTCAGGACGACTACAGCCTAATGGTGATAATTCCTTCTGCACAGCTCCCACTCTGGTATCACTCCTGAGCTGAGACCGGACCATCCCACTGCTTCCTGGACACCCCATCCTGGAATCACTAGATAGCTGAAACCTACTTCCCCAGTGCAATAAAGCATTCCATTCCGCAGCCCACCATCAAAACTACAAATCAGTTTATCATTCAGCCAAACCATCTATGGTATTAGTTCGCTTATTTATCCACTGTTTTTCTCACTTACATGTCAGCTACAAGAAGACAGATACCTTGTCTATCTGCTTCCCGCTGAGCACTGCTCAGTAGATAGATGCTTGGCACACCACAGAGCTCAATGGGCACTTGCTCAATGTACACATGGGAGAGATGGGTCCATGGCTTCTTTCTGCTCTACAGCTTATGAGCCAAGGTTATCTCTTGTACTGCTCCTTTGCCAGATGTCTCTCTCCTGATTAGAAGAGCAATAGCTGCTTGGAAACCTAGCATGGGGACTTGGTGAGTAGTTGGTAATAACCAGTCAAGGTGGATGGAGAGTGCAGAGAAAAAGCTAGTTTTGGTATGTCCTGCTCTGGTACTGACCTGACCTGAATCTGGGCTCTCCCGCTGGATTTAGGTTCTGCGTTTTTTCTTTCAAAACTCCTGCCTTACAAGAAAGAGGTTACAACCCAGAGACGCCCTGGCGCCAGCTAGAGGCAGCTGCAAAGCTGCAGGGTACCAATAAGGCCCAGATGATGAATCAGGGCAGGGCAACACCAAGGGACCAGGATGGGGGCAGTGATGGAGGCTCATAAAAGGAAAGGTTGAGGGACACCCGCGTGGCTCAGTTGGTTAAGCAGCTGCCTTCGGCTCAGGTCATGATCCCAGTGTCCTGGGATCAAGTCCCACATCGGGCTCCTTGCTCGGCAGGGAGCCTGCTTCTCCCTCTGCCTCTGCCTGCCACTCTGTCTGCCTGTGCTCGTTCTCTGACAAATAAATAAATTTTTAAAAAATTAAAAAAAAAAGGAAAGGTTGAGGTTCAGCGATAGGTGCAATGATGGGGTACATTGTTGGGGGCTGGCAAAGAAAAGTAGTAATGAGAACTGCAATGGGGCCCCACGTAGGAGTTATGATGGGGCAGAGATGGAAACAGCTACACATAGACCCTATTCACTGGCCATAGGTATGGGGAACAGTGATGGGACAGGAATGGAGGGCCATAACAGGGCCCACAATAGGGAACCATGATGCAGCAGAGCTGAAGAATTATCCTGGGTTGCCTGCCATCCCTGCCCCACTTGTGTACACACAGGACTTCCCCTACCCCGCCCCCAGTATTTGGCTGTCCTAACATGCAAGGAGTACAGGATTGGCTCTGGGAATGATTACCCTGTATCTTGGGGTTGTTTGGGTCCTCCACCAGAATGGCTAGGTCCAGAACTTTTGAAAACTACCTGAGAGAAGAAAGCAAACCTGAGCCTCTGGCTTCACCCCAGGGCCCAAATCCCCCTTCCTCTGGGTCTGACCTCACCCTCAGTGGAAGGCTTGATGTCAGAGCAATGCTGGTCACAAACAAGGTCACTGACTCTGTGGCCAGGAGGAGCAGGAAGGATCCCAGAAAGAACGCCTGAGCAGCTGTAGGCAAAGAATCAGTACACATGCCAGGAGTGGCCGTGGTCCACTGAGCACTCCAAGAGCAGAGGTGCTGGGCAGAATGTCTGGGGAGAGGAGGGGATCCTTGGGTCACCAGAGGCAAACATCACTGGTGGCCACCATGTCAAGAGGCACAGAGCAAGCCTTCTGGCTGGGGCACTGGAATACCTTGAAAGTCATGGTGAGGTGGATAAAGTAGAAGGCACTCTCTGGATCTAGCTGGATGGTGGCATTCTCAACACCTACAACCATAAGGCTTGTCAGAGTGACCATGCCCTGACCCTAAACCTGCACACATGGGCACACAGATACCCTTACCACTCTCTGCCTGCCACCAGGTCTTGTTGCTGTCACGACCACCACTCCAGATCACATTTTCAATGTTATGGCCTCCCTGGTCCCAAGAGTCACAAAAGAAGCAATTATCAGATTCCTGGGGGAATGCCCAAGGAGAATGACAAGAGGTACGTGGTTGGCCTCCAATTCCAAAATTGGGGAGCAAAGTCCTCCCCTGCAAGCCTCCAGCAATGACCTGAAGCCCCACAAGGCCAAACCTGCCCAGGAAAACC
Source organism: Mellivora capensis (assembly GCA_004024625.1). Classification (NCBI taxonomy): domain Eukaryota; kingdom Metazoa; phylum Chordata; class Mammalia; order Carnivora; family Mustelidae; genus Mellivora; species Mellivora capensis. Next base: position 102,136 of record PISX010000247.1, on the reverse strand, counting down.
CAGAGATACCATCTCCAGAGCCCTCACACTCCTCCCCACCTGCAGGTGACTGATAATGCAGTAAGACTCAGGGCCTCGGAAGCCACAGGTGGTGAGGCTCGAAAATTCTGGCCATGGCCAACCAATCAAGTTGCCAGCAGGTGGTTAGCAGCTGGGTAGTGTCTGTCACCTCTCCAGCAATTGTTCTGAGAGCCTGGACTGGGAAGGACAGGGTCCGAGTAGAGATCCTAGGGGTAACCCTCACCTCACTCTGCCCCACAGGGAGGCCTGGAGAGTTCTTCTCCCCCTCTGGATGACTCAGGGAAACAGGCAACCTCTCACCCCCTGGTGGCAGCAGCAGCAGAACTGAAAGGAGTACTAGACTGCAAAGGAAGAGGCTTAGCCTGGCTGGGGTTCCTGGGCCATGGGAGCTAGAATCAGGCCTGAGAGGAGGAAGAGTGGCAAGCAGGCTGCCCTTGAGGAGCAGGGTGTGGCCCCATACTCACATGGTAGATGAAAGCAGGACTGCCAGACACAAGGAGCATGCAGGGCTGTGAAGCCACAGGGAGGCTCAGAGCAAGGGGGTTGCCAGAGTCTGGGAACCAAGGGAGGCCGTGCCCTATTAATGGCACCCACCGGAATCAGAAGGGTAGGGAAGGGGGTACCAAAAAGCAAGCAAAACTTCTCTACAGGTCCGCCATCCAATGCAGCTGGCGCTAGTGAGGCCAGGGTTCAGACTAACCCCCAGAGACAGAGATCCAATTCTCATTCAGATGAGGATCCCCCCACCCCCCCCCACCCCTGAAAGGCTGCTGGTCTCTCGGAGCCTCTGGGGAATGTGTCCCCCTCCCTGCCAGCCCCAGCCATCGCCTTTCAGCTGGGCAGACAGGGAAGTTCTGGCAGATGGGCTGGGAGCTAGTTTTTTTCAGGGGCCCAGCCCTCTCTCCAAAGCAGGATGAGCCTTTAGTGTCTGAAACACACACAGGCCCCTGTCAGGAAGCTTGATAAGGCTGGACCTGGGAACAGTGCGCTTGGGACTCAGGCAGAAACCAATGCTGATGGGGCGAAGCAGTTACAGAAACTCTCCTGGTTCAGCTAAAACAGTACCCCACTCATCCAAGGAGAAAATTCTGTAGTCAGTGAGGATGGACTCAATGGCTGAACAACCCAAAGCCTTGGCCTTGACTCAATCCCCAAACTGTTGCCACCAACTGGGGAAGTTGAGACTAAAAGGGCAGACAGAGCAGGCTAGGAGACAAGGCCAGGCTGTCTGAATGGCCCCTGGGGAGCGGTACCACAAACATCCCCTTGCCTGGCCTAGAAACCTGCTGGCTGCAGTGTTCCCCACACAGCCACCTTCTGTCCTCTTGCACAGGGCCTGCCTGGATAACAAACCAGTGCAGCCCGAAGGGGAGGTGTGTCACCTGCGGGTGGCTCTGCCCGACCTCAGGGGCTGCTTCTCACACATCAAGAGGCCAGCACCTCCAGAGGAGCCTGGGAGCTGCTCTTCCCACTCACATTGACGACCTGTCTCAGGCCACCAGGACCCCCTTTGGCAGCCCTATTCCTGGGACCACTTTTCCTAGATGCTCAAGCTGGCCTATCAGCAGCTACAAACACAAAAAAGACCATGAAGGGTGGGCCAGGAGACTGGAAGGTGGAAAGGTATAAAAACGTGATAGATGGAACAGTGGAGGTACAACTTGAAGAATAACAAATCACAGTGCATTGCGCCATGAGAACACCCTTCCCGCCCACCCATACCACCCCACATCCTCCAGTCTCTGAAAGGAGAATGGTGGCTCACAGGGCCCTGGAGAGGCACCTGGAGTCCTTGGGGTTGAAGAATCCATGGGCATTGCACACTGTGCCACTGGCCACACAGACAACTGGGCTCAGTTTCCCCAAACACAACTTTACGAAGGAATCAGGGTGCTGAGTATGGTAGCAATGGCTGGAGCTGTATTACAGGGGACAGGTTCACATGGAGGATCCGCTGAGCCCGTTGCCGCACCTCATCGTCCGAGAACCGCCTGTCCACCTTGATGGCCCGGAATTTCAGCAGCTTTGCTGTCCCAGGCCCTAGCCACGCCTTAGGGGATCGGGACCCAAGTCGTGTTCTTTTCCGGGGAGGAAGATCCTTTGACTCCTCGGCCCTTTTCCTCTTCTGCCCCACGGTCTCAGGGCAGCTTTTTGGGCCCCTCCTTGCAGTCCTGGCCTGAACAGACGCTTTTGGCCTGCCCCTGCTCCTGGGCTGGGTCTGAGCCACCTTGGCCTTGGCCCGTACCACCTTGGCCTTGGGCCGCACTGCTTTGGCCTTGGCCCGCACCACCTTGGCCTTAGCCCGCACTGCCTTGGCTTTGGCCTTGATCTGTGCTGCCTTGGCCTTGGCCCTGATCCGTGCTGCCTTGGCCCTGGCCCTGATCTGTGCTGCCTTGGCTTTTGCCCGAGCCTTGGCAGCTTTGGCCTGTGTTCGAGCCACCTTGGCCTGGGCAGCTCTGGCCTGTGTTCGAGCTGCCTTGGCCTGGGATGTTTTTGTGCTCAGGGTAGAGCCACCTTTCATTCGTAGGCCACTGAGGGACCCGGTGGCCTTGTAGGTCTTGTTCCGGGGTGTAGTGCCTTGTTGGGGTCTGGCCCTGGGGCCTCTGTGAGTCAGACTCTTAGGGCCCTTGCCTGTGGCTTTTCCGGGAGCTTTGGGCCGACAGTTAACCTGCCTCTTCCCTGGACCTTTGCGCAGCTTCAGGGGAGAGTCAGCAAGAGAGAGTTGCAGTGACTGTGCCTTGTGCTTGGCACCCAGGCAGGGCATGGGAGCCTTTAGTGGAACCAGGGCCTCAAGGACAACAGAGAGCCGCATAGCAGGGTAGACACCTGGATAGAGGTGGGTGGGGAAGCCCACTGCTGCACCCCGGGCACGGCTGGCACTTGACTGCTTTAGGGAGCTCAGCAGCAGGTTGGTGGTAGCATGCTTGGAAAGGGCTGGTGTGGATGCTTTGGCCAGCCTTCCAGATAGTGGCATAGGGAGCAGCGTGGCCCGGCCTGCAGGCAGCCGCATAGCAGTTCGGGGAGCACTGGCTGGAGGTGATGTGGCAGGTGGGGTGGGGGCACGGGCTTGCAGCTTCGTCTGGCTTGGGGGGTTGGCTGTACATGAACTATAGCCATAGACATCACCACTGCGAAGGATGGTGGGTTGGAAGCCATCATCCCGCAGGCCCTGCAGGAAGGCTACAAGCTGGGCCTCTGTGGCACTGAGATCCTGGCTCATGGGGTTAAAGACAAGCAGCGCCTCCTCCAGGGCCTTCTTCCCTGCCGTGGAGATCCGCGACCAGGAGTGCACAGCTTTCTCCTCCACATGCTGCACCACGCTCATGGCATTAGGCACTGCAGATCGGCCTGGGTATCCACAAACCAGCGCTCGGCACCTCCAAGACAAGAGGAAAAGAATCAATAAGAACGGCACCGAGGGGCACCTGGCTGGCTCAGTTGGTGGAGCATGCTTCTCTTGATCTTGGGGTCATGAATTCAAGCCCCATGTTGAGTGTAGAGATTACTTACAAAAAATGGTAATACTTCGTATATATTGCATTAAAGAAAAGATATCATCACACAAAAACAAAAATAAAAACAAAAACAAAAACCCAGCACTAAGATAAGGGCCAAGGCAGGTAGATAAGTCCATCAGCGCTTGCATTCTCCATGATAACAACTATCCATACAAAGGGCCTGGCCAGAGTGAGCCACTGCTTGGGGCAAAACCCTGGTCTCCTGAACTCCTGGCAGAGTGAGGACTGGGTCAGCAGGGGGTACCCACATGGGTCAGAGGCAGTTTCTTCAAGATAAATGTCCAGAAGCTCATGAGAGCCATCCAAACTGCTGTTGGGTTCCTGGGAAGATTTGGGCTTGGATGGCCCATTTTAATTCAATTCTCCATTTTCTAAGGCCAGAAACCTAGGATTAGACTAAACCCTGGGAATGCAGGTATGTCTTCAAGGAGCCCTATACAGAAGGCAAGAAAGAGACCATCAAAGTTCTTGGGAGTGCACACTGGCACCCAGCCCAGCTTGCCAGAGTCAGAGAAAGATTCCTAGGAGAGGCCAACACCTTGATGGGACAAAATTGAGGAATGGAACTCCAGATGGAAATGGAGCAAAGAGGGGAAGAACTTATGCAATGGCTTGGAAATGAGAAACAGTAAGGCACACTTAATGTGTGTGAGTGGAGTCTGTGGTCAGGGCTCAGAGGTCTAGATGGAAAAAGTTAAAAACAGGACAACATAAGCCTTGAAGTCATGACCATCCCTGTTACTTCAGCTGCTGTTGTTCAGGTGTTTGGGAGGGAGGGGTGAACCTCCCTGACTACCGGAAGTTTTGCTTTCAGAGTCCCCAGACAGGCTCAGAGGTCTGATCCTGGCACTGTAATTGTGGAGAATAACCCCAAAGCAAGAGTCAGACTCTCCTTCAACAGAAACTAAGAAGATAAGCAGCAGGTATAAAGCACACATATCTGAGCAATCAGACAGCTAGCCTGGGGGCCAGGCAGCCAGACCAAGAGCCCACGGTCTGGCAGCCAAAGGCTCCAACAGGATGGTTAATAAGGTGGACACTAGAAATTTGAGCTGTCCTAACTAGGGTCTGGAGGCTGCAGACCTCAGTACAGCCCAGATGGGAGTTGTCTGGGAACACCCAACTTGTCCCAGACTTTTTCTCTGAAGAAGCTGTGGGCTGTCAGTCAGGACTAATGTCTAATACCCAACCCAACACCGAGGGTTCCCAAAGGGAGCTCCCCAGCTGTACTGAAGCATTAAAAGATCAGCTGGGATCAGGCAGGTCCCTGGGGCCAGGAGGCGCGTCTGTGCAGCTTCTTCCTACCGCCCTAATGGAGCAGAGGAAGTTTTCAGAATCCCCTGGAGGAAGTGCCCTGGGGCTCTTTGTTTGGAAACATTCTCGGATCCTCAGGTGTCTCGGGCACTTCCTCTCTCCAGAGGCCATTCTCCAAGCACAATTTTTGCACATGACTTTAGTTCTTTTATTATTACTTTTTTTTCCAGGGGTGTAGTTCCCAGGACTGTGAACTGTTGAATAGGGAGGGGCCTGTTTCCCCGCAGGCACAGATATTGGGGGTGAACTGGGGGCTCTTCCGCCCAGGTCGGTCTAGACTCTTGGAGGGTCTTCTGGGCCTTCCAAGAGGCTCCGGAAACAGGCTGCAGTCTGGCCCCTGACTTCCCTTCACACGTGCCCCAAGGGCCGACAGGGAAGTTGAAAGATGGGGGACGGGAGAGGCCTCATCCAAGGGGGACCGGGTTGGGGCAGATCAGGGCCATTGGCCTGGGAGTCTGTGTCCCTGGGGCCTGAGCCGCGGATAGGAGCAGGGATCTTGGAGGCAGCGAAACGCGCGGGGCGGGCGGGGCGAGCGGGGCGAGCCCGACCGGGTCGCGCAGCCCCAGGGTGGGGTCGCTGGGCAAGGGGTAGGGAGGTGGGGGGGAAATCTTGGCCAGGCCGGTGGAGGGCGCGGGTCTAGAAAGAGCCGGCCGCCCGGCCCATCCGCCCCGTCGCCTCGCGGACGGCCCCTCCGCGGCGCGGCTAGGCCCATGGCCCCAACCTACCGGCGCCGCCGCGGGGACCCAGGACGCGCCTCTGCGCCGCCTCCGCTGCTCCAACATGGCCGCCCGCTGCGCACCGGAAGTGCGCTACACTTCCGCTTCCGGGACCTGGCCCGCCCCAGTGACCCTTGACCCCCCGAGACCCCGTTTCCCCCAAAGTCTAGGAACAGAGCAGGTGGGTACCAAGGAAGGCTTCCTGGAGGAGGTGGCAGCGGGGAAGGCTCTAAATCCATCCGGACCTGTGCAGGAGTCTGAGGAGCAGAGATGCACTCAGACTTGTCCCAGACAGGGCTGCTAGGACTGGATTAGGGCCCGACACCCCCTTTGAGGGACCTGGTGGTGCAGCAACATCTGGGAGGGATTCCCTGCAAGCTCCAAGCCATCCTCCAGGCTCTGGTCCTCCCACAGCCACAGACAGGGCCTACCTCTGTCCCACGCTCCTGACCAGAAGGAAAGAGAAATGCCCCTTGCCTGCCTGAGAGTGTTGCAGGGGTATCTCCTCAAGGGCAGCAGGCCCTCCACTCTTCCCAAGAATGAGGCCTGCATGTGGGATGAAAGGTTGATCTACACACACATGCTGCACACAATCCCAAAGCTGGGCATGTCCAATCTGAGAGTCCTAGCATACCAGCATACTTGTGGTATGTGGGGACATGTGCATGGGTGTGGTGGGAGAACCCTTGCCCAGCCTCAGCCTCTTCAATGGCAGGAAGTCCTACCTCCAGTCTTAACTCTGCCCAGAATTCTTATTCTTTTGCCTAGGAGACTGGGACCTCAGTCTTGCTACCTGTACCCTGGAGTCAGCAGAAGGCTGGTGGTTACAGGACCCACTGCCCAAGCAGCATCAGATGTGAGAACACAGATTGAAATGAGCCCTTGAAGTCCAAGAGGTCAGACTCTGACCATAGGCCCCTCTTTGCACCCCCCCCCCACCCCGCCCAAGTCCAGGCTGGCAGCCAGCATGGAAGCTCTGATTTTATAGATGAGATAATGGGGACATATGCTCTTCAGTCAGAGCCTGAACTAGGAGGCATAAATATTGCACAACACTTGGATCCTGATATGTACAATGGTGCCATATTTGGTAGCTGAGGGGTAGGTGAAAGCCTGTGGATGGGTGGATGGATGCTTCATTTAGGGACTGGTTAATAGCTTTTCTCCCTCCCTATATGACCTCATGATCCTCAGGGTTATTCTACATTTCTGCCGATTTAGAAGAGTCTGGACACCCCTAAAGAGAAACACCCAACACGCCCTAGGCCTCATCTGGTAACTCTGAGCTTCCCAGGACCTCAGCACTGACAGGAGGTCCTCAGTACCTTTGAGCATAGCCAAGGTGTCCAACAGTAAAATGCAAACTCTCCTCCTCCTTTGGGGTCTGTGCTTCTAGCCCTTCATTCTGTTAGAAAGAAGGGAAATGTGGAGTCCCAAGGTTCAGGGTCTCCTGGTACAATCAGGAAATCCCACCTTAGTATGCCCAGTCCTCAACTGTGGGTGAGTCCAGTATCTGACCCATCTATGGTTGAGAATTAGCTGCCACTCTCAGGACCAATCTCACCTCATCTTCTGTGCCAGTTGTCTTCCACAGCTTCTCCAAAGCCAGCAGTGTTGGCCTCCCATGTTTAGGGGGAGGCCAGGTCTGTGTAAACAGAAGCCAGTCCCATGAAGAGTCAGAGCCAAGCTTCCAGGGATGGCATGGATTCAGGTGTGTCCTGGAAAGGGGAATCCCTCTCTGGTGATGTCCTGCCCAGAGTTCAGTACAAAAATAGAGGACTAGGTAGGGCAGGCCCATCCCCAGGCTGTATTCCTTGCAGACTTTAGAACTGGGGGGATAGTAGGGTTAGGGGTCAGGGACATGGGTATCTAGCATCCTGAGGGAGAAGATGAACCTTCTTCTGCCTCTTGGTGCTCAGTATGTTCCAGATGGAACTCTGGGAGCAAAGTGTGACTTCACCTGGATTTTGGTGGTTGCTGACCCTGTAGGCATAACAGGGCTTGGAAAGGACGAGGTTGGTAGAGACCACAGGGTCATCCCAGGACCCAGCCCTTGGTCTCCCTTTGGCACCTTTTGCAGCCCAGAGTGATGGACCATAGACTCATTTCCACCTGGCCAGAGAGATCTAGTGGAAATCTAGTTGTGAGTGAGACCAGTGGGCCTGAGAGGGGTCACCAGGAAGGAGTCTATGTGACAAGGAGAAAAACCAAGGCTGGATCTTGAGGAGCTACTTCCTGGGGAGAAGAGGAAGCAAGGCCTTCAAAAGACCCTGAGAAGCAGGACGAATTTGAGCAGAGGTGCCAAGGTCACAAGAAATGAACTTTGAAGATGTCAGCAAGATTTCAGTTATGACAAAGACCATAGGGACCTGTAGTATGGTGTTCCATAGTGACTTTGGCAAGAGGACTTTTGGGGGAGCAGTGGACATAGGGTAGCAGATATCAAGGTAACTGGAGGGGAGGAAAGGGAGACTGGAGGGACTGAGCATACTGGGAGTATCTCAAGGTAGGGAGATTTTAAGTGCTTAATGGGTGGAGAGGGGAAAAGGTCTAGAAAGGGAAGAGTGGGAAATGTAAGGGGTCTTGCAGAGCAGTGTGAACACCCTTGGCCCAGCAAGGGGAGGGCAGGGATGTGGTACCCTGGGTGAGTTTCCCAGGGTAGCCGGAGCAAAGGACCACAAAATTTATGGCCGCTCAGTTCGGGGGTGGGGGTGTGGGTCAGAAGTCTGAAATCAAGGTGTCCACAGGGTTGGATCCTTCTGGAGGCTCTGAAGGAGTCTGCCTCATGCCATTCTTCCGGTGTTGGCAGCCCTCGGCCGTCCTTGGCTTGTAGACTCATCGCTTCGGTCTCCACTGCTCTTGTCCCGTGTCCTGCCCTGTGTCTCTGTGTCATCTCCCGTTCTAGTAAGGACACCTGCCAGTGGACATCGGACAGCCTTAAATCTGGGGTGAACTCTTCTCAAGATCCTTAAGAATTACAGCCGCAAATAAGGTCACACTCGGAGGTTCCAGGGGACATGTCCTATGTGTGTGGGTGTGTGTGTGTTTAAAAAAGTAACAAAATTTACCGTCTTAACCATTAAAAAAAAAAAAAAGTACTTCCCTGTAGAGGAAGGTACTGGTGCCCTAAGTGAAGAGGAAGTTGGGAGCAGAGTCCATGTGTCCATCTGTCTGTTTATTGATTTGCCTGTGACTATGGGTCGATGCACCCTGCTCTGGCCATGGATGGAAGCCTTCTAGCTAGGTTCTGTAACTGGCCTTGGTACGATCATTTCCATGGAGGCCTTCCAACTCCAATTGCCAGCCTATAAAAGGGGCTGAATACCCTCTCTGGTCATGAAAAGGCTCTGCCCACACTCAGGGTTGGCTTTAAAAGTTAGGCAAACCAAGGAGTTAATGCCCCCAAGCAGCTCTCAACCCATGAGTGATGGAGATTTGAGAATGAATTCTTCAAGCAACCTTTGCTCTGGGAAGCAACCCAGAAAGATTTGGTCCCAGTTGCCCACAGTGGTAACTTGCTTGATGACACAGCCTTTATTGGCTGCTTTCTCTTTTTGCTACTCCTCCTCTAGTATGTCCTGGCCTCACCTCCCACATTAACTGTAGGTACTGGTATCTTTGTTTCCAGATGTGTTCTGGGGAAAGTGAGACACACACGGTCCATGAAAGAGGGACAAGATAGTAGCAAGCACAGACAACCACAAGAAATTCTCCTAGGTGACCGCCAACCTGTACAAACGTTCTGGCAGCTCACAGACTTAACCAATACTCTGAATATCCCGAAGATAGGCTGGGCCAGGGCCAGGGTGTGAAATAGATAGGCTCCTGTCACACCAGTTTGCTCTCACCTGATCCCAGAGTTGGCCACAGGCAGGCCCAGGACCCTGGACATGAACAGTCACAAAATGTCTTGGGTTCTTAGTAGCCCAGGCCTCAGGCCCTACGGAGTGACCTGCATGGTCCCCGGGCCTCTGACTCTTGAAGCTCATCCCTCTCAGCAAGAACTTCCCCCACACAGGACTGTGGGAGGGACTGTCAGGCACTGAGGCGGGCGCTTGCCTGCTCCTCCATCCCCTGCTAGCCTCCATGTTCACCGTAAGACCTCTTCCTTGTCTTGCTTTGTGCCTGGGGAGTCGACCCAGCCGCCGCCCCTAACAGAGGCCCAGGCCACGCCCCAAGTGGCCTCCAGGGGGCGCCGCCACGAAGCCTGTCTTAGAGCTCCTACGAGCTCAGTGCCGGTGGGCGGGCGCCGGCCCCTCAAGCCTGCTGGTTCTGCTGGTCCGCCCCCCGCCCCCCTCCCGCGGGTGCTCCCAGTCTGGGTCCCGCTCTGAGCGGTCCCCCACCATACAGGTGTTGTGCTGCTCAGTGCTGCCTCAGTTCTCCCCCAGCCCGAGGTCGGACCCTAAATCCTGGGCAGGCCCAGCGTCCACATGTCCATCTGTCTGTTTACCGATTTGCCTGTGACTATGGGTCGACGCGCCCTGCTCTGGCCACGGCAGGTGCAGGGTTAAGGCGTGGGGGAGGGGGGAGATTTTCCCGAGTCGGGAGGGGGGACGAGGGGCGGACCCGGTCCAGCCCCGCCCCTCGCGGAGCCGAGCCGGAGCCCCGCCGGAGCCCCGCCGGAGCCCCGCCGGAGCCCCGCCGGAGCCTGGCCTCAGCCCCAGCCAGAGCCCGCACGGAGCCGGAACGGCGGACCCCGCGTCCCGGCGGCGCCGGAGCCCCGGCCGGTGAGTCCCGCAGGAGCCGCGCTCAGGGGAAGTTTGGGGCGCGGGGCGCAGAGCCCCAAGCGCGCTCGCCGGGACCCGCCCCCCCGCCTCCCGCGAGCTGGAAGTTTGGGGCCAGTAGGCCATCCCGCCGAGGGTCCCAGGAGCTTGGCCCCCGCGGGAAAGGAAAGGCTGAGGAACTTGGGAATCTGCTGTGAGGGGGTTCGGAAGTCCAACTGCTCATTCCTACTGGAAACGCCCTGGACTATGGGAGTCTGGAGTCCTAATGGTCATGGGATCCCAAAATCATCCCCCTCCCTACTTCTGGACACCAAGGAGACGGGCCTCTGGGAACCTGGCATGGGCAGTCCCCTAAGAGTAGACCTGAAGGGGGAATGTGGTACCCTGGCGTCCAGCTCCTCCCCTCCCAAACGCCCTGATCTTGGCCTTTTGCTGGTGGGAATGGAAGATCTCTATGGAACGGCCCCCAATAGGGTTGTAAGTATACCCTGGAGTCTGATCTCTGGCTGTCCAGGGCACACTGGAAGGCAGTAAGGGGAGGGTACAGTAGGACTCTATTCGTGCAGAGCACCAGCATGAGGATTGTCAAAAGGAAGGAAGTCAACTGACCTGCCACCTCGACCTAGATCTGAAGGGGGAGGGAATGTTGGGTGTTCTTAGGTGAGGGCAGGGAGCAAGGGGGGAATCCCTCATGCCCCATAGGAAGGGGAGAAGTTCCCTGAATATTTGGGAATCTGCCCTCTTTCCCACCCAGGAGGGCTCTGAGCTACAGTGGTACGCTGGCCAGCAGGGGTAGGTCAGGGGTAGGTCCTCCCTGTGCCTTTCCCATCAGTGATTTTGGGCCAGCCCTGCCCTCAGCTACAGACTGCTCAACTGTACACTGAGGGGCTGCTCAGTGGCCCTGACCCTTTGTTTTCCCTCTCTCCTCCAGGTGAAGGCAAGGTGCCTGAACTGGTCAGACACTGAGGCCCCGTCATGCCCCTCAGTGAGGCCTGCAGCCTGAGCAGATAGTATGGCCTGCCACTGGAGGTGAACACCATGGCTACAGGCGGTGGCCGGGCCTTTGCTTGGCAGGTGTTCCCACCCATGCCCACCTGCCGGGTGTATGGCACGGTGGCATACCAGGATGGGCACCTGCTAGTGTTGGGGGGCTGTGGCCGGGCCGGACTGCCCCTGGACACTGCCGAGACCCTGGACATGGCCTCACATACATGGCTTGCACTGGCCCCCCTGCCCACCGCCCGGGCTGGTGCAGCTGCTGTGGTGCTGGGCAAGCAGGTGCTAGTGGTGGGCGGTGTGGATGAGGGCCAGAGCCCTGTAGCTGCTGTGGAGGCCTTCCTGGCTGACGAGGGCCGCTGGGAGCGTCGGGCCACCCTCCCTCAGGCAGCCATGGGGGTTGCAACTGTGGAGAGAGGTGAGTGGCCTTAAGGGAATTCCTCAGGCACCCCCACACCCTCTATTCCTTTCTAACTTGGTCCCTTACCCTCAGAGGTTGGACAAGAGCTGTACATTTTGTCTGAGTGCCCTGGACACAGCTTTGACTCTTGTAAAGACCGCTCCTACCTAGGTCTGAGTTGAGCTAGCAGCGGCCTTAACTGCCCTTTCCCACTATGAAATGGGAGGCAGAGCCCAGGCTGGCCCCCAGCATGCTGGGAGGCCCCAACCACCTCCCTGCCCATTCCTCTTTTCTAAGAGACAAGGAGGGGTAGCCCAATGACTCTCAGGGTTATAAATAGTCTAGGGGAGGGGGAAGGGAGCAGGGCCTTGGCTCAGAGCCCAGTAAGTGCTTAGATTCCCTCCCCCCTCTTCCTCCCATATACACATTTACCGGGGAGCCTGAGATGGGAAGGCCAAGCTGGCCTGGGGATAGTTGCCATGGAAGCCCTCAGCTGACTGACCCATCTTCCCAAGGCCTCCAGACATACCCCCATCTGACCTGGAGGGTGTAACAGGGCCAGAATCTCTTCCAGGGAAAGGGTGAGATACAGAGGTGCTGGCAGGGCTTCTGGGCAGAAGACTTGCAGCCAGCACCCCTACTGACAGGCCTAAGCCCCTCTCCTATCCCCCAGCTGATCCCCAGAGATCCCTCCCCAGGCTGAGTTCTATGCTTAATAGATCCCCATATGCCCCTCCCTGGCTTAAGCCATCCTCCAGCCTTCTTCCCCTAGAGGAGCTCCCACCTTGTGGCCTCCAGGTCTGACCACCGGTCCTGCTTGGATGCCAGACTTGGTTGCCATAGCATCTCCAGGGAGACAGAGATGAATTATAATTAGATCATCTGCCTCCTGCTCTTCACTTGGAGGGGCCCTGGCCAGAGCGGGAATCCTAGCTCTCCCAGCCCCCACTCCAGGAAGGAGGGAGGGTTTCTTTGCTGTTTGGGAGGGGTACAAGAAACATGTGGGTCCCCAGCCACCTCCAGGTCTGACCAGGGCCGCCGTCAGGGTAGGGTGCCCTGGCCAGGCTGAGGTGCACTCTGAATTGCTCTTTTCTATGCAGATGGTATGGTGTATGCTCTGGGGGGAATGGGCCCAGACACGGCTCCCCAGGCCCAAGTTCGGGTATATGAGCCCCGGCGGGACTGCTGGCTTTCGCTCCCCTCCATGCCCACACCCTGCTACGGGGCTTCTACCTTCCTGCACGGGAACAAGATCTATGTCCTGGGTAAGGGCCTGGGGGATATGGGAAAGGGGTTCGAAGTGCAGAAGCACCTATCCCCAAAGGTTGGGATCAGGTTTAGCCTGAGATGGCAGGACAAGAGAAGCTTTGAGTGAGCCAGGCTTTCTTGGAGGTTCTGACCTCTGGTGGCCCTCCTAGGCTGGAAAACCATACCCCCAGTGCCCGAGGATCTGCAGGGTAGGGGATCCATGCTCTGGTCTGCACACAACTGGGTATGGGGGGCTAGGGTGGGCAGTGGTGAAGGCTTAGTAACCTGGTGGAGGAGGAGCCTGCTGGGCCTCCAGGCTCTTTCCCAGGTGCCCCAATTCCATTGGCAGGGGGCCGCCAGGGAAAGCTCCCAGTGACTGCTTTTGAGGCCTTTGATCTGGAGGCCTATACCTGGACCCGGCACCCAAGCCTGCCCAGCCGCCGGGCCTTTGCTGGTTGTGCCATGGCAGAAGGCAACGTCTTCAGCCTGGGTGGCCTGCAGCAACCCGGGCCCCACAATTTCTACTCCCGCCCACACTTTGTCAACACTGTGGAGATGTTCGACTTGGAACATGGTGAGCAGTGGCTAGCCTGGGCTGTCCCCCCACTTTCCATGGGATGGAAGGGCACAGTGTACGTCGTGAGGCTGGATCTGACTTCCCCTTTCTTGCAGGGTCCTGGACCAAGCTGCCCCGCAGCCTACGTATGAGGGATAAGAGGGCCGACTTTGTGGTTGGCTCCCTTGGGGGCCACATCATGGCCATTGGGGGCCTTGGTGAGTATCTGTGGGGCTAGGGAAAGGAGGTGAACCCAAGACAGGAAGGAAGAGCCCCAAGCATGAGCACTACCTCCTGCCCTTCTGCAGGCACTCCAGGGATCAGGGCTTTGTGACCTTCTCTTTCCCAATCTGTGAAGCAGCCAGGGTATTAGTCTGCTTAGCCTAACTCTTGGGGTGCCCCTCAGCACCTGATTGATGGCTCTGTACCAGTAGGGGCCTAGGAGACAGAAACAGGGCAAGTGACCACTAATTGAAGGGACAAATAGAAATCCAAAGAAATGAACAAATGATGAATGGGGGCCGTGGGGGCAAGGCACTGGTAGCTCATCCTGGGGCACTGCCTGCTGGGCCATCTGTGGGCTCAGCAAGCAAAAGAGTCAGGGCCCTTGCAGCCGGGGCCCTTTACAACGTCTGTCTCCTTCCTGCAGGCAACCAGCCATGCCCTCTGGGCTCTGTGGAGGGCTTCAGCCTGGCACGGCGGCGCTGGGAGGCCCTGCCGGCCATGCCCACAGCCCGCTGCTCCTGTTCTAGTCTGCAGGCTGGGCCCCGGCTGTTTGTCATTGGGGGTGTGGCCCAGGGTCCCAGCCAAGCTGTGGAGGCGCTGTGTCTGCGTGATGGGGTCTGAATGCCTGACGGGGATGTGGCAGCTGGAGCAGCGCAGTGCCAGGGCACAGGTCCGTGGCTCCTTTTGCTGCTGAAGAAGCTCATTGTGGCTCTGTGGGATGTGGGAGGCCCAAGGTCAGGTACAAAGGATAAGGGCACTTTGTCTTTAGCACAGGACACATATGCTTATACCCACCTTTATCCCCATTCATTCATGGACCATGCCTAGCTCCACGCTTGCTCTGGAACTACTGGGCCCTCTGTCCAACTGGGAAGTGGGAGGATGGGAGAGCTGGCCTCAGGCCCCACAGGATTAGTGCCTACCTGGAGTTGACCAGTCTCATCCCAGTGGCTGTTCCTGAAAAATCCTAGCTGTCAGCCTACCTTGAGGGCCTCTGTGACCCCAGGAGTTCAGGGAGGTCAGAGGACACAGAGGGCGTGGAGGAGTAGATGTAGGAACCTCCAGAGGACCAGAGGAATAGTGGCTTTGGGCCCTTTACACTGTTGACTGTGTGACCTTGAGCAAGTCATTTCACCTCTCTGTGCCTCAGCATCCTCATCTGTAAATGGGGATCTCTGAAACCTTCCTGCCCTACCTACCTCACAGGGCTGTTGTGAGGACCCAGGAAGTTCAGATGTGAAAGTAAAAGTGCTGCTAAAATCTGGTGTATGGCCCTCGGTGTGGACTCCTGTGTTGCCCCTCCAGCCCCTTGCCCTCCTTCAGGGGCCTTGATTCTCCCAGGGAAGAGGGTTCAGAGTAGCCTTTTGGATCTGGCTTCTGCTCCCCAAAGTGTTCTGGTGTCTTAGCCCCACCTAAGCCTTAGTTTCCTTTTTGGTGACGTAGGATGACTGCTGCTCCCACTGTCCTGGGTGTTAGAGGGCACTCACGGGGTGGCCAGAGAAGAGCTCAGAAAACTACAGCAAAGCACCCCAGGGTCGGGATGACCTCCAGGTTCACGTCACACAGGATCTCCTCAAAGTCTCTGCTCACCTCCATAGGGAGGGGGTGTTCCAGTGGGGGCTGTGGCCAGGGCAGTCTCCTCCTGTCCTAGCTTAGGCAGAACTATGTGGCTTCCCACCAGACCCCTAGAGGCATGGTAGCCTCCCAGAGAAATCAGAGCTGCCAGCATTTGCCTCCTCCTCCAGTCTTTGGTGCTCGCTAGAAGGGCCCACTGACTGCTTTCCCTACAGCTGCATGAGTGCAAGGGGCTCACAGCTGGGTTTACTGAAAGAATGGATTTGGG
Source organism: Mellivora capensis (assembly GCA_004024625.1). Taxonomy (NCBI): domain Eukaryota; kingdom Metazoa; phylum Chordata; class Mammalia; order Carnivora; family Mustelidae; genus Mellivora; species Mellivora capensis. The sequence goes on along the minus strand of PISX010000247.1, from coordinate 86,575 downwards.
GTCCCAAAACTGATCTGCTATGACCGTGGTAGCCCTCCTGGGCCCTTGGGCTCCTGCAGGGTTCTCACTCAGTGGCAGGGTTCCCAGGGCAGCACCTCCCCTGCCCAGCACACAGGTGCCATGGGCCTCCAGCCTCTAAGAGCCCGTGGATTGCAAGCACAGACAGGCTGCTGTGTCAGCTGTCCTTGTTTAATAATCTGGACCAGTTTAGACACTCCGAGACCCCAGCATGAAGGTAATGCTGCAGCAGCTTGGGTCTTGGGATCCCTGGGAGGTCAGGCAGTGTGTTGGTGACCGGTCCCGTATTGTTGCTGCCACAGTGGCCACCTCGGGATGGCTGGCAGAAGTTCTGCTGGTAGGTGGTGCTGGTTCGAGGAGGCTCGATCTGCACAAAGTGGATAAGGCGCTGGGGGAGGTCACTGAGTCCTGGGCCTGACCGGAAATTGGCCTGGTAGGAGGATTCAGGAGGCCGCTGCTGGCTCAACTCCAGCTCCTGGGGTGCCCAGCGCAGGAAGGTGTGCCGCTGCCACAGACGTTCCAGGTCTTTCCGCCTTCCGATTCCCTGCAGCAAGCAGTAGGGGCCCTCCTCAACGGTATGGGCCCTTGGCCCACAGTCCTGGCACCAAGCACCCCTTGGCTCCTTCTCAACCTGACCCTACTTGGTGATGCCTGGCTCCCCTGGCCTGTACCCCAGCCTCTTTGGCATGCCTCCCCAGTGATGGCTTCCATTCCAGGGTGAAACCTCCAGAAAGCCAGTGGTCTCTAGGATATTTGCACATTGTCAGGCAAGCTAGTAGATGAAACCAAAGCAGAGGCACCTTTGTTTGGGAAATGGGCTGTTTCCCAGACAAGAGAGGTTTTCAGGAGCCCTCCCTCCCCTCAGTGTCTTATCCCCACCACCCTACCTCAACTTCAGTCTAGGCTGGGGCCCTGCCCGCTTCCTTCCTTTCTCCAGCACTCACTTTGTCGAAAGAAGTACGGTTGTCATGCTTGGAGAACAAGTGTTGCTGCGCTGGCTCCTTTAAAGACAGTGAGAAAGAAGGTGAATGGTGTGTGGGGGGGTGGGAATGATGCTCACCCGCCCTTCAGATGTTACGTCAGGACCCAGAATGGAGGGAAGCTGCCAGGAGCCACTACCCCTAAACTGCTAAAACTGCCAAAATCCTGAAAAAGCAGCTAGAAATTAAAGCAATGCCTCACTCCTAGGACATCTCATGCTGGTATTTGCCTCCAAATCAGAAGTCTCTAGGGCTGCTGATTGAAGAAGGGGCTGAGGCATCTTCGAAGACATCCTGCCACCAGAAGGGCAGTAGTTTAAGTTTCATGTCACGTCCTTTAACTCTTAGATTGCCCAGGACCAGGCTTCAATTCTTTCCTCCCCTCTGTCCACATTTAATCCTTCATCAGCAGCCCAAGCTCCTGGCCCTAAGTACCACCTGGAAACTGCCATTTCTCTGTCTAGCTTGAGCTCCCTCCTGACCTCCAGACTCAATAGCCAAGAAGCTATTCCATATCTTCTTGTAAATATCTTACAGGCATCTCCAACCCATGACTGAGCTCTGGATCATACCCCAACCCCAGCCCTCCATAGCCTTCCCCAGGTCAGGTCATGGTAGCTAGATCCTGCCAAAAATCAAGGGAGTTCCCTTGATTCTCTTCTTTCACACCCTATATCCAAAGTATCAGGAAATCCTGTTGATTATTCCTTCAATATATGCCCAAGATTAGACCACTCCTTAGCATGTCCACTGCTTTCCCTGATCCAAGAAGCACATTCTTCTCTTGCTTGAATTATTATGAGAGCTTCCTACCTGGTGTCCCTGCTTCCAAGCCTTCCCTTCCAGTTTATTGTCCTCTTAGCAGGTAGAATAACTCTTCTGATATGTAGATCAGATCATCTCCCTTGTTTGCTGAAAATCCATAATAGTTCCTCATGTTTGTAAAAGCCAAAGTCATCGTAGTGGTCCATGAGACCCACATAATATTGATCTCTCCATTACCTGCAACCGCACTGGCATCCTTAATGCTTCTGAAACATACCAGCTATATCCATTTTGGGCCTTTGCAACACCTGTGCCTTCTGTCTGGGACTCTTCCTGTACCTGGTCATAGGACTCCCTTTCACTTCCCACTTGGGAGGATTTCTTCGAACACTAACACTATCAGTGCCGTCACCCCAACTCTGCATTTTCCACCTTCTGGCATACTAGGTGACTACATGGCATGATGTTGCCTAATGTTCTTGACAAGACCGTAAGATCCTTGTGGGCAAAGATTATTATCTGTCTTGGTCACATCTGTAACTCCAACATTGAGCCCAGTGCCTGTGCAAATACATGTTTGCTGTTTAATTAAAGGACAGGGTTCAGAAAGTCCTCAGGGCATTTGCTTTGGCTCAATTGGAGCAGAGAACCATAACCTATCCCCAGGCAGAGGAAGGCCACCCCCCAGGCCTCCAGACTTCAGTAGGAATCTCTCCTAAGACCATCCACCTTGACTTTGTGCCTGGTCTCTGGCCCTAGAGTTCCCTGTCCCCAGCCATTCAGCTTCTCCTGCTGCAGACCTGAATGAAGTGTCTGATCTGATGAGTTCAGTCTTGGCTGGGTTGGGGTATGAGCAATGGCTGACAGCAGGTTGCTAGATAAAAGACTGGGCTTAGCTCCATCCCAGATCCCTGAATCACAATCTTCTGTGGTATGTATCTTTAACAAGCTCCCCTAGCAGGACCTCCTGCTCTAGACAGCTGGTGTTGGTTTCCAAGTAGAATGAAAGCTCCATGAAGGTGGGAAGCCAGCCAGCCTTACCTTTCATTCCTCACAAAGCAAGCTGACACAACAGGGATTAAAAACCCAGGGCCCTTTTAGAAAAAAAACAGGAAAAATTTTTAGTATTTAGAACTAGGCAAAGAGTTCTTTGACTTGATACCAAAAGCAAGAGCGATAAAAGAAAATTGATAAATTGGACCTCATCAAAAAAATTTTAAAGTTTTGCTCTGTGAAAATTTGTATAAAAAAGATGAAAAGACAAGCTACAGACTGGGAGAAAATATTTGTAAACCAAATAGCCAATAAAGGAATAACATCTAGAATATATAAAGAATTCTCACAACTCAACAGTAAAATAACAATCCTATTAAAAAATGGGCAAACATCAGATGTCTATTGACAGATGGATGGCTAAAGAAGTGCATGGAATGTTATGCAACCATCAAAAATGAAATCTTGCCATTTACAACGATATGGATGGAACTAGAGGATATTATGCTAAGCGAAATAAGTCAATCAGAGAAAGACAATTATCATATGATCTCAATGATAGGTGGAATTCAGGAAACAAGGGAGAGGATCATAGGGGAAAAGAAAAAAAAATGAAACAAGGCAAAACCAGAGAGGGAGACAAATCATAAGAGACTCCTAATCTTAGGAAATAAACTGAGGGTTGCTGGAGGGGAAGGAGGTGGGAGAATGGGGTAAGGGGCTGATGGACATTGGGGAAGGTATGTGTTATAATGAGCATTGGGTATTATAAAAGACTGATGAATCACAGACCTTTACCCCTGAAACAAATAATACATTTTATGTTAATTGTTTGAATTTAAATAAAAAAAGAAAATGGACAAACAACATGAAGCCATTTCACTGAAGAGAATATACAGATAGCAAATAACACATGAAAAAATGTTCGCCATCATTAAACACTAATGAAATGCAAATTGAGATCACAATGAGATATGACATATTTATCAGAATGGCTGAAATAGAGACAGTACCAAATGTTGTTGAGAATGCAGAGAAACTGGATCTCTCATACGTTACTGATGGGAACATAAAATGGTACAGTCACTATAAAAAGCAGTTTGGCAGGGGTGCCTGGGTGGCTCAGTGGGTTAAAGCCTCTGCCTTCGACTCAGGTCATGATCCCAGGGTCCTAGGATCGAGCCCCACATCGGGTTCTCTGCTCACCGGGGAGCCTGCTTCTTCCTCTCTCTCTCTGCCTGCCTCTCTGCCTACTTGTGATCTCTGTCTGTCAAATAAATAAATAAAATCTTTTAAAAAAAGAAAAAAACAGTTTGGCAGTGTTTTTTAAAAACTAAACATACAGCCATCTTATAATCCAGCAATTGTACTCTTAGGCATTTAATCCAAAGAAAGGTAAACTTATGTTCCCCCCCAAACCTGCAGCAGCTTTATTTGTAAGAGCCCCAAACTGGAACCAGCCTCGATATTTTTAATAGGTGAATGGCTATACAAACTGGCATATGCATGCTATAGAATACTACTCAGTAATTAAGAAGAATGAACCATGAATCACTTGGTTGAATCTCTAGGAAATTATGCTGAGCAAGAAAAACCAATCTCCAAATATCGCACGCCATATGTTCCATTTATATAATATTATTGAAATGACAAAATTTTAGAAAGGGAGAAGAGGCTGGTAGTTGCCAGGGATTAGGGACAGAGAAAGGGTAGAGGAGCAGGAGGCTGGTGGGTGTGGTCATAAGAGGGCAGTACCAGGGATACTTGCGATGTTGGCCAGTATCTTAACTGTGGTGGTGGTTACACAAACATAAATATGTGATAAAATTATATAGGTCTTAATATATACAGGTGAGTATAAGTAAAATGGAAATCTGAGATAGGTGGGTTGCATTAATGTCAGTGTCCTGGTTGCAGTATTATACTATAGTTTTGCAAAATGTTTTCATTGGGGGAAACTGGGAAAAGTACAGAAAGGGTCTCTATTATTTCTCACAACAGGTTATGAATTTATAGTTATTTCAATAAAAATTTCAATTAAAAAAACTTGGGAGTATGCAGCAAGTTCTAATTGACCCCCAAATTTCTTCTCCATCTCTATCCTTGGCTAAAGAATTATACACAGCCCTAGAATGTGGATGCCTCTGTTGTTGGAGGCAGCTCTGAGTCTGAAAACTCACTATGCATATATTTTTGCCTTTTGATTTTTTTATTAATCCAAAAAGCTTCATTAAGAAAAATTTAGCTTTATGACTTTGTGCTTGTGCCTTCAATACTTTCACAGTGTTGTTCTGCTCCTCAGTAAGGAAAGCACACTTGATCTGGTCATAGACACACTTAGCATATAGGGAACCACTACAGGCCCTGCTGACATGTTATTTGTTTGTTTCAGACAACCTCATATGAACTTTAGGTCTTACAACACAAACTTCTTGAAGTCAGCCTGGTCACATGCCCCATGTGGATTGTGGTGCTTTCCCAACCTTGTTGGTATAAAGGTGCACAATTCTATTACCAAGTGTTCAGAATGCTTAGTTTTCTTAAAGGCTGTATTATAGGACAGCCTATGATGGTATGTCAGATTCTGGATCATTTTGAATGCCTCTAGACACTATCCCTGGAAGAGTGAAACTCACTGTTCTAGTGGTGGTAGCATAATCTATTGACTTCCATTGACTCAAGTTTTGTTCTCACAATAGTGAAAGCCTGGTAAGAAATGAAGTCATTTCCTTCCATGTAGGCAGTTCTAAGTATTCTTTTCCCTGGAAAGAATTTCATCTACATCTTTGTTTCTAGGGATCCTTTTCAATTGGGGTGGTAAAACCCATGGTCTCTGAGCAGATGGGTTTGGACTTGGGTTCCAGCTGAAGAGACCATGGAGGAAAGGTAGATTTCCTGGGATGGGGCAGTAGTTGCATGCGGGAGAGCATGTGGAGGCTGGGCATTTTGCAGCCAATAGGATGCTGAGTAAGGAGCCCCTGTGACAGACTGAGGCATGTCAGTGGTGGGACAGGGATACAACAATCATGGCACCACCAATGAAGGACCTACTCCAAACCATGAGTCCTTGGAACTCTTGTCTGACCTTAAGAACAAATAGGACCATTAAAAATAAAAGTAACCTCTTAAAAAAAGAAGAAACAAACAGGACCAGGATTACATGTCCCAAGAGTCAAGCAGGTGACTACTAGAAATAAGTTAATCCGGTCTAGAAGAGAAAAAGAAAAAGAAGAGAATTTTCTTGCATCTGAATGACACAATTTCTATCTGCCCCAAACTAAAGAAAAGTGGTGTCACATCTTGAAAAGTTTTTCAACAATAATAGCTGCAAGCAGCTGGTTGAAACCTGGTATCTTTTAGCTAATAGAAAAATAAAATGTGCACCTTCCCCAAACAGTTCCACTAATTAAAAGAGCTTTAGACATAGAAAGAGCCACCATACTTTGCATTTATACAATCTGAGCCCAAGACACAGAGATCATACTGTGGTATGCTGGTGGATGCTGGTATGTGGGTATGTGGTATGTGGGGATGCTGGTAATACTAGTAAATGCTTGGTGTAGCAAGTCTTCAATTAAAACATGTCCCAAAACATGTACTCTACTTCTGTTTCTGGGGGACAGATTGAGAGAATGTTCCAGTCTTTAGGATGACAGCTGGCACTGGGCTACTACAAACACCCAGAACAAAGTTCCCAGTTTGCCTCTGTCCCTGAACTACCCAGGTCCCATTATTCTTGAGGGAGAAGTGATCCCAGATTAGTGGTCTGGAGCTGCCTTTGGACCCGGATCTCTCAGTAGGCAATGTCAGGCCCTCCTTCCAACTGAGAATGCTAAGGAAACTCAGGTTCCATAGCATGGCAGCCTCTAAGACCCTGTTCTTAGCCTGGAAAAGAAAGTCATGGAGAATTCAGATGGCAGATCAAGCAGGATCTGGCTAGAGGCTTGGAAGCAAGAAGCTTCAGTGGGCAGAGAATGTTCCTGACACTCCTCCAGGTTCCTTTCCATGTTCTCCACTCTGCTGTTGCCCAGGGGGCTAATCTGAGTGCATTTCTCGCCAGCCTGCCTTCCCTCTGGCCATTGGAAATCCCTGGGAAGAGATGGAGGGAAGGAAGGAGAGGTCTCTTCTCTTAAACTCCATCCGAGACTAGCCCCCACCTGTCTATCTCTCTCCACCCATGATCACCACTCCTTTCAGGGTAGTTGTCTCCAAACCACCTACTCCTTCTGGGTTCTAGGAGCCATACTTTTCCCTGTCCCTTTGGGCCCAATGGTACTGACCACTTGGTTGTTACCAGCCTGTGATACCACATTTACCTGAGGCCCTCACATCCAACTCCTTTGCATGTACACTCTGCTGAGTTCTCCTGTTTTGAGTGAGATTTTTATGGTTGAGACCCCAACTGATGATCAGTGCCCCCTCCTTGTTTCCAGACCTAGAAGCAGTAGAGGGTCTGGGCCCTCTTTCTCTCTCTCTCTCTCTCTCTTGTTCTCTGGAAGCCTTTTCCAGCCATTTCTCTCATTACTCCTTTCCAGTCCTCCTTGGCTACACATGTGGGTGGGTACCCAGCCAGTTTATAGGCTGCTTCCCTCACCAGAGGGGGCCTCCTGGGCCCCTGAACTACAAGGCTGACTGTGGATTAGGCCATGGGCTTTCATGACATCAAGGAATCTGAGCTTGAGAGCAGTTGTTGGCAAAACTCAAGGCTTACTTTCTGGGTTCTCTCCCCACGGCCACCTACCCAAACTGGGTCCTGACCTTCCGTTCACCTAGAAGAAGCAATGAGCTAGACTGTCCAGCTTGGTACTAGCTCTTCTCCACCCTTTCTATAGGTGGAGATCTGGAAATATGCTATTTCAGGGACGAGTGGCCAGGGCTCATGCATTTTCTGGGGGATAAGCTGGCCTCAGGCGTCAGTCCAGCAGTGGTAGGTCTGGGGATGATGCTTTTGGGTGCCAAGAGAAATAGAAACTGGCCCAGCCACCCCAGCTGCCCCCAGGGCTGCCTTGTACCTGACATCGCTGCAGGAACACTGCTGGAGGCTGGGGCTTGGCTGCAAGGCGGTATTCTTGAGCGCTTTCACTCTTGAATTGGCCTCTGTAGTGCCCATAGAAGCCAGTGTTGTGCTATAATAAGGCAGGCATGAGGCTGAATCCCTCCCAAATGCTTTCCCTGAGTCTCAGACCTCAGGGTCCCCAGGCCAGAACCCCCTCCTGGGAGCTACTTTCAGAATAAAAAGAATCTGAGGAGACAGACACACATCTGTCATCCATCATTAGAACAGTTGGTCTCGGGACGCCTGGGTGGCTCAGTTGGTTAAGCATCTGCCTTCGACTCAGGTCATGATCCCAGGGTCCTGGGATCGCATGCTGCTTCAGGCTCCTTACTCAACAGGGAGATTACCTCTCCCTCTGCCTGCCCCTCCCCCTGCTTGTGCTCTCCCTCTGACAAATAAAATATTAAAAAACAAACAAACAAAACAGTTGCCTCAGCTGTGCTGGCCCACATAGGAGGGTTATGTATGTATGTGCCCTTTCCCTTTTTTCCATCCTTCCCCTCTTTCATAAAATCCCAATATAAGGTAGGGAGAAAATGGTGAAAGGACAGAAATATCCTGGTCCTTGTGAAACTTCCTTCTGGTGAAGGAGTCGGACAGAGCAAATAAGGTCAGGGAAGAAATAACCTGATGACTAGATCAAGAGTAACAGGGAACACAGATAGCCCTTCATGATAATGAGGGTGGGACCTGAACATGAGGAGGAGTTAGCTGTGCGAGGAACAGCCAAAGAGCATTCTATGTGATGGGAACGGAAAGAGCGAAGGTTCCAATGCCAGAGAGAGAGAAATGTGTTGGAAGAACAAAAAAGAAAAAAGAAAAAAAAAAGAAAAAAGAAAAAAGAAAAAAAATCCTTGTGACTAAAGGATTTTGAGCAAACTAGTCAGGTAAGGTCAGGGAAGGGCAGGGCTCACACTAGTTTAAGAATATGGATTCTCTGGGCACCTAGGTGTCTTAGTTGGTTAAGCGTCCCCCTTAGACTCAGGTCACGATCCAGGGTCCTGGGATTGAGTCCCACAGCAGGCTCCCCCCTCAATGGGGAGCCTACTTCACCCCCTGCCTCTGCCTTCCACTTCCCCTGCTTGTACTCTCTGTCAAATAAATAAAATCTTTTTATTTTTTTTAATTTTTAAAACAAATTTTAAAAGATTTTATTTATTTATTGACAGACAGAGACCACAAGTAGGCAGAGAGACAGGCAGAGAGAGGAAGGGAAGCGGGCCCTCCGCTGAGCAGAGAGCCCGACGCGGGGCCGGATCCCAGGACCCCGGGATTATGACCTGAGCCGAAGGCAGAGGCTTCAACCCACTGAGCCACCCAGGTGCCCCAAATAAATAAAATCTTTAAAAAATATGGTTTCTCTTCTAAGAGCAAAGGGAGACTTTTCAGGAGAGGAGGGGGACCAGAGAGTTTGGGTTGGGATGGTTCAGAGCACCGAGCAGAGTTTTGAGAACAGGGACACTGACTGGTGATATGAGCCTTCCTTGGGGACTGAATGGTTCCATCCTGGGCATCTATTGACAAAATCGTGAACACTTATTTGCCACATATCCTGCTGTTCTGGGGTAAGAAGGGCACCCTCTGAAGCTAGAGCACCTAAGGAAGGGATATGCTTTTCAAAAGACGTGCTTTACCAACAGGGATACCTTCTGGAGAGGATTTCAGAGACAGGGACTGACAAAAGACAGAAATGAGCATTTATGAGAGGTCTAAGAAGGCGCTACACTGTATTGGTATCATTAGATGGATGCCCTGTGGACAGCAATGATATCTACCCAGGGAACTCCTAGAGCCCAACTGTTTGTTCTAAGAGCTCCCTGCAAAGGATGGGTATGTCTGGTCCTCCATGATCATAGCTCTGAGCAGAAAGAATGTGACCCAAGTTTGGCCTCTGGCCATCACAGGAGCCTCCTATACATGACTGAAAAGCCCTTTATCTTTTCATCCCACTGAGGGTTTGGGTTGCCCAACTTGTCTTTTTATTATCTGTTGAACTTGCTCTCTATTCAGTTTATTTTTTTATTTTATTATTATTAATTTTTTGCTCTCTAGTTTAGTTCAATATTATTGGGCCGCCTTTACTGCATTCCAGGCATGGGACTGGGCATGGGATATACAGGTGGAAAACAGTCTTTGCCCTCAAGATGTTCCCAGTATAGAGGGCAGTCAAACTCCAGAAGTTTGGGAAGACCAAGCAAAGAACTTGGAATAAATAGGGTGGCTAGACAAACTAGGAGGTTCAGCTGGTTAGCATGAGACCAGGACATATGGGAAAGGACATGGCACCAGAAAGACTAGGTAGGTTCCAGGGGTAACCTTAGAATGGCAGAGAGGGAGTGGAAAGTTCAGGGTCCTACACCAGCCTGGACGCTGGATGAAATCCTTCTTGCTAAATTTACTCTCATGACTCATTCAAATTTCAGGTACTACCCCGGAGCCAGGAGCGAAGATTAATTGTAAAGTGCACTCTTACCCACGAGCCTACTAAAGCACTTTGCATCTTTCCAGGAAGCAAGTAGAAAAAGCAAACTTTCCTTTTGTCTTTTTGAGGCTATGTCTGAGCAAAGAGAATCTCAACTTCTTGTTGCTTAGTGACAAAAGGAGGTTGTGACTGCACAATGCTGCTGAGATCGTTGAGGCAGTGCCCAGTCTGCTACCCCTTTGTGCTTCCTGCTCATTTTAACTTTTTTATGAGAGAAACTTACCCCTCAGGATTAACAGCCTGGATAGAGCTCTTACATATAGAAACATATACTCTCTACAGTAGAGTGTGATGAACTCAGTCAATGAAATATCAAAGAACATTTTTTAAAAAGATTATTTATTTATGACAGACAGAGATCACAAGTAGGCAGAGAGGCAGGCAGAGAGAGAGAGAGGGGGAAGCGGGCTCCCTGACAAGCAGAGAGCCGGGGGCAGGGCTCTGTCCCAGGACCCTGAGATCATGACCCGAGCCGAAGGCAGAGGCTTTAACCCACTGAGCCACCCAGGCGCCCCTTCAAAGAACATTTTAAAGGTGAATCTTGCATTATAAAATTGTGTAACCATATTGCCAGTAACATAAATTTAGAAAGCATTCCAGAGTCAAAAGAAATATTAAAAGGGTTGATGCTTCTTAGGATAAAATTGCTGCTTCAGAATAAGGTTCTGTCAGATTTTCTCTTAGGAGTCTGTAGCACCTGAGAACACTGGGCAGGTGGCTGTTACCAGGGCTCCAGTAAAGAAGGAAAGCATAATAGAGGAGCAAAAAAAGGAGCATGAAAATATTTGACATTGTGCTTACCTTCCAAGCTGCCCTTGAGCAGATTACTGTCTTTCTCTTCCATTTGTAACACAGGAACATGAACAGTTCACCCTGTTCACTAACCAAAAGGAGCTGGTAATCATCCTCTAAAATATGCCAATAAAAAGTTTAACAGCAGAAAACATTCACCCTGCTGGGGTCACTGATCTAACCCTACCAGCCAGAAAACCCACCCTTACTGTAGTTACTCTGATGACCCACTCTCACATGTATTCACAGATACGAAAATTTTCAATGCAGCATCTGCAGAAGGGAAAAACTGTAAGCATCTGAGTGTTTTATCAATAGGGCAATAGGAAAGATACTTTAATCTACAAGTATATATATCTTAAAAAAGGTGAGTCAAAAAGTCAAATTGTAGAGGGATGCCTGGGTGGCTCAGTTGGTTAAGACACTGCCTTTGGCTCAGGTCATGATCCTGGAGTTCCGAGATCAAGTCCCACATCAGGCTCCCAGCTCCACAGGGAGTTTGCTTCTCCCTCTGACCTTTTCCCCTCTCATGCACTCTCTCTCTCTCTCTCTAACAAATAAATAAAATCTCTTAAAAAAGTCAAATTATAGAAAAATGCACCAAGTATACCATTTATAAAATGATACAATCATGCAAAACAATGCTATATATTATTTGCGGATGCAAACATTTGAACTAAAAGTATAAAACGTACATAGAAATGATCAGCATCAAATTCAGGATAGAAGTCACCTGGAGAATGGTATCAGAGAAGGTAGAGTGGAGCTTGAATTCTATCTGTAATGTTTTTATTTTTCAAAGCTTTATTTAAGTATAACTAACACAATAAACCACACATATTAAGTGTACAATCTGACACATTTTGACCTATGTATACATGCATGAAACATAGCCACAATCAAGGTAGTAAATGTACCCATCACCCCCAAGTTTCCTTCTGTCCGTTGGTAATCCTCCTCTATGGCACTCATTGGTCTCAAGCAATTGCTGGTTGACTGTTGCCATAGATTACTTTGCATTTTCTAGAATTTTATATAAATGGGATCATTTGATATGTATTCTTTGTGTCTGACTTCTTTCATGCATCATAATTATCTTGTGTTTTATCCATGTCATGGTACCTATCAATCAGTCATTCCTTTTTTTTTTTAAGATTTTATTTATTTATTTGGTAGAGAGAGATCACAAGCAGGCAGAGAGGCAGGCAGAGAGAGAGGGGGAAGCAGGCTCTCCACCGAGCAGAGAGCCCAATGCGGGGCTCGATCCCAGGACCCCGAGATCATGACCGGAGCCAAAGTCAGTGGCTCAACCCACTGAGCCACCCAGGCGCCCCTCATTCCTTTTTTTTTTTTTTTTAAAGATTTTATTTCTTTATTTGACCCACAGAAAGAGATCACAAGTAGGCAGAGAGGCAGGCAGAGAGGGGGCGGGGAAGCGGGCTCCCTGCTGAGCAGAGAGCCCAATGCGGGACTCGATTCCAGGACCCTGAGATCATGACCTGAGCCAAAGGCAGAGGCTTAACCCACTGAGCCACCCAGGCGCCCTCACTCATTCCTTTTTATGGCCTAGTAGTTTTCCATTGTATGGATACACAAAACTCTACATACATATATATTTTTAATAGAATTTTAAGAGCAATTTTAGGTTCACAACAAACTTGAGTAGAAGGTGCAGAGATTTCTCATATACCTTCTGCCCCACATGTGTATAACCTCTCCTACTACCAATCTCCCCCACCAGAATAGGACATTTGTTATAATTGCTGAATCTAAAGTTACACATCTTTATCCCCCAAAGTTGATAGTTTACCTTAGAGTTCACTCTTGGAATTGTATATTCTATGAGTTTAGACAAATGTATACTGCAATTACATGTATGCACCATTATGCTATCATACAGAATAGTTTCACTGACTTAAAAAATCCTCTGCGCTCCAGCTATACATTCCTCCCTCCCCCCAATCCATGGCAACCACTGATCTTTTTTACTATTTCCATAATTTTACCTTTTCCACAATGTCATATTGGAATCCTACAGAATATAGCCTTTTCAGATTGGCTCCTTTCACTTAGTAAAATATATTGAAGTTTGCTCTACGTCTTTTGCTAGCTTGATAGCTTATTTCTTTTAGGGCTTCATGTTCCATTGCCTGGATTACCACAGTTTATTTATTCATTCACTTACTGAAAATGACTTCTTGGTTTCTTTTAAGATTTACAATTATGAAATAAAGCCGTTATAAATATCCACATGCAGGTTTTTGTGCAGACATAAGTTTTCAAGTCCTTTGGGTAAATACTAAGGAGCATGACTGCTGGAAGAGTATGTTCAGTTTCTTAAGAAACTGCCAAACCATCTTCCAAGGTGGCTGTACCATTTAGCATTCCCATTCCTCATCTGCATATGTGTTATCTGTGTTCTGGATTTTGACCATTCAGATAGGTATGTAGTGACATTGTTGTTTTAATTTTCATTTCCCTGATAACATATAATGTTGAGCATCTTTTCATATGCTTGCTTATTTGCTCAGTCTGTAGATCTTTTTTGGTGCAATGTATTAAACCCTGCGTTGGCCTACTTGTTTATTTATTTATTTAGATGTGGGGAGAGGGGCAGAGGGAGAGAGAATCTTAAACAGGCTCCATGCCTACTGCAGAACTTGACGCAGGGCTTGTTACAACCCTGAGAACATGACCCGAGCCAAAATCAAGAGTAGGTCACTTAGCCCACTGAACCACCCAGGCGCTCCTGGCCCATTTTAAAATCAGGTGATATTCTTAAAAAATAAAAAATAAAATCAGGTGATATTCTTATTGGTTTTTTTTAAAGATTTTATTTATTTATTTGACAGACAGAGATCACAGTAGACAGAGAGGCAGGCAGAGAGAGAGAGAGAGGGAAGCAGGCTCCCTGCTGACCAGAGAGCACGATGTGGGACTCGATCCCAGGACCCTGGGATCATGACCTGAGCCGAAGGCAGCGGCTTAACCCACTGAGCCACCCAGGTGCCCCGATATTCTTATTGTTGAGCTTTAAAGGGTTCTTTATATATTTTGTTTCTTTATCAGATATCTTGAATCCAAACACTAATCAGGTTTTTGTCCCCACTAAACCACTCATCAAGTTCACCCAATAATTAATTCTCACTCTTCATTTTCCTTGACCTATCATCAGCATTTGACATTGATGGAGCAGGCAGTTAGACAGGAGCTGAAAGCAAAGGCTGTGATAAACTGGTGACCCATTAGAAGCCTGAGGGCACAACATCCTAACTTCATGGCTTTTAGCATCCTGGTCCTACTGCTTCCAAAACCTAGGGAATGAAGAGACCAAGAGCCACAGATGCAGAACATGTGCTCTCCTCTTCAACCTCTGCTCCAGGGTGACCCCCTAGGTTCATTATATTTACATTGTGATTTTTTGACCCTCAGTGAGGCAAGATGGTCATGACAGTTCCAGCAAGAACCTGTTAGCGGTCAGGGGCGCCGGGGTGGCTCAATCGTTAAGCGTCTGCCTTTGGGTCAGGTCATGATCCCAGGGCCGTGGGATTGAGCCTCGCATGGGGCTCCCTGCTTGGTGGGAGCCTGCTTCTCCCTCTCTCATTCCCTCTACTTGTATTCCCTTTCTTGCTGTGTCTCTATCAAATAAATAAGTAAAATCTTAAAAAATAGAACCTATAAGGCTCAAAACTCCCTCTCCTAACCAGTTGGAGGAGTCCCTTAGATTGTGTGGAAACAACCTCAGTCAGAGATCTCCCTAGCTGTGACCCATAATTTGCAAACATAAAAAGACACCCCTAACCCCAGAAGAGCTCCCATCTCTTGAGCCTGCCTACTCTCCCATCCTTTTCATTTTTAAGATTTTTTTGTTTGACAGAGAGAGAGATCACAAGTAGTCAGAGAGGCAGCAGAGCGGGAGGGGGAAGCAGGCTCCCCCCCACTGAGCAGAGAGCCCAATTTGGGGCTCGATCCCAGGACTCTGGGATCAATGACCTGAGCCGAAGGCAGAGGCTTTAACCCACTGAGCCACCCAGGCGCCCCCTACTCTCCCATCTTAAACTTAATAAATTGCTTTGTGCTTTCTATTTTCTTTCTGGCAGCCTTTATTCAAGTGGGGATCCTCATATAAGTCTTTCATGGGGAATGCAAGAACTGAGACCTCCACACCTCCATTCTCCCACTAGTAACAACATAGCTCCTCTTTGAAGGATGGTCCAGGAGGCTTCCACAGCACCTCTCTCTCTTGGGTGTCCCTCTTCTGTCCCTGACCACACCTGCTTGGGATCTTTTGCTATTTTTTCCTTATGTAGGTCTCTAAAGTTGTGTGTCCTGGGGCTCAATACAATCTGTTTTCCATCCATACTCTTTCACTGATTATCTGTTTCATGGCTTAAAAACCATCTATAACCATCAGAGACAGAGTTACACAGAAGTCACTGTGAGGACAGGGTGGGCAGGGCCAGAGGAGCCCTATACCCTCTGGCCCTGCCCACCCTGCCCTCAGATTGTCTCAGTATCTAGCAGGCCGGGTTCCCTGCACTGTTTCTTGCCTTTTTCTCCCCACCAGGCTGCCAGTTCTGTGACCCCCTTTAACCACAGCGCCTCTCCTCCCAGCGGCTTTCCCTACCCAGGTCTTGTTAGGATTTCTTGGGCCCCAGCCGGGGCTCTAGCCCCTGGGCACCCAGTCCACTCCACATACAGCAGGGTGGGTCAGGGAACTCCTGATCGGGTCTGCATTGGTGAGGAGATGCTGGCTGGGGTGCGGGTGACAGCAGGGGTGTGACTGTGGAGGTGCGCGGGTACATCTTGTGAGGCACACGTGGGCCGTGCAGCGGTATGCGGTGAGAGGTGGGCCACCGGGCCAGGCCGAGGAACCTGCCGGTAAAACCGTTAGGACCGTTAAAACCGTTAGAACCTTTAAAATTGTCAGAACCGTTAATCTCGAGCAGCAGAGGGGGCGGGCCCAGAGGCGGGGCCTAACCCTCATTGGTGAGATCAGGCCCTTAGGGGCGGGATTACGCATGCTCAGGCAACATCGGCGGGACTGGCCTCGAGGCGAGATCAGAGACGCCCCAGGTGGGGCGCTTGGGGCGCGCGCCGGCCCTCAGAAGTTGAGGCGGGAGGGGTTTGGTTCGAGACAGCAGGGAGGGGAGAGTGGGGTGAAGGTGGGGGGTGATTGGGGAGCCTTATGGGGCTTTACTATAGGTTCGGGATTTCCGGGGGCCTCGAGGGGTTTCTTGGGACGCTGGCTTGTCCACTTGATCCTTGTGCTGGAGTTCCTAGCCTGTCATTCTTTCCCTGTGGCGAAAGACCGCTCTTGGTGTTCAGGGAGAATTACTTTCTGTGTTTGTCCTTGGAGAGCTGTTTTTGTCAGATTCGCGGGGTTCTACAGCCTCTCATCCCGAGTCCGGGATTAGGAGACTCAAGGAAGAGAATTGGCTCGGAAAGTCGGGGTGAACAGGAATCCAGGGAAACCGACTGGGGTTTGCCTTTATTGTTATGCAGTATCCCTTGGCGGCCTCTGGAAAGGACACTGAAATGATTTAGTCTAGGAGTCCAGAACATGTCTCCTGGTTGAAAAGTGATGAAGATGAGAGAGGATGGCTGACTGAGGTTGAAACGGGCCTCCTGAAGGCCCGCAGGGCCACAGAGTCTGCGGGACAGAACTGGGTTTTTTTCTGCGACCTAGTGGAGGAGCCAGAGGGGCACGTAGAGGACCTCACACTGTGGCTTTAGGATTCTGTGTTGAAGACTGGGGTGAGGGGTGCTCTCTGAGACCCGTAGGGTATTCTCTCTCTCTCTCTCTCTTTTTAATTTATTTATTTGTCAGAGAGAGGGAAAGAGAGCGAGCGAGCACAGGCAGACAGAGTGGCAGGCAGAGGCAGAGGGAGAAGCAGGCTCCCTGCCGAGCAAGGAGCCCGATGTGGGACTCGATCCCAGGCAGCGGCTTAACCAACTGAAACACCCAGGTGTCCCCGTAGGGTATTCTCTTAAGCCCGCTTTTTCCTCCCCTGTCTACCACCTTGCCAGGGCCCCCTGTGGAGACAGTCGAATTCCTTGCATGCACTTAAGCCTTTCCTCTGCGCCCCCCTTTTAAAAATTTACTTATTTTGGTGGTGTTGGGGGGAGGGCAGAGGGAGAAAATCCCCAAGTTCCCCACTGAGCGCGGAGGCCAGGGACTCTATGCCAGGACCCATGAGATCACCCACCCCCCACAAGCCAAAACCAAGGCTCTCACCCTCAACCGACTGAGCCACTCAGGTGCCCCCCCAACCTTTCCTCTGCTTTTATGCTTCTTCTAATTGGACTGGGGGATGAGAGGGGGAAGAACCCTGCCCTTGAAAGTTTGTAATGTGTGCATCTCAGTTTTCATTTAACTAGTGTCCTACCTAAGCATGACTACCTCTTCCTTACTAGCATCTATAATGACAGGTTTAGGCAGAGGGGATTTCTGCCCTCTGGGAATTTAAAAGCCTATATTGGTAGTAGGTGATGGGTAAGTGCACAGAGAACAGATAAACTTGAGGCTGAGCACATCAAGCCCCATGTGGTCCTTAGACATAGTCAGGAGAGCAACCATGGAATTTTTCCAACCACATTTATGAAAATGCTTAAGAGTAAGTTAGGTTTGGAACCCCCAATGTAGTTATTCTAAACCCGAACCCATATACTGCATCAATTATTCTCCTCTCTCAGCATAAACAGAAATTGAAGATGATAGAGGATATATCATCTAGATGTAGTAATGATGGTCTTGAATAATGGTCTTGTAGTGATGTGTATAAAATTATCTAGATTCTAAATCTAGACTCTAGAAGGAGGAATTTTCACAAGTGTGGATGGGAAAAAACAAGTAAACATAAGAGTTTATATTTACTTAAATTCCTCCCCTTTTTAAAAAATATGTAATAAGTGTGGTAATCTAGGGATTTGAATGAAATGTAATAATTGAAAACAAATCATATGTATTTTTCAATTTATGGATACTTGTAAAGTTTTGCTCTCTTGTCCTAATTTAGTTCTCATTTTTTAAAAGATTTATTTATTTGAGAGAGAGAAAGAATAATCAGGGGAGAGTAGCAGAGGGAGGAGGAGAAGCAGACTCCCTGCTGAGCCAGGGGGCCATAAGCAGGGCTGGATCCCAGGACCCAGAGATTGTGACCTGAGCCAAAGGCAGATGCTTAACTGACCGAGCCATCCAGGCACCCCTAGTTCTCATTTTTTAAAAACTCATTTAACAGGGGCACCTGGGTGGCTCAGTGTGTTAAACTCTGCCTTCAGCTCAGGTCATGATCCCAGGGTCCTGGGATGGAGTCCCGCATCGGGCTCTCTGGTTAGCAGGAAGCCTGCTTCCTCCTCTCTCTCTCTGTCTGCCTCTCTGCCTACTTGTGATCTCTGTCGAATAAATAAATTTTTTAAAAATCTTAAAAAAAACCTCATTTAACAGTAAATATTTCCTATTTGTGCCTAGATTTTGAGGGTATAGTAGGGAACAGAACACACAAAAATTCCTATCCTCAAAGGGCTTACTTTACATTATAGTAGGCTTGGTTATGCATGCTACAGTAGACAAAAGAAGATAATAAGATATATAATTATTAGAATAATGGTGTGCTGTGGAGAAAAAGTAAGGGAGAAACAGTAAATATTGAGGTATACAATTTTGAATAGATAATTTAAGGGAACACCTGGAGGTGGTGAAGGTGGTTTCGCCTGTTACGCTGTTATCTGAGGGAAGAGTGAACCAAGTAGAGGAAACAGTATGGGAAAGGGACTTGAAACTGGTTGTGTGCCCAGCAAGGGAGAACAATAGTGAGGAGCCCCATAAAAGGTGTGGAATGGGGTGTAGATGAGGAAGAAACAAGGCTAAGGGGAGATGGGAGACACTGAAGATAATCTTGAGAACTCTGGCTTGTATTTGAGTAGGGTAGAAGCAAAGGGGTAATATGATCTGACTTAAGGTTTGAACTCTGCTTCATAAAGAAGAGTCCATAAAGTTGGGACAAGGGTGAAATCAGGGAGACCAGTTTGGAGGCCATTCCAGTAATCAAGCTGGTGGCAGTAGAGTAGTGTTATCACATTTAGCAAATAAAAATATAGGACACCCAGTTAAAGTTGAATTTCAGGTAAACTACACACACACACACACATATTTATTTATTTATTTATTTAGTATAAGTGTGTTCCATGCAATATTTGGGGAATTCAAATTTAACTGGGTATCCTATATTTTATCTGGTAAACCTATAGTGGAAGGAATGAGAAGTGGACCAATTCTGGATATGTTTTGAAGGAATTAACCATAGTATTTCCTGAAAGATTGGATGTGAGAAGAGAGTCAAAGAGGACTCTTAGATTTTGGCCCATGCAACCAGAAAGATGGAGTTGCCATTAACTGGAATAGGAAGACTAAGGTGGAGAATGTTTGGGGGAAAGATGATGATCTTGGTTTTGGATGGACTCTTAGATTTTGGCCCATGCAACTAGAAAGATGGAGTTTGCCATTAACTAGAATAGGAAGACTGAGGTGGAAAATGTTTGGGGGAAAGATGATATCTTGGTTTTGGACATGTTGAGTTTAAGGTATATATTAGTCACCGAGGTAGAGTTGTCAGGTCAGCAATTGAATATAGGAGTGTAAAGTTCAGAAGAGGGGTCTGGGTTGGACGTTACATCTTTGGGAATTTTCAGCTAATACAAGGTATTTTTATCCATTTACTTATTAATTTTTTAGTGTGGAAAATTTCAAGCACATAGCAGTAGAAATCAATGGATGAGTGAACTCCAGTGTACCTACCCATCACCTAGTTTTACCAAATAACCTAGGGCAGTCTGTAACCTTCTCAGATCCCCCAATCTATCTACATTGTTTAAAAGCAAAGCACAAACATTAGATTATTTTAAATATTTATTTTAGAGAGAGAGAGAGAGAGCATGAGCAGGAGGGACAGAGGGAGAGGAAGAGAGAATCTCAAGCTGACTCCACGCTGAGCACAGAGCCTGACTGGAGTCTTGGTCTCACGACCCCTGAGATCATGACCTGAGCTGAAACCAAGAGTCAGACTCTTAACCAGCTGAGCCACACAGGCGCCCCTTGCCTTTTATGTTTTAAAAGAATATAGTCACTTAAACTACAGA
The DNA here is from genome assembly GCA_004024625.1 of Mellivora capensis. Lineage (NCBI taxonomy): Eukaryota > Metazoa > Chordata > Mammalia > Carnivora > Mustelidae > Mellivora > Mellivora capensis. The sequence goes on along the minus strand of PISX010000247.1, from coordinate 66,351 downwards.
ATTAATCACTCTGGATTTTGCTGATTACATTCCTCTGGTTCCATTTTACCCCTATATTTTCTGTAAACTGGTCCTTAGATCTAGAAGTTTAACAAGATTGTCTCAATATTTTTAGCAAGTATGCTTACTTCTTTGGTAATGCTTGGTATTGGTAATGCAACCCTGTTGAACTGCAACAAGGGGTTCTTTTTTTTTTTTTTAATTTATTTGTCAGAGAGAGAGGGAGAGAGAGCGAGCTAGCACAGGCAGACAGAGTGGCAGGCAGAGGGAGAAGCAGGCTCCCTGCCGAGCAAGGAGCCCGATGCGGGACTCGATCCCAGGACGCTGGGATCATGACCTGAGCCGAAGGCAACCGCTTAACCAACTGAGCCACCCAGGCGTCCCTAAATTTTTTTTTTTTTTTTTTTTTAGCAACAAGGGGTTCTTACTTGGGCTGGCGTCTTTATTCATGATGAAAAGATCAGTTGAGAGGTTTAGGTGTTTTAAGCCTCATCTATTCATTATAAAGTTCCCCATTATCCTTTTACCTCATGGTTTTTTAGCAGCCATTGATGATCATTGCCTAGATTCATTATTTTCATTGGACTTCCAGAATGATGATAATCTAATGCTACCATTCATTCCATGTTTATTAGCTAGAATACTTCTATAAAGAAGAACTTTCTTACCATCTATATGTTGGTTATTTTGAGGTATATCTATTCTAGAAAGGTAAGATAAATGATTGATTCTTTTGCCTATCCTACCAGTTTTCAAAGTGATAACTTGGTTGCCTAGCCTCCAAAGTGACTGATGAGGGTTTTAAAAAAATGTAATTATATATTTAACAGAGGAAGACCCTTTAAGTTAGTTCTTCAGAAGTCTTTGGTCCTGGTAGTCTGATAACTTCCTTATTCTCTGGGACAACAAGATGTCCCAGACTCATCTTGCACATTTCCTGCCCCAGACCTGGTTCCTTTTAGCGGTGAATGGTATTTCAAGACTAAAAGCTAGGTGTGAATTATTGGTGCATAAGTCTTGGGCAGGGAGCCTCAGGCAGTGCTCAACCAGGACCCAGAGATCATGACCTGAGCTGAAGGTAGACACTTAACCATCTGAGCCAATGTTCGTTTAAAAATTTTATGGGGACGCCTGGGTGGCTCAGTTGGTTAAGCGGCTGCCTTCGGCTCAGGTCATGATCCCAGCGTCCTGGGATCGAGTCCCACATCAGCCTGCTTCTCCCTCAGCCTCTCCCTGCCACTCTGTCTGCCTGTGCTCGCTCTCTCTCTCTCCCTCTCTCTCTGACAAATAAAAAAAAAAAATTATGTAGTCAGGGTACTGAGTGGCTCAGTCAGTTAGGCTCCTGGCTCTTGATTTCAGCTCAGGTCATGATCTTTCAGACCTGGGATCAAGGCCCATGTCCAGCTCTGCACTCAGTGTGGAGTTGCTTCAGATCTTCTCTCCCTCTCCCTCCCACTCAATTACTCTCTCAAATAAATCTTTTTTAAAAAATTTATGTAGTCAAATTTATAGGTGTTTTATTACTTTTGGATTTTGAATCAAAGTTTTCCCCCACAACCAGGTTGTAGTAGAATTTATCAGCCTCCTCACCCCCTCCCAGCCCCAGTGCTTTTATGATTTTTTTTTTATGATCTCTGATCCATCTGGATATTTTGTTGTGGATGGTGAAAGGACTAGATTCAGTCTTAATCTTTTTTCATATAACTATTCTGTTATCTCAACTCTACTTAAAAAAAAAAGATTTTAATTATGCGAGAGAGCGCTAGGAGAGAAGGAGAGGGATAAGCAGACTCCATGCTGAATGCAGAGCCCTACTCAGGGCTCAATCTCAGGACCCCGAGATTATGACCTAAGCCAAAAACATCAGTCAGACAGTTAACTGACTGAGCCACCCAGGCACCCCTCAACTCTACTTTAAAAAAAAAAAAAGATTTTATTTATTTATTTGAGAGAGAGAGAGAGAGAGAGAGAGAGAGAAAGAGCACAAGCAGAGGGAATGCAGGCAGAGGGAGAGGGAGAAGCAGACTCCCTGCTGAGCAGGGAGCCAGATGTGGGGCTCTATCTGAGACCCTGAGATCATGACCTGAGCCGAAGGTAGACGCTTAACCAACTGAGCCACCCAGGCACCCCTCAACTCTACTTTTTTAAAAGAAGATTTTATTTATTTATTTGACAAAGAGATCACAAGTAGACAGAGAGGCAGCCGGGGTTGGGGAGCGAAGCAGGCTGCCCGCTGAGGAGAGAGCCCAGTGCAGGGCTTGATTCCAGGACCCTGAGACTGTGACCTGAGCCAAAGGCAGAGGCTTAACCCACTGAGCCACTCAGGCGCCCTTCAACTCTACTTTTTAAAATGTCTTTCCTTGGGATGCCTGGGTGGCTCAGTGGTTGGGTGGCTGCCTTTGGCTCGGGTCATGATCCCGGCATCCTGGGATCAAGTCCCGCATCGGGTTCTCTGCTCAGGAGGGAGCCTGTTTCCCCCGCCTCTCTGCCTACTTATGATCTCTCTCTGTCAAATAAATAAAATCTTTAAATAAAAATAAATAAATAAAATGTCTTTCCTCAATATGTTTGAGATGCTACCTTTATCATATATTCATATACGTTTCCACTTTCAATTAGATCTATTGTTATAATCTATTCTGGCTTGGCTATCTAATCATATACTAATATAATGCTGTAAAATTGTAGAAGCTTTATAATATGTTTTTAATACCTGGTAGGGCTGGCTTCCCCTGCCCCTTCTTTTTTTTCCTTCCTTCTCTTTCTTCTCTTTCTATTTTAGAATTTTCCTGGCTGGTCTTGCTTGTTTTCATTTCTAAATGAGCATTATAATCAGTTTTCTCCCTGTAGAAAAAAAATGATGGTATTTTTATCGGGACTTTCAAAGTTATAAATTAACCTAGATAGATTTAACATCTTTGTGATGCTGATTCTTTCTATCAATGAACATGACATATCTTTCCCATTATATAGGAATGGTTTATAGCTTTCTTCACATAGCTTTTTGGCATTTCTTGTTAGGTTTTTGGGTGGGGTTTTTTTCACCTTAAAGAGATATAATTGACAGGGGCGCCTAGGTGGCTCAGTGGGTTAAGCCTCTGCCTTCGGCTCGGGTCATGATCTCAGGGTCCTGGGATGGAGCCCCACAGCAGGCTCTCTGCTCAGCGGGGAGCCTGCTTCCCCCCCCACCTCGCTGCCTGCCTCTCTGCCTACTTGTGATCTCTCTCTCTGTGTCAAATAAATAAATAAAATCTAAAAAAAAGAGATATAATTGACAAATAAAATTGTAATATATTTAAAATGTGTATCATGATGATTTGACATTGTGAAAGGATCTCCCCCATCTAGTTAATTACTACATTCATCACCTCGTAGATCACTTGTTTGGTTATATATGTATGTGTATATTTATTTGGTGAAACCATTTAAGTTCTACTCTCAGCAAATTCCAGTTATACAATACAGCATTATCAACTATACTCACCACATTATTCATTAGGTTCTCAGACCTTATTCATCTTACAGCTAAAAATTTGTACCATTTTATGAGTGTCTCCTGATTTCCCCCACCCTCTAGCCTTTGGCAACCACTTTTCTACTCTCTGTTTCTGTAAGTTTGACTTTTTTTCCTTTTTCTTTTTAAGATTCCACATGTATGTAAAACCATGCAGTATTTGTCTTCTCTGTCTGGTTTATTTCACTTAGCATAAGGCCCTTAGGTTCCATCCATGGAACCGTGGAATTTATTGTCACAAATAGCAGAATTTCTTTATTTCTCATGGCTGAATAATATTCCTGTGTGTGTGTATGTGTGTGTGTGTACATGTACCATACTTTCTTTATCCATTCAACCATTGAGAGACCCTTAGTTTGTTTTTGTATGTTGACTATGTGAATAATGCTACAGTGAACATGGAGTACAGATGTCTCTATCCTGTTTTCATTTCCTTTGGATATATACCCAAAAGTAGGATTGCTGGATTATATACGGTTGTTCTATTTTTAATTTCTTGAGGAAACTCCATACTATTTTTTATAGTGGCTGCACCAATTTATATTGCCACCAACAGTGCAGTTTCCCTCTTCTCCACATTTTCACCAATATTTATCTCTTGTTATTTTGATGATGGCCAACCTGACAAATGTGAGATGATATCTCAGTGTGGTTTTGATTTGTATTTCCCTGATGAATAGTGATGTTGAACACCTTTTCTGTACCTTAGACCATTTGTGTATCTTCTTTGGGAAAATATCTATTCAGTTCCTCTGCCCATTTATTAATTGGTTTGTTTGGGGTTTTTTTTTTCCTATGAGTTGTGCAAGTCCTTTATATATTTCAGGTATTAACCCTTTATCAGATATATGGTTTACAAATGTTTTCTCCCATTCCACAGGTTGCCTCTTCATTTTATTGATGGTTTCCTTTGCTGTGTAGAAGCTTTTCAGTTTGATGTGGTCTCACTTGTTTATTTTTGGTTTTGTTGCTTTTGCTTTTTGTGTCAAGTCCAAAAAATCATTGCCAAGATTGATGTCAAGAAGCTTACCCCCTATGTTTTTCTATAGGAATTTAACTGTTTCAGGTCTTAAACTTAAATTTTTAATTGATTTTGAGTTGATATTGTATGTGATGTAAGACAAGGGTCCAGTTTCTTTCTTTGGTATGTGGCTGTCCAGTTTTCCCAGCACTATTTATTAAAGAGACTATCCTTTCCCTAATATATATTCTTGGCTCCTTTGTCATAAGTTAATCAACCCTATTATGCATGGGTTAATTTCTGGGCTCTCTTTTCTATTCCATGGATATATGTGTTGAGTTGTTTGTTTTATTATTGAGTTTTTAAAAAAGATTTTATTTATTTATTGGACAGACAGAGATCACAAGTAGGCAGAGAGGCAGGCAGAGAGAGAGGAGGAAGCAGGCTCCCCGCCTAGCAGAAAGCCCAATGCGGGACTCGATCCCAGGACCCTGGCACCATGACCTGAGCCGAAGGCAGAGGCTTTAACCCACCGAGCCACCCAGGCACCCCTATTATTGAGTTTTAAGAGTTCTTTGTATATTTGGGACAACTGGCTGACTCAGTCAGTGGAGCATGTGACTCCTAATCTCAGGGTCATGAGTTCAAGCCCCATATTGGGTATAGAGATTACTTAAAACAAAATAAATATATTTTTCTAAAAGGGTTCTTTGTATATTTTGGATACTTTGGATACCTTTTTCAGATGTCTTTTGCAAATATTTTCTCCCAGCATGTAGCTTGTCTTCTCACTTTCTTGACCATGTTTTTCACAGAGCAGAAGTTTTTAATTTTAGGGAAGTCCAGCTTATTAATTCTTTCATTCATGGATCAAGTCTTTAGTGTTGTATTTTCAAAGTCATTGGCAAATGCAGGGGTCATCTAGATTTTCTCCTATCTTATTTTCTAAGAGTTTTTTTTTTTTTAATAGCTTTGAATTTTACATTTAGGTCTATGATTCATTTTGAGTTAATTTTTTGTGAAAGGTATAAGGTCTGTGTCTAAATTTTCTTTGCATGTGGATATCCAGATGTTCCAGCACAATTTGTTTAAAAGAGTATGTTTTCTTGGGACACCTGGGTGGCTCAGTTGGTTAAGTGGCTGCCTTTGGCTCAGGTCATGATCCCAGCGTCCTGGAATGGAGTCCCACATCAGGCTCCTTGCTTGGCAGGGAGCCTGCTTCTCCCTCTGCCTCTGCCTACCACTCTGTCTGCCTGTGCTTGCTCTCTCTCTCTCTCTCTTCTAACAAATAAATAAATTTTTAAAAAAGAGTATGTTTTCTTCATTTTATTGACTTTGCTCCCTTGTCAAAGATCAGTTGACTATATTTGAGTGAGTCTGTTTCTGAGCACTCTGTCCTGTTTCATTGATCTGTTAGTCTGTTCCTTTGCCAGTACCACACTATTTTGATTAGTTAGCTTTATAGTAAATCTTGAAGTTGGTTAGTGTCAGTTCTCTGACTTTGTTCTTCTCCTTTAAATATTGTGTTGGCTCTTCTGGATCTTTTGCCTCTCCATATAAACTTTATTTATTTTTTTATTTTTTTTAAAGAATTTATTTATTCACCTGACAGAGAGAGATCACAAGTAGGCAGAGCAGCAGGCAGAGAGAGGGGGAAGCAGACTCCCCGCTGAGCAGAGAGCCCGATGCAGGGCTTGATCCCAGGAGCCTGAGATCATGACCTGAGTCGAAGGCAGAGGCTTAACCCACTGAGCCACCCAGGCACCCTCCAAATAAACTTTAGAATCAGTTTGTCAATATCCACAAGATAACTTGCTCAAATTTTTATTGAGAGTGCATTGAATATATAGATCAAGTTAGAAAGAACTGATGTCTTGACAATATTGAGTCTTCTTGTCCATGAACATGAATATCTCTCTACTTATTTCATTCTTCTTTGATATCTCTCATCAGAATTTTGGGATTTTCTTCATACAGATCTTATACATATTTTGTTAGATTTATACTTAGAATTTTAGAGTTGCTAATGTAAAAGGCATTTTGTGCTTAATTTCAAATTCATTTGTTCACTGCCTGGTATTTAGGAAAGTGATTAACTTTTGTGTATTAATCTTTATCTTGCAACACTGGTATAATTACTTGTTTGTTCCAGGAGTTGTTTTTTTACTTCTTTTGAATTTCCTCCATAGAAAGTCATGTGGTCTTGAACAAAGATAGTTTTATTTCTTTTCCGATCTACATACCTTTTATTTCCTTTTATTGTTTTAGTTCATTAGTTAGAACTTCTAGTACAGTGTTGTACTGAGAGAAGAGGGGGAATCCTTGCCTTGTCCCTGATCTTAAGAGGGAAAACTTAGTTTCTCATCATTAAGTATGATGTTAGCTTTGGAATTTTGTGTAGATGTTTTCTATCAAGTTGAGGAAATTCCCCTCTATTTCCTATTTTGCTGAGAATTTTTCTCATGAATGGGTGTTGGATTTTGTCAAATGCTTTTTTAAAAAATTCATTTTTTTAAATTAGGCTCCACTCCTGGCATGGAGCTCAACACAGAACTTAAACTCGGGACCTTGAGATCAAGACCTGAGCTGAGATCAAGAGTCGGACACTCAACCAACTGAGTGACCCAGGCACCCCAAATGTTTTTTTAGTACCCATTTATATGATCATATGATTTTTCTTTTCTAGTCTGTTGATGTGATGGTTTACATTATTTGATTTTCAAATGTTGAAATAGCTTTGCATGTCTAGAATAATTATCACTCGGTTATATATATAATTCTTTTCATATATTGTTGCATTCAATTTGCTAATATTTTGTTGAGGATTTTGCACCCATGTTCATGAGAGGTTTTGGTCTGTGGTTTTCTTTTCTTATAATGTCTTTGTCTGGTTTTGGTATTAGGATGAGATTTTAGAGAATTGGCATACTTTCTTTCTTAAATGTTTGGTAAAATTCACTTATGAACCCGCGTGGACAATATTGCCAGTTTTTAAAATGAATTTTCTTCAATTTTCATCTCAATGAAATATTAATTTATTTGTATCATGGATGTTAATATTACACTGAACTTCTTTGAAGGTATTCTACACAGTCTAAACCGTGTTCAAGAGTGCTGAAACAAAATAATTAACTCTGGTATTTAGTCCCAACCTTGTAGTAGCAATTTTATTCTCAGCTAAGTGAGTGTGAGAGACTTAGTGTGTTACATATGAGAGTCCTTTGAACTGAGAGTAGGTGAATGTCAAAGTCTCCGGGAGACCATAGATTTGTTTTAAAATAGTGAAGCCACAGTCTCTGAGGAGGTAATTAAGAAGCCCCTAAAAAGTATCAGTATCAAAAAAAAAAAAAAAAGTACCAGTATCCATATCCAGGCAATGGATATACATGTTCTTGAATCCCTAGCTCTACTTTTATTTATTTTTTTTAAAGATTTTATTTATTTATTTGACAGAGAGAGAGATCACAAGTGGGCAGAGTCAGGCAGAGTCAGGCAGAGAGAGGGGGGAGCAGGCTCCCCGCTGAGCAGAGAGCCCGATGTGGGGCTCCATCCCAGGACCCTGAGATCATGACCCGAGCCGAAGGCAGCGGCTCAATCCACTGAGCCACCCAGGTGCCCCTCTAGCTCTACTTTTTTTAAAAAATATTTTATTTATTTATTTGTCAGAGAGAGAGAGAGAGAGCTAGAGAGCGAGCACAGGCAGACAGAGTGGCAGGCAGAGGCAGAGAGAGAAGCAGGCTCCCTGCCGAGCAAGGAGCCCGATGTGGGACTCGATCCCAGGACACTGGGATCATGACCTGAGCTGAAGGCAGCCGCTTAACCAACTGAGCCACCCAGGCATCCCTCTAGCTCTACTTTTAAAGATAGGTGTGTTGTCTTCATTTAACTGGTGAGGAAACTGGGATTCAAAGAAGTTAACTAATTTGGAGTGCCTGTCTGGATCAGTTGGTAGAGCATGTGACTCTTGATCTCAGGTTTATAAATCTGAGCCCCACATAAAATCTTAAAAAAAGAAAAAAAAACCCAGAGAGGTCAGCTAATTTGCCCAAGTTCACAGTATAAATGCAGGTGTCAGGATCTGAACCTTGATCTTGTTCCTCTAAAGTCATATCCTTTCAAGTCATTACCAAGCTGCTCATAAAGGGAGAAACACAAAGTTTCTTGGTTCTAGAATGTATTTAAGATAGAGCCAGTGTTGAGAAATGAGAGGACAGTATGCATGGCCTTTAGTAATGGGTTGACCTAGTATAGAACATATTTGCCTCCAAATCTGGATAGAACTTGAACTAATTATTTAGTCCATGTGTGTCCTTACAGACTTTTAAATGAGGATAGCAACACCTGCCTCACAAAATCATTGACCTTGGGGCGCCTGGGTGGCTCAGTGGGTTAAGCCGCTGCCTTCGGCTCAGGTCATGATCTCAGGGTCCTGGGATCGAGCCCCGCATCAGGCTCTCTGCTCAGCGGGGAGCCTGCTTCCCTCCCTCTCTCTGCCTGCCTCTCTGCCTGCTTGTGATCTCTCTCTGTCAAATAAATAAATAAATAAAATCTTTAAAAAAAAAAAAAAATCATTGACCTAGTATCCTGCAACATATCTAGCACTGTGCCCAACACATAGCAGGGTTATGTAAATGATAATACCTTTCACCCCTTGATCCCTGTGATCTATGCTTAATATTCTTGCAAAACAAGTGGTTATAAACACTCCAATGCATCTATTTTTTGAATAAATTAGAAAACTTCAACATAACAGATTTATCTAAACAAGGTTAAATTTTATGAAAAGTATACTAAAATGTCTATATTTATTCAGAACTTGTGTTTCATTTTATCTTGATCTCTGTTGGGACAGTATTTGATGTTGGTCACATATGCCTACCATTTGTGTGGGAATCATTTTCTGATGCTCTCAGTGGTATTATATAATCTGATAATTATGAATGTCTGTGACATCAGGGAGACAAAATTTGGAAATTGGGCTTGTTTCATAAAATCCAGGCTCTATGATAATAATAATTAATGTGCAGTGTGTTGGGTTGGCAATGAGTACAGTAGGCAATAAGAGATATGCTCATAAGAGGTGTGGGAAAACATTTTGCCCAAAGCACTCACTCTTCATCAAGCTGCTTTATTGTCCAAATTCCGCAGTACTCTTGGTATTCCCATATCCTCTGATCTGGGGAGAACTAGTCTTTTGGGGAGAGGTTATAGATTGAGTCATTCATCGTATCAGGCAATGAAAAATAAAGTCTATTGGTCTTTTCCTAAAAGCAGATTATTACTAGAATAGGATGGCAAGAGAAAAGGACAAAAGAACAAGGTGGAATGAAAATTTACTGTTTCACAGATGACTAGGCTCTCCCTGGTATTAAGAAGGAGGGGGTTTGTATGCAATTTAATAACAGAAAGTACCTATTTTCTTTTTTTAAAGATTTTATTTTTAAGTAATCTGTATACCCAACACAGGGCTCAAATTCATTACCCCCAAGATCAAGAGTTACATGCTCCACTGACTGAGCCAGCCAGGTGCCCTTAAAATACCTGTTTCTGACACACATAATGGGAGTTTTCACCAAATGGATGGGAATATAGTTGCTGAAATGTCCTCATCTACATATAATAGTTACCAGTAAAGTAATCTTTGGGGGAAAATTACACTATCTTAAACTTTTAAATTAATATTCCTCTCTTTTTAATAGGATTAACCATAAGAAATGAATTTTAATGTCTGGAATATCAAAGAGATGCTCAGTATTCCCTCAGGCTCTGGGTAAGTTTTCAGGTTATATATTCTGATACTGAGGATCTTACAGTTGTGTTGTTTTCATAGAAAACCCTTCCCTACCTATTAATTAGTAATAGAGTTACTTCTATAGCTTCTTCCCCTTCTCCTCCCTTCCTTTCATTGCTCTCCAATCCTTGTCTTTTTCATTTTGCCAATTTTCTGATTATAAAAACAATGTAAATTCAACTATGTGTGTTAATTGAGCAGCGGCTCTGTGTCCAGCACTGGGCCTAGGGACTATGGGGCCTGTGAGAATTAGACACGGCCCAACACCTAGAAACTCACTTTGGTTGGAGCAATTCCTATTGAAACAGCAGGGAGCAAAATCAAGACAATGTTGAGGTACGTATTACATTGTATGGTACCATTTGTAGGTTCTGTGGAGTTAAGAGCCAGCTGTTGACAAGGCTCATTGAGATATTGCTCCTTCTACTACTCCACTGAAGTATTTACATTTGTGTCTGCCAGCCATGCAGTGAGCCTGCCATTGCTAAGTTGGTGAATATGCCCCAGAAGTAGTATATATTTAAGGGATTTCTAATTGCTTTTGGTATGTTTTATTATTGGATAGTTTATTTTCTTCCTAACACCTTCCTGAAGACAGTTATTAATTCAATAAAAACCTAGAGCACTGTGCTTTTTACTTCTTAAAAAGAAAAAAATGCTTACAGTTGATACAGAGTAGGGAAAATGTTTGTTAAATTCTAGATCGTAGCTTTAAGATGCAAATCCTACATATTTCTATAAGCTCACAGTTTTTTTTTTCCAGTCCAGCTAATTATTCTCTTTGACCTAAGAGTGGAGTCACAGAGAACTATTTAAGCTATTTTGAGCAATGATTATGCAACCCATATTATAATACATGTGTGCAGCCCATTACCTTAGCTAATCTTAGAAAATGGTTCCATCAGTGAAGTAATTGCTCTTTCCTGTGCTAAACTATTAGAGTTTCTTTTTGTCTTGCATCAATATATGATGGTTCCTTTGGCTTAGGATATGTAGTTATATGCTGTCAAATTATTTTAGATTTGGCTTATTTATTTCTTGGGGGGTGGAGAGAGAGCAAGGACAGGAGGAAGGGCATTGGGAGAGGGAGAAAGAGAATCAGGAATCTTAAGTGGGCTCCATGCCCAGAGCAGAGCCCCAACTCAGGGCTCAATCTTACCACCCTGAGATTATGACCTGAGCCAAAGTCAAGAGTTAGATGCTTAACCAAGTGAGCCACCCAGGTGTCCCTAGCTTTAGCTTTTTTTTTTTTTTTTAAGACTCTATTTATTTATTTGACAGACAGAGATCACAAGTAGGCAAAGAGGCAGGCAGAGAGAGGAGGAAGCAGGCTCCATGCTGAGCAGAGAGCCCCATGCGGGACTCAATCCCAGGACCCTGGGATCATGACCTGAACCGAAGGCAGAGGCCCCAACCCACTGAGCCACCGAGGTGCCCCTAGCTTTAGCTTTTTAAACAAGGAATGATTTGTGTTTGTATGTTGTAATGAAAAGAGTGGTTTTTTCAGGTCACACAACAGCATTAAGTAACAAATTCTTACTGAGATGTCTTTGAAGTAAAAACTTGAAGACTGTATTTTACTTGTCTGCCTGCTTTTATGCTGTCTCTGATATACACTCAGTACACTGTGTTCAAGTGTGATTGTGTCATTATCAGTGTCACTCTCCCTTTAATAAAGATTGGTGTAGATATCCATGGGAAGCAAGTTGGAAGTCCACGGCTGGAAGTACAAGAATAAGACACAAAAGGTGTGAAATGGAACACCACCTTGTTTCAAAAACAATGTTTAATGGATCCTTCTGTGCACAAATCTGAGTTGATCATATTCTTCAGTCTGGATGAGGCCTAAATTAGTCTGCTGGGTTGCCAAAACAAAGTACCCTAAATTGGATGGCTTCAACAATAGAAATTTATTTCCTCAGTTTTGGAGATTGGAAGTCCTAGAATCATATGCCAGCTGGATCATTTCTGGTGAGGGCTCCCTTCGTGGCTTGCTGACAACTGTCTTCTCTCTGTGTCCTCACGTGGAGGAGAAAGAAAGAAGGAGGGCAAACTCTCTAGTGTTTCTACTTGTAAGGATCTTACAAGGGACCTTACAAGGACCTTAATCCCTTCAAGAAGACTCCACCCTCAGGACCTTGTTTAACCCTAATTACCTCCTAAAGGCCCCATTTCCAAACACTGTCACGTTAGGGATTAGGACTTCAACATAGGAATTTTTGGAGAACACAAACATTCAGTCTGTAACTAAGGTGTTTTGTGTTTTTTGTATTATGACTCCTACTCTCCCTGTATCCTGCTCCCTTCCTTCCCTGTGAGCACACTCTAGGAGAGTAATGGGAGTTCTTTTTTTTTTCTTTTTTTTAATTTATTTATTTGTCAGAGAGAGATGGAGAGAGAGCGAGCAAGCACTGGCAGACAGAGTGGCAGGCAGAGGCAGAGGGAGAAGCAGGCTCCCTGCCGAGCAAGGAGCCCATTGTGGGACTCGATCCCAGGACGCTGGGATCATGACCTGAGCCAAAGGCAGCCACTTAACCAACTGAGCCACCCAGGCGTCTCAGTAATGGGAGTTCTAATTCACCTTCTACACGCACACTTACATACTTGTTTGGTGTGGTGTGATGTAGATTTAAAAGGTTATATATTGCATGGAGCACTGGGTGTCATGCATAAACAATGAATCTTGGAACACTGAAAAAATTTTAAAAAATAAAATGATCTGTTTTAATACAGCTGAAAAATACTAAAAATAGTACTAATAGCTAACAATTTATTGTATATTGGCTAGTCATATATTTGTTTACTGAAATGTTCAGATTTCTTGTTTATTAAAAAACACTGGGTTCTTTGTATTCTAAAAAAAGGTTAGGGGTGCCTGGGTGGCTCAGAGGGTTAAAGCCTCTGCCTTTGGCTCAGGTCATGATCCCAGGATCCTGGGATGGAGCCCCTCATCAGGTTGTCTGCTCAGTGGGGAGCCTGCTTCTTCCTCTCTCTCTGCCTGCCTCTCTGCCTACTTATGATCTATGTCTGTCAAATAAATAAAATCTTTAAGAATAAAAAGTTATATAAATGATAGAGTTCATTCAATTTTTACTTTTTCTGCACTCTAAATTTTTTGAGATTTATTCATGTGGTTATATGTAAATCTACTTTACTGCTTCTGACTAATGCATCAGTTATATGCATACACCATATTTTTATCTATTCCCTTAGTGATTAACAGATTCAACTTTCTTTTTTAGAGAGAGTAAGTGAGAGAATGAGGGATGGGAAGAAGGGGCAGAAGGAGAGAATCCCAAGCAGGCTCTGTGCCCAGCACAGAGCCCTACATAGGGCTCGATTCCATGACCCTGAGATCATAACCTGAGCTGATATCAAGAGTTGGATGCCCAACTGACTGAACCACCCAAGCACCCCCAGATTCAACTTTTTAAAAGATAATGTTCTTTTAATCCCTAAAGATTTCAAGAACTTTGATTCCCCCAAAAGGTGTTATAGCCCACAGTGCTGTTGTATAAGGAATCATGGTGTCAGTCCTTAAATGTCTGAATTTCCATCTGATTGTTCTCAAGTTGCTGTAATGAAAATGCCTGGCTTTCAGAATTTGTTAGTGTTTCTTTTTAGGTAGTACTGGGAGTGTTCAGGGGCCAAGGAGGTTAGAACAAACTAGTATTCTCCCCAGAATATTCTGAAATGAATAGCTGTGAATTATGATTTCATTTGTTCAGAATGTTTGTCCACTTGATATACTTCTCTTTTCTTTTTTTTTAATTTTTAAATTTTTTATAAACATATAATGTATTTTTATCCCCAAGGGTACATGTCTGTGAATCGCCAGGTTTACACACTTCACAGTACTAACCATAGCACATACCCTCCCCAATGTCCATTACCCCACCCCCCTCTCCCGATCCCCCTCCCCACAGCAACCCTCAGTTTGTTTTGTGAGATTAATACTTCTCTTTTCTTGCTTAATTTCAGGACCACTAAGTCATCTAGCTGGAATAATAATCAGGCTGATTACTCCAGTCTCAGTGATTCCCAGTTCCTCTTCGGATCCCAGTTCTGTCCAGAAAGTTCAGAGACTCTGTCAGCACCCTTGGATGGTGTCCACTTGAGACATCCAAAACAATCACAACAGAATTCTCTGGACGTGAGTCTCATTTTCAGAATTTCTCTGCACAAATTTCCTAGTCATCATGGAGATAAGCTATAAAGAAGACTTATTCTGTTGGATTATATTTTAGAATTATACATTTCTAAGGTTTACTCTCCTAAATGGATTTATACTTCATTGGTAACTCAGTAGTCTGATAGACTTGGTAGTCTAAAATGGAAAAAATATATATATTGTAGAATATTGCCAGTACCTTGACCCTCAGGGAGAGACAGATATTGCATGACATTTTCTAAGACATACTATTGTTTATGAAAATTTCATAAGAGATAAGAGCTTTAGAAAAATGGGAATAAAGTAACATAAATTTTATTTTAAATGGACATTTTTTCTAAGAAACTTTAGGTGCTTTGTGGATTTTAGTCTTCTATGCTACATTATCTCCTTGAAGAGGGACATGAGGATTCTGAGGACTTAGTTAATGGATAAGGGCCAGAATCAAGGCAGAGTCTCCTGAGTCCTCAATTTTTTGAGACCAACTTGTCTTCTTTCATGGGTCAGAATTTTTTTTTTTAAGATTTTATTCATTTGACAGAGAGAGATCACAAGTAGGCAGAGAGACAGGCAGAGAGAGAGGGGGAAGCAGGCTCCCCGCTGAGCAGAGAGCCCGACGCGGGGCTCGATCCCAGGACCCTGAGATCATGACCTGAGCCAAAGGCAGAGGCTTAACCCACTGAGCCATCCAGGTGCCCCGGGTCAGAAATATTTTTATATATTTATTTATTTTTGTCTAAAACTAGATTTAACTTTATATACAGACTTAACTGAATCAAATAAAGACTCCATGGGTAAGATGAGGTCAGTGCTTTAAGATAATAGGGCATTCTCTCAGATAAATATTTCAGTAAAAAAATTGGTAGCCAGTGATATGAAGGAGGAAATGTACTCCCTGAATGTTTCAGAGTAATTTTTGCCTAAGAATGCAGAAAATGACTCACCACATGCCAACATGCCTACTGTTCAGGCCATGTCAAACTTACCAACAAGTCTAGTTCAACTAGTAATTGAGTTAAACTTATTATGTAAACTTTAACATATCATCTCAGAGACAGCATAAAGAATTCTGATATTGCCTTCAAATTTGTACAGCTGATTTTAAGCCATTTTAGCTGATACTTTATTTTTTTTTTTATTTTTTATTTTTTTTAAAGATTTTATTTATTTATTTGAGAGAGAGGCAGTGAGAGAGCATGAGTGAGGAGAAGGTCAGA
Organism: Mellivora capensis; assembly: GCA_004024625.1. Lineage (NCBI taxonomy): Eukaryota > Metazoa > Chordata > Mammalia > Carnivora > Mustelidae > Mellivora > Mellivora capensis. Next base: position 50,697 of record PISX010000247.1, on the reverse strand, counting down.
GGGAGAAGCAGACTCCCCGTGGAGCTGGGAGCCTGATGTGGGACTCGATCCGGGGTCTCCGGGATCATGACCTGAGCCGAAGGCAGTCGTCCAACCAACTGAGCCACCCAGGCGTCCCAGCTGATACTTTATTTTTATTGTTACTTTTTTTAAGTTGGCTCCATACCTAACATGGGGCTTGAACTCATGACCTTGAGATTAAGAATCATGTGCTCGGGACACCTGGGTGGCTCAGTTGGTTGGACGACTGCCTTCGGCTCAGGTCATGATCCCGGAGACCTGGGATCGAGTCCCGCATCAGGCTCCCAGCTCCACGGGGAGTCTGCTTCTCCCTCTGACCTTCTCCTTGCTCATGCTCTCTCACTGCCTCTCTCTCAAATAAATAAATAAAATAAAAATCTTTAAAAAAAAAAAAAAAAGAGGGACGCCTGGGTGGCTCAGTTGGTTGGGCGACTGCCTTCGGCTCAGGTCATGATCCCGGAGACCCGGGATCGAGTCCCGCATCAGGCTCCCAGCTCCACGGGAGTCTGCTTCTCCCTCTGACCTTCTCCTCGCTCATGCTCTCTCACTGCCTCTCTCTCAAATAAATAAATAAAATCTTTAAAAAAAAAATTAAAAAAAAAAAGTCATGTGCTCTACTGACTAAGTCAGCCAGGCATCCTGTATACTTTTTTTTTTTAATTTTATTTATTTATTTGGCAGAGAGAGATCACAAGTAGGCAGAGAGGAAGGCAGAGAGAGAGGTAGAAGCAGGCTCCCTTCTGAGCAGAGAGCCCGATGCAGGGCTTGATCCCAGGACCCTGAGATCATGACCTGAGCCAAAGGCAGAGGCTTAACCCACTGAGCCACCCAGGAGCCCCTACTTTTTTAAGATTTTATTTGTTTATTTGAGAGAGAGCGAGCACAAGCAGGGGGAGCAGCAGGCAGAGGGAGAGAGGAGAAGCAGACTCCCTGCTGAGCTGGGAGCCTGATGTGATATGGGACTCAATCCCAGGGCCCTGAGATCATGACCAAAGCCAAAGGCAGATGCTTATCTGAGCTACCCAGGCACCCACAGCTGATATTTTTGGTATTTCTGGGCTGGTAAGGCAGAAACCTTATTAATAAAAAGAGTTGCTTTATTTTAATGTAATTTTCTAATATATATGAAATAAAAAGGAAATACTACATGCTATTTTGTTTTTTAGTATTGTGGTTTGCACTTAAATGTAACTACATTGTGTAGAAAATAGTGAATGCTATAAATATTTTCACATGTGAAATGCTGTGATTTTTTTTTTTTTTTTCATTTAACAGAGTGAACCTAGTATTTTCACAAAGTACCAGACAAAACCCCCGCTGTTGGGAGGAGATGCAAACGATAGAGGCTTATTTCCTCTTCCTTTGTCAGTTGGAAAATCAAAGGGCCTGTTGGAACAGTTTGAAGAGAAAAAGAAAAGGGCAAAAGACAAATGTGACAGGTATGCAAACCTTTCAAGTAGATGAGACATCTCTTTTGAGGGAAACAGAAAATGGAATATTAATAGTCAAATAATTCTATTTCATCATAATAACACTCTTGCCTTTATAGCTCATCTAATAATTACTCTTTATTTGTTTATTTGTCAGTGTGACTTGTGGCAGATTTGAATTTGGCTGCCATAGTTCTGGCCCTCTGAAAAAGTAAGCTAAAGGACTTCTTAGAGAGATACAATAGTCAAGTAATGTTATGTTTATTTTGCCAAAATTCTGCCTTTTAATTTGTTATCTTTTCAGATCATCAGAGTTAGGAAATTAGATAACAGTTGTTTTAGTGTTAAGAATATAGTACACGAATTCTTTTTCTTTTTAAAATATGTAATGCTTCACAAATTTGTGTGTCATCCTTGTGCAGGGGCTATGCTAATCTTCTCTGTATGGTTCCAATTTTAGTATATGTGCTGCTGAAGTGAGCACAGCACATGAATTCTTTAAAAAGCTGATTCAAGCTATTCAGGCTGATTTTCTCACTTTGAAATGTTGGTTGTTGTTTTTTTTTAAGATTTTATTTTTAAGTAATCTCTACACCCAGCTTGGAGCTTAAACCCATAACCCCGAGATCAAGAGTCATATGTCACATACTCCACTGACTGAGCCAGGCAGATGCCCCAAAATGTTGGTGTTTTTTAAGATATACCCTAAGTTTTATGCACAGTCTTATTTGTTAGTTTTATATTCATTTATTTACCTTAGCAAATACATGAGATAAATTAGGGCTCCTAAACTAATTCATAAATAAACAAGTTGATGGCACTGAGGAAATTAAGTTGTTCATTTCTTGGTAGTAAGTTATCAGGGAACATCTTTAGGTATCATGGAAATCGAAACACTCAAGCAGAGATGTACTTTATTATTTCTGTGACAGTGAAGAGGTATCACTTAGTGTTACCAATAGTACTTTCATGTTGAAAAGCCAGAATTTCTTTAAGGATTCTTAGACTAAGTATCCTTTCTCTTGAATACCTTCCTTTAGGGAGAAAAGCAAAATGCTCTATTTGAAGTGTTTGATTCTGTTGGTAAACAAACATGTCCCAGACACTGAGAGACTTCTTTCCCCTAGGAATCCAGGCTCTAGGACCCTACCGGTTTCTCAGAGGCCCCTCATGGCTATGAGGGGGCTGCAGAGTACCCACCTTCTTACTCCTTCAGTTATATCAATGTTAAATTTTTTTGTTTTCCAGACATGGGATAATATTTTGTTTGATCAAGATTTCTGCAGCAGGGCAGGCTGGCTGACTCTCTTGGTAGAGCATGCAACCCTTCATCTCAGGGTTGCAAGTTTGAGCCCCACGCTGGGTGTAGTGATTACTTTAAAAAAAAAAAAAAGATTTCTGCAGCTAAAAAAAGTTTTTTTGAAATGTCAAATTTCAACATTTTCTTCTTTCCTTCCTTTCTCTCTCTCCCTATATCATTTACTTCTTTTTTTTTTGTAGTGAAATGAGTTTCTGTTAACAATTATTTATAAGATAGCAAAAATATGTAGCACTTAAATAGAAAAATGAGGACTCTGAAGAATCTCTCTCCATTAAAAAACTCAAGCTTAAGATATTGACTTATATGATAGGCAAAAAAAATCACAATTTTAATAAATTCTAGCAAAAATAAAACCCAATATATTTTTAAAGATTTTATTTATTTATTTGGCAGACAGAGATCACAAGTAGGCAGAGAGGCAGGCAGAGAGAGAGGAAGAAGCAGGCTCCCCGCAGAGCAGAGAGCCCGATGCGGGGCTCGATCCCAGGACCCTGAGATCATGACCTGAGCCAAAGGCAGAGGCTTTAACCCACTGAGCCACCCAGGTGCCCCAAACCCAATATTTTATTTTATTTTTATTACTTTTAAAGATTTTGTTTATTTATTTTAGAGAGAGAGCATGAGCATGAGCAGGGGTGGGGTAAACAGAGGGGGCCAAAGGGAGAAGGAGAGAATCTTAAGCTCAGGACTCCATCCATGACCCTGAGATCATGACCTGAGCCAAAATCAAGAGTAGGTCGCATAATTGACTGAGCCACCCAGGTGGCCCAAAACTCAAGATTTTAGACTTTAGATCCTTTTTTGGGGGGGGGGGGAGGGGTCAATGAGTGCTTGTCAGAAATGTGGTAAAAAATGGAGTACCTGACTGGCTCAGTTGGCAGACGATGCTACTCTTGATCTCAAGGTCATGAGTTCAAGCCCTATGTTGGGTGTGGAGCCTACTTAAAAGAAAAGTGAGGGGCGCCTGGGTGGCTCAGTGGTTAAGTGTCTGCCTTTGGCTCAGGTCATGGGCCCAGGGTCCCAGGATCTAACCCCACATTGGGTTCCCCACTCAGCAAGGAGTCTGCTTCTCCATCTGCCCCACCGCCCCAGCTTATGCTCTCTCTCTCTCACAAATAAATAAACTCTTATTTAAAATGTGAAAAGGAAAAACGTTCCATGCTCATGGATTGGAAGAACAAATATTGTGAAAATGTCTATGTTACCTAGAGCAGTTTACACATTTAATGCAGTCCCTATCAGAATACCATCAACTTTTTTCAAAGAAATGGAACAAATAATCCTAAAATTTGTATGGAACCAGAAAAGACCTCAAATAGCCAGAGGAATGTTGAAAAAGAAAAGCAAAGCTGGTGGCTGTGGAGGCGGGTAAAATGAGTGCTGTGCTGGCGCTAACGCTAAACTTGAGGTGGAGAAACAGAAACCAATCCACCTCGAGTTTTAGGGTTGACATAAGCACAGCCATCTTAGCTTCGGCAGCCATCTCAGGCCCCTGTGACCAAGGGCTGAACTTTCCCCTGCTTTAGTTCCAGGGAACCCCCACCCTGCTTTAGTAACAGGATACCTAACCCTGTAAACACTTCCAGGAAAAACCACTATACCTAACCCTGTAAACACTTCCAAGAAAGTACCTAACCCTGTAAACAGCCCGGTAACAGCTAATCAGCTTACTGCAGAAAAGTCTGAAACTTCTCCCCATGCCCCTCCCCCCAGCCTCTTGTAATGACTCATAAAAACCCCTGCCTTAACTAGCGTCGGGGTCCAAGTCCCTACTCCGCTGTGTCGGGTATACTTGGGCCCAAGCTTAAGCTTGTCAAATAAACCCTCTTGTGATTGCATCGGTGTTGGCTCCGTGGTGGTGTCTCCGACACGAAAACTTGGCCATTATAGTGGTGTCACAATTCTGGACTTCAAGCTCTATTACAAAGCTGTAATCATCAAGACCATATGGTTCTGGCACAAAAACAGACACATAGATCAATGGAACAGATTAGAGAGCTCAGAAATAGACCCTCAACTCTATGGTCAACTAATCTTAAACAAGGGAGAAAAGAATGTCCAATGGAAAAAAGACAGTCTCTTCAACAAATGGTGTTGGGAAAATTGAACAGTCACATGCCGAAAAATGAAACTGGGCCATATCCTTACACCACATACAAAAATAGACTCAAAATGGATGAAAGACCTAAATGTGAGACAAGAATCCATCAAAATTCTTGAGGAAAACACAGACAGCAACCTCTTCCACCTCAGCAGCAGCAGCTTCCTCCTAGAAACATTGCCAAGGGCAAGGGAAGCAAGGACAAAAATGAACTATTGGGACTTCAAGATTAAAAGCTTTTGCACAACAAAGGAAACAGTCAAAACCAAAAGACAACGACAGAATGGGAGAAGATATTTGCAAATAACATATCAGATAAAGGGCTAGTATCCAAAATCTGTAAAGAACTGGGGCACCTGGGTGGCTCAGTCATTAAGCAACTGCCTTTGGCTCAGTTCATGATCCCAGGGTACTGGAATCCAGCCTCACATAGGGCTCCCTGCTCAGCAGGAAGCCTGCTTCTCACTCTCCTACTCCCTCTGTTTGTGTTCCTTCTCTCACCATGTCTCTCTCTGTCAAATAAGTAAATAAAATCTTTTTTAAAAAATCTATAAAGAACTTATCAAACTCAACACCCAAAGAACAAATAATCCAATCACAAAATGGGTAGACGATATGAACAGACATTTCTGCAAGGAAGACATCCAGATGGCCAATAGACACGTGAAAAAGTGCTCAACTTGGGGCGCCTGGGTGGCTCAGTGGGTTAAGCCTCTGCCTTCAGCTCAGGTCATGATCCCAGGATCCTGGGATCAAGCCCCACATCGGGCTCTCTGCTCAGTGGGGAGCCTGCTTCCTCCTCTCCCTCTCTCCGCCTGCCTCTCCACCTCCTTATGAGCTCTGTCTGTCAAAAAAACAAAAAACAAAAAACTAAAAAACTAAAAAAAAAGTGCTCAACATCACTCAGCATCAGGGAAATAAAAATCAAAACCACAGTAAGATACCACCTCACATCAGTCAGAATGGCTAAAATTAACACAGGAAATGACAGATGCTGGCGAGGATGTGAAGAAAGGGGAACCTCTCTACACTGTTGGTGGGAATGCAAGCTGGTGTAGCCACTCTGGAAAACAGTATGGGGGTTCCTCAAAAAACTTAAAATAGAGCTACTCTGTGACCCCACAACTGCACTACTGGTTATTTACCCCAAAGATACAAATGTAGGGATCTGAAGGGGCATGTGGACCCCAGTGTTTATAGCAGCAATGCCCACAATAGTCAAACCATGGAAAGAACCTAGCTGTCTATCAACAGATGAATGGATAAAGAAGATGTGGTGTGTATGTGTGTACACACACACACACAAATATTATGCAGCCATCAAAAAACCGAAATCTTGTCATTTGCAATGATGTGGATGGAACTAGAGGATATTATGCTAAGCGAAATAAGTCAATCAGAGAGACAATTATCATATGATCTCATTGATATGAGGAATTTGAGAAACAAGACAGAGGTACATGGGGAAGGGAGGGAAAAATGAAACAAGATGAAACCAGAGAGGGAGACAAACCATAAGAAACTCTCAATCTCAGGAAACAAACTGAGGGTTGCTGGAGTTGAAGAGGGTAGAAGGGATAGGGTAGCGGGTGATGGACACTGGGGAGGGTATGTGCTATGTTGAGTGCTGTGAATTATGTTAGACTGATGAATCACAGACTGTACCCCTGAAACAAATAATACATTATATGTTTGTTTGTTTGTTTGTTTTAAAGATTTTATTTATTTATTTGCCAGAGAGAGTGAGCACAGGCAGACAGAGTGGCAGGCAGAGGCAGAGGGACAAGCAGACTCCCTGCTGAGCAAGGAGCCCGATGTGGGACTCCATCTTGGGTCGCTTAACCAACTGAGCCACCCAGGCGTCCCTACATTATATGTTAATAAAAAAAAAGTAAGGGGCACCTGGGTGGCTCCATGGATTAAAGCCTCTGCCTTTGGCTTGGGTCGTGGTCTCCCGGTCCTGAGATTGAGCCCCGCATGGGGTTCTCTGCTCAGTGGGGGGCCTGCTTCCTCCTCTCTCCCTGCCTGCCTCTCTGACTACTTGTAACCTCTGTCTATCAAAAAAAAAAAAGCCTTAAAAAAATCTTGAAAGGAGTGAAAAATTTTTAAATGAGAGAGAGAATGCATACCACTGTAGATTTGGAAGCAGGAAAGTGATAAGACATGGTGCAGGGTTCAAACGTAAGAGTTTCTATAAGACATGGATTTATTGTGTTGTGAAAGTACATATTTTTCCAAACCTATAGAGAAGATGAGGGAAAGAAATCTCAAAAGAAGCCTAATCAATTAGCTCAGATTGCATTTGTTATGACTCTTTTGGTAGCAAATAGAAACTGACCTCAAACTAGCTTTGACAAAACAGAGGATATATTAGCTCTTTTAACCAAGCTGGGAAGGACAGGGAATGAAATGAAATTAGGATCTCTTTTCTGGGACGCCTGGGTGGCTCAGTTGGTTAAGCAGCTGCCTTCAGCTCAGGTCATGATCCTGGTGTCCTGGGTTCAAGTCCCGCATTGGGCTCCTTGCTCGGCAGGCAGCCTGCTTCTCCCTCTGCCTCTGCCTGCCACTCTGTCTGCCTGTGCTCACTTGCTCTCTCTCCCTCTGTCTCTGACAAATACATAAATAAAATCTTTATTTTTTTAAAAGATTTTTATTTATTTATTTGTCAGAGAGAGAGAGAGAGCGAGCACAGGCATACACAGAGGGAGAAGCAGGCTCCCTGCCAAGCAAGGAGCCCGATGTGGGACTCGATCCCAGGACGCTGGGATCATGACCTGAACTGAAGGCAGTCGCTTAACCAACTGAGCCACCCAGGCGTCCCCATAAATAAAATCTTAAAAAAAAAAAAAGAATCTCTTTTCTGTGCTTCTCTCTCCATCTATACTTTATTCTTTCCTATTAAAGACCAGCTTCCTACAAACACAGAGAAAGGGAGTCTTTCCCTTAATTTGAATTTGAAAAATCCTAGTGGAATCTTATGATAGGCTTGTTTAGATCATAGGGGTGAAAGGAGGGAGATGTGACTGGAAGTCTTCACCAGAACCACTTTTTGGATGCAGAAAGAAGCAGTTCCCCATTAGAGGAGGATTCTGGGTACACCAAACAATGGATGGCCGTGACCCAGATTATTGGTTTGTCAGTGATATTTGAGAAGACAGATTAGTCTCATAACTAATAAATCACCTAAGTACTGCAAGTAGAATATAAAATAACCATGTTCTTTCAATAATTGTTGATCACCATAGTGAAATTTATTCATTCATTCACTAAATAAACACTGTGCTAGGCCCAGTACTACAAATTTGTCTTTGTAGTTCTTAGTCTGGTTAGGCAAACAGACATTTGATAGGTAAATAATTCAACTAAGCCAGAATTTTTGGTTGTAAACAATAGAAATAAGTTCATTTAAATGGAAAAGGAATTTATTAAAAGGATAGTAGAATGGGTTCTATTTCAGGGTATAACAGAGTAAGCATACTCCATCCTATCTCCTCACTGAATGCAGCTAAAAGCTCTGGACCACAGTCCATGTGGCATTTAAGGACTCTGAAAAGTAAATGGTAGCAATGAGGGAAGGAAACCTGTATTCAGAGTATGAAAGTTCTAGCTTAGATTTTGCTGTTTGTTTTTAACCAAAATTTAAAGTGTTTGTTCTGCAACAATCACTATTAAGAGAATGAAATGACAAGCTACAGGGGTGCCTGGGTGGCTCAGTTGGTGAAGTGTCTGTCTGCCTCCCGCTCAGGTCATGATCTCATGGTCCTGGAATCCAGCCTCACACTGGGCTCCCTGCTCAGTGGGGAGTCTGCTTTTCCCTCCTCTTTTGCCCCTCCCTCCCACTCGTGTTCTCTAGCTTGTTCTCTCTCACAAATAAAGAAAAAATCTTGAAAAGCTACAGGGGTGCTCGCTTCGACAGCACATATACTAAAATTAGAAAAGCTACAGGGGCGCCTCGGTGGTTCAGTGGGTTAAGCCTCTGCCCTCAGCTCAGGTCATGATCTCAGGGTCCTGGGATCAAGCCCTGCATCGGGCTCTCTGCTCAGTGGGGAACCTGCTTCCCCCCTCTCTCTCTGCCTGCCTCTATGCCTACTTGTGATCTCTCTCTCCCTCTCTGTCAAATAAATAAGTAAAATCTTTAAAAAAAAAAAAAAAAAAGAAAAGCTGCAGAGTGGGAAAAATGTTTGTAAACATTTTCAGCAAAGCACTTATATTCAGAATATAAAAAGAACTCTTAAACTTAATAAGTAATAAACACCTCAATAAAAATAGGAAAAGAGGGCGCCTGGGTGGCTCAGTTGGTTGAGCGACTGCCTTTGGCTCAGGTCATGATCCCGGACTTCCAGGAATGAGTCCCGCATCAGGCTCCCGGCTCCTTGGGGAGTCTGCTTCTCCCTCTGACCTTCTCCCCTCTCATGCTCTCTCTCACTCATTCTCTCTCAAATAAATAAATAAATAAATAAAATCTTTTAAAAAAAATAGGAAAAGATTTTAACAGATACTTAAAAGACAATATATGGATAATAGAGGTACCTGTCTGGCTCATTTGGAAGAACATGTAACTTGGTCTCGTGGTTGTGAGTTCAAGCCCCATGTTGGATGCAGAGATTACTTAAATAAACTTAAAAAAATACATATGGATAACAAGTACATGAAAATGCTTATTACAAAAATGCTCATAATAATGCTCAGCATCATTAGCCATTTTAGAAATACAAATTTAAATCACAATGGCAGGGACACCTGGGTGGCTCAGTTGGTTTTGCGGCTGCCTTCAGCTCAGGTCATGATCCCAGCGTCCTGGGATTGAGTCCCACATGGGGCTCTCTGCTCAGCGGGGAGCCTGCTTCCCCCTCTCTCTCTGCCTGCCTCTCTGCCTACTTGTGATCTCTTTCTCTGTCAAATAAATAAATAAAATCTTAAAAAAAATAAAAATAAATAAATAAAATCACAATGGCATATTATTACATATCTATTTAGCATGGCTAAACTTAAGTAAAAACTGACAATACCAAGGTCTGGGCAAGGATATAGAGCAACTGGAACTCTTACTGGTGGAAATGCAAAATGACATAGACTCTCTGGATGAGTTTGACAGTTTCTTATAAAAGTAAACATAAGGGGTGCCAAGTGGCTTAGGCATTTAAGCGTCTGCTTTCGGCTCAGGTCATGATCTCAGCGTCCTGGGATCGAGCCCTGCATCAGGCTCCCTGTTCAGTGGTGAGTCTGCTTCTCCTTCTCCCTCTGTGATCTCTCTCACACTCACTCACTCTCAAATAAATAAAAATCTTAAAAAAAAAGGTAAACATAATTTACTATATGCCTCTGTAATTCCATTCCTAAGCATTTACCCTAGATAAATGAAAACTTATATCTACACAAAAGCCTGTAAAAAAATGTTTATATCAACTTTGTTCATAATCACCAAAAACTGGACACAACATGTATGTCCTTAAATAAGTAAATGGATTAACAAACTATGGTATGTCCGTACAATAGAACCCTACTCAGCGGTAAAAAATAAAAAATAAAAATTAAAAAAATGAGCTACTGATACACAAGTACGTAGGTAAATCTCAAAGACACTGTGCTGTCCAAAAGTTATACGCTATATGACTCCATTTACATGACATTCTGAGAAAGGCAAAACTATAGAGATGGTGAATAGACTAGTGATTAGGGGTTACGGATATAGGCTGGACTTCACAAAGGGACAGCATGAAGGTTTTCTTTGAATACTGACTGCCTTATTGTGGTAATGGTTACGTGAACCCTGAACTTGTGTCAAAACTCAGAATTGTGTACATACATATGCAGTTAATTTCATGTGTTAACTTAAAATTTTTTAATGTTAAAAAGTAATTAAAAGATATTAGATGGGTGATGAGTGTCAACTACAATTTAAAAAGAGAAAAAGATATTGGGTGGCCCATTTTATTAGCTAAGATTATGTTCAACTGTTTATAACATATATACACACTCATAATAGCAAAGATTTAAAAAGATAGATGTTTACAATGCAAAAGTCATCCTGAAGTGTGTGGTCCAGGACTAGAATGGTGGCTTCATGGTTCTCAAGGATTTGGCTCCTTTCAGCACTCGCATCCCTAAGGTGTGACCCCTGTCCTCACAGTGCTTGGTGGCTGCTGGAGTTCCAGCTGTTGTCAGAGTTCCAGACAAATGATGGATGAAGGAAAGAAGAAAAGATATCTTCCTTTCCCTTTAGGACTCTTCTTGAAGAGTCCTAACATGTGACACTCCTTATACCTCACACTGGCTAAAATTTACTCACATGGCCACACCTAGCTTCAGGGGAGTCTGGGAATGTCATCTATCTGGATGGCAGTGCATCCAGGGGGAAAAAAAAATCAGGATTCTGATTTCCAAGGAAGAAAATGAGGCCACTTTTAAGTTTTTGCAACAGTCTTGCAATTGCTAGGTGCTACCCATCCTGGAGAATTCTCCAAACCCAGCCACAAAATTAGTTCACTACAAATTCTGCTGCCCACTAACCCCTGCCCAGAGGGTAGTAGACCCTCCCTGCACCCTTTAACCATTCTCCTAGAGGTCTATATTCCTTCTATTGGAGCCACAGCAACTAGAGAGAGAACTCAGTCTTTTTCTCCTGACTCCTAGTCTGATAAGTTATATGTCAGGGAAAGGGCCAGTGTTCAGGAGAAGCTAAGAAAGCAAACCCCTGGCACTCTCAACCTCTAGCAGAAGAAAGATGCTCTGCTTCCCTCCAAGACTGCTAACCTGAAGAACTACTTAAGAAGAAAAGAGGGTCAGATACAAACCAGCCTAAAATAAAAACTCTGGACTTTCCACTCTAAGTACAAAGTTGTAAATGGTATAGTAGATGTTGCATCCAAATGCTTTGGAAACCAAGGACAGGCTCCCAGCTCTGACTGGGACATCAGGAAAGACTCCACCCAAAGGGGCACATCTAAACTGAATGGGAGTTTTGGGCAGAGATCTTGGGTCTGACAGATCCTCAAGTGTGCCTCTTGAATCAGTTTGCTCTGTGAACCTCCATTAACAATGTTTTATATAATGGTGCTCTATTTTTAAAAATAAAAATGTATTGTTTCTTATGGACTTTTTTAAAAAAAAGATTTTATTTATTTATTTGACAGAGAGAGACACAACAAGAAAGAGAACACAAGCAGGGGGAGTGGGAGAGGGAGAAGCAGGCTCCCTGCTGAGCAAGGAACCAGATGTAGGGCTGGATCCCAGGACCCTGGGACCATGACCCCAGCCAAAGGCAGACACTTAACAACTGAGCCACCCAGGCGCCCCTCCTATGGACTATTTTTTTAATCTTCTTTTTATATTTAATAATCTTTAATGATTATGTTTCTATTTCAAATACAAAATAATTTCTAATGGTTGCATTGTACTCTGTCATGGATTTTTCAGGGGGTTATGTTTTAACTATTTAACACAGTATGAAAGAGTACCACAAATACACAATGGGAAAGGTTTATCTTTTCAACAAACGGTGTTGGAAAAACTGGCTCCATAGGAAAATAATGAAAAGGTACCCTAATCCTATACCATACATAAAAATCAATTCAAAATGGATTAAAGACTTAAACATAAGACTACACTGTAGAACTCCTAGAAGAAAAAATAATATATAGGTAAAATCTTGACATTGGCATTGACCATGATTTCTTGGATATGACATCAAAAGCACAGGCAGCAAAACCAAAAATAGATAAGTGGGATAACATCAAACTAAAAATTTCTGCACAGCAAAGGAAGCAATCAACAAAATAAAAAGGCAGCCTACAGAATGGTAAAAAATATTTACAAACCATATATCTAATAAAGTGTTAATAAGTATATAAAGAGCTCCTACAGCTCAATAGTGTAAAAACAAATAGCCCAATTAGGGCTATTAATTAGCCTTAATTTGGCTAATTAATTAAGGACAAAAAACTGAATATACATATATGCAAAGAAGACATACTAATGGCCAAAAAGTGTATGAAAAAGGTGCTCAAGATCACTAGACATCAGAGAAATGCAAATCAATACCACAATGAAATATCTTATATCAGGATGGCCATTATTTAAAAAAAAAACCTAAGTGTTGGTTAGAATGTGGAGAAAAAGGAACCCTTATATGCTGCTGGTGGGAATATAAATTCGTGCAACCCCACTTCTAAGTGTATATTCAAAGGAATTGAAATCAGGATCTCAAAGAGATACTGCATTACCATATTCATTGCAGCATTCTTTACAATAACCAAGACATGGAGGTAACCTAAGTATCCATCAATGAGTGAATACATAAAGAAAATGTGATATATATATACACACACACACACACACACACACACACACACACATATATACGATGGAATAGTCTTCAGCCTTAAAAAAGAAGGAAATTCTGTCATTTGTGACAACATAGATGGACCTGGAGGATGTTATGCTAAATTAAATAAGTCAGACACAGAAAGATAAATACAGTTGACCTTTGAACAACACAGGTTTGAACTGTACAGTTCTACCTACATGTGAATTTTTATAACACAGTACTGTATTTTATGATTTTTTAAAAGATTTTATTTATTTTTTGTCAGAGAGAGAAAGAGACCACACGCAACAGGAGAGACAGGCAGAGAAGGCAGAGGGAGAAGCAGGCTCCCGGCCCAGCAAGGAGTCCCATGTGGGACTCGATCCCAGGACTCTGGGATCATGACCTGAGCCGAAGGCTGTAGATTAACCAACTGAGCTACCCAGGCGTCCCTGTATTTTATGATTTTCTTAACATTTTCTCTTCTCTAGCTTACTTTATTGTTAAGAATACAGTATATAGTACATATAACATACAAAATTTGTGTTAATTGGCTATTTGTGTTATCAGTTTCTGGTCAACAATAGGCTTTTATGTTTTGGGGAAGTCAAAATTTATATAGAGATTTTCAAGTGTGTGTGTTGGAGAGTCAGCTTCCCTAACCCCTGAGTTGTTCAAGGGCCAATGGTACTATGATACCACTTATATGAAGATTGTAAAATGGTTAAACTCAAAGAAGCAGAGTATAGTAGGATGGTGGTTGCTGGGGACTGGAGTATGGGACAAACAGGGAGGTATTAATTAAAGGGTACAGAGTTTCAGTTGACACAATATGAATAAATCCTAGAGATCTACTGTACCCCATAGTGCCTATATTTAACAATACAGTATTGTATATTTAAAATTTGCTAAGATGGTAAATTGTTTTTTAAAGATTTTATTTATTAGACAGAGAGAGAGATCACAAGTAGGCATAGACAGGCAGGGAGAGAGGGGGAAACAGGCTCTCCACTGAGCAGAGAGCCCAATGTGGGGCTCGATCCCAGAGGTTTAACCCACTGAGCTACCCAGGCGCACTAAGATGGTAAACGTTTTAAGTGTTTTATCACTACTACTGCTATTAAATAGAGTAAGAGAAAGCTTTTGAGGGATGCCGGCTTCTCCTCCTTCCTCTGCCTGCTGCTCCCCTACTTGTGCTCTCTCTCTCTCTCTGACAAATAAATTAAAAAATCATAAAAAAAAAAAGAAAGAAAGCTTTTGGAAGTGATGGATATGTTTTCGGAATAGATTGTGGTGATGATTTGATAGTTGTATACTTATCTCCAAACTTGTATACATGAAATGTGTACACCTTTTCCCTGTCAACCTTAATTCAATAAAGTGATTTAAAAAATATATAGCTTGAATACTAACCAGTCAGAACAAATGCTGCCTATAAGCAATTGGCACAGCTATGTCCTCATGCAAGGTTGCTGTCAGCTTGTACTAGAATACAATGTACTATAATTTATATAAAGACATTGTTATTGGACATCTCAGTAAGCAGATTTGATTCAATAAGTTTGATCAAATATTAATAAAGAAGATCACTCAATTTGAGTGGATCTTAAAACCACATTCAAAAACACCACTAGGTAAACTCACTGAAGGTAGGGAGTTGAATTTTTTTTTTACTCCATATCACTGAAGCTTATAATCAAGGACCTGTCACAAAGGAGGGCTCAATAAATAGTTGTTGAGGGGCGCCTGGGTGGCTCAGTCCGTTAAGTGTCTGCCTTCAGCTCAGGTCATGATCCCAGGGTCCTGGGATCAAGTCCCGAATCGGGCTCCTTGCTCAGCAAGAAGCCTGCTTCTCCCTCCCTCTCCCCCCTTGCTTGCATTCCCTCTCTCGCTGTGTCTCTCTCTGTCAAATAAATTAATTAAATCTTTAAAAAAAAGTTGAAAAAATGAGATTTTCAAAGCAGAATAATTCACTAACATTGGACAGTACAGAAATTACCTCCATTCTTAAAAACAGATTTTGTGTGTGTGTGTGTGTGTTTTAGTACAGATAAACAATTTCCTAATTGACTTTTTCTAGAGAAAAGATTAAGTCATAGTTGACTTCCTATGAATCTATACATGATATCAGTGGGTAGGAAATCTCTACTTTTAAGCAATCTTTTTCTATTTTATTTATTTTATTTCTATTTCTATTAAAGAATAATAAAAATGGCTTCCAAACGAATACTAGCTTTTTATGAAAGTTTCAATTATCAAGCTTTTAATGTTTTCATTGTTTACTAAACATCTTAATTTAAGGACTTTGGGTAAATCAGAACTTAATATTTCAATTTAGGCAGGTGGAATCAAGGATTAATAAACAGTTAAGGTAATGGGAGCTATCAGTTATACATAAAACATTTCACTATAGGGACACCTGGGTGGTGCAGTCGATTGAGTGTCTGACTCTTGGTTTTGGCTGGGGTCTTGGTCTTCTGGGCCTGAGATCCAGCCCTGCATCAGGCTCCCCACTTAGCACAGAGTCGACTTAAAGACTCTCTTTCTCTGTCCCTTTGCCTGCCCCCACCTCTCAAAATAAATCTTTTTTTAAAATTTCAATATAAAATTATATACAAACAGTATTTAATTTGTATAATATAGTTTTCCCTGTTGGGAACATTGGTTTCCAAATGTACTAATAGGGAGTGAGGTCCTAAGAATAAAGAATCACTCTCAACTGGTGGTATACCATGGTATAACTAGTAGTATAATAGAGTAGGGGCTTTCATGTGCAGCATTTTGATAGCATCATTAGACTTTAGACATCTTTACATTTTTATTTTTAAAGATTTTATTTCAGGGGCGCCTGGGTGGCTCAGTGGGTTAAAGCCTCTGCTTTCGGCTCAGGTCATGATCCCGGGGTCCTGGGATCAAGCCCCACATCGGGCTCTCTGCCCCTCGGAGAGCCTGCTTCCTCCTCTCTCTCCCTGCCTGCCTCTCTTGCCTACTTGTGATCTCTGTCTGTCAAATAAATAAATAAAATCTTTAAAAAAAATTTTTTTAAAGATTTTATTTCAGAAAGAGAGAGAGTGCTCAAGTGGGGAGAGAGAGGTCGAGGGAGAGGGAGAAGCATGCTCTCTGCTGAGCAGGGAGCCCAATATGGAGCTTGATCCCAGGACCCTGAGATCATGACCTGAGCCAAAAGCAGAGCTTAACCCACTGAGCCACCCAGGTGTCCCATTTTTTTGTATTTTTTTTTAAAAGCTTTTATTTATTTATTTGAGAGAGAGGCAGTGAGAGAGCATGAGCGAGGAGAAGGTCAGAGGGAGAAGCAGACTCCCCGTGGAACCGGGAGCCCGATGCGGGACTCGATCCCGGGTCTCCGGGATCATGACCTGAGCCGAAGGCAGTCGTCCCACCAACTGAGCCACCCAGGCGTCCCAATTTTTTGTATTTTTTAATCAAAATTTTACAGGTACATATTTTTTAAAGATTTTATTTATTTATTTATTTAGGGAGAGTGAGTGGGAGGAGGGAGAAAAAATATCTCAAGCAGACTCTGGGCTGAGTGTGGAGCTGGTTATGGGGCTTGATCCATGACCCAAGATCATGACCTGAGCCAAAATCAAGAGTTGGATGCTCAACCAAGTGAGCCATCCAGGCTTTCCATACATGTATACAGGTTTTAGAAATATAATTAGGGGGGTGCCTGGGTGGCGTAGTAGGTTGAGCATCTGCCTTTGACCAGGGTCATGATCCTAGGTCCTAGGATCAGGCCCCACATCAAGCTCTCTGCTCAGTGGGGATCCTGCTTCTCCCTCTCTGCCTGCTGCTTTGCCTGCCTGTGCTCTCTTTGTCAAAATAAAATCTTCAAAAAAAAAAGCCACATATGCACACACACATACACATACTTTAAAAAAATACGATTAGGGGTGCCTGGGTGGCTCAGTTGGTTAAGCAACTGCCTTTGGCTCGGTTCATGATCCCAGGGTCCTGGGATTGAGTCTCACATCAGGCTCGTCCTGCTTGGTGGGGAGCCTGCTTCTCCCTCTGCCTCTGCTTGCCACTCCCCCTGCTTGTGCTCTCTGTCAAATAAATAAAATAAAATAAAAATAAACAAAATTAGGATTATAGTGAAAAACAGCAGGCCTATCTTTCCCCACTTTTAATTCCCTTTTGCTTTTTGCAACCAACTTGCAACCCTTTTAGCTATCCTAGTATTTAGGTCCATATATCTTATGGCATATGCTAGCTAGCTTATATTGTCATTTCTTGATTTTTTTCAGCTTCAGAGAATGACTTTCTACCCTGGAATAAGAATTTGCTTCTCGGCCTCCTCCACCATAAACTCTCATCTTCCATCATTTTAGTTAAAATCAGTTTTCATTTGAGACACCTGAGTGGTTCAGTTGCTTAAGCCTCTGCCTTTGGCTCAGGTCATGATCCCAGTAACCTGGGATCAAGTCTCACACTGGGCTCCTTGCTCAGTGGAGAGCCTCTTCCTCCCTCTACCTGCTGCTCCCCCTGCTTGTGCTCTCTCTCTGACAAATAAAATCTTTAAAAACAAAAAATCAGTTTTCAATCGTTAAATCCTTATCTATATATCTTAGAAAAACTATATATATATATATATATATATGTGTGTGTGTGTGTGTATATATACACACTATGATTAAATTTTCCTAATGTTAAAAATTACCTTGTTTCCTTTTCTGCTGAGTTTTCTATGTAGGAATCACAGTTTATCCCCAAATTCTGCAACAGAACTAAAAAGGCCCTTGTTTTAATTTTTCTTAAAGATTTTGAGAGACAGAAAGTGTGTGTGTGTCTGTGTGTGCGTGCGCAGACCAGAGAAAGACAGACAGACAGACAGACACAGGCAGACAGAGACAGAGAGCATGAGCAGGGGGAACCCACTGTGGGGCTCAATCCCAGGACCTGGGATCATGATTTGAGCTGAAGGCAGACGTTTAACTGACTGAGCCATCCAGGCACCTCAGAAGCTCCCTTGTTTTATACCCAAATACATCAGAAATTCTTCAGTGTCATTTTCTTCTCAGAGTCATCTTCCTAATTCTTTTTTTTTAAGATTTTATTTATTTATTTGACAGACACAGACCACAAGTAGGCAGAGAGGCAGGCAGAGAGAGAGGAGGAAGCAGGCTCCTCGCTGAGCAGAGAGCCCGATGCGGGGCTCGATCCCAGGACCCTGGGATCATGACCTGAGCTGAAGGCAGAGGCTTTAACCCACTGAGCCACCCAGGCGCCCCCATCTTCCTAATTTTGATCTGAACTTGGTACTCTCTTGCTCTGCAGTGCAGTTGTCATCCTGAATCCTCCCTTCACTGTCATCCTAAGCGTTCTTACCTCCCCTCTCCTGCATTCCCACTTTCTCTCTCCTGGGTTGGATTCTTTGTTACTTTGATCCTATGTCCTTTTTGTTCTTAGTTTCCTCCTTGGATTTGGTGAAACATATATTCCAAAAACTTCCTGACAACAGGTACATGGTACCTAAATAATTTTTTGAGAACTTGCTTATCTGAAATTCTTTATTTTCCCCTCATACTTGATTGTAAACTAGGCTAGATATAGAATTCTAGATTGGAGGTTATTTTTCCCCAAAATTTCTAGTTGCTGTCATCACCACATCATTTTGTATGTTGCTTTTAAGAGGTCTATGCCATTCTGAGACCTGATCCTGTATACATCACTTGCCTTTTTCTTTCTGCAAGTTTTTTTTTAAAGATTTTATTTATTTATTTGAGAGAGAGGCAGTGAGAGAGAGCATGAGTGAGGAGAAGGTCAGAGGGAGAAGCAGACTCCCCGCAGAGCTGGGAGCCCGATGCGGGACTCGATTCCGGGACTCCGGGATCATGACCTGAGCCGAAGGCATTCGTCTAACCAACTGAGCCACCCAGGCATCCCTTTCTGCAAGTTTTTAAGGCCTTCCCATTATCCATAGACTTCTGAAATTTTACAGTAGTGTTCTTTCATGTGGCATGTCATCATCTTTGGGTATCAATGAGTTCCTTTTGACCTATAAACTTGTGGTTTTTTGTTCTGGGAATTTTTCTTTTGTTATCTTTGAAAAATCTATTTTTATTCTTCCTTCTTCTGAATCTCTAGTTTTGGGTGTGTATTGAATCTCCTGCATTTATCCTCTTTTTTTTTTTTTCTGTTGATCTATTTTCCATCTCTTTGTATTTTGTTCTACTTTCTTTCCTATTTCCTTACTTGTATCTTCTCTAACTATTCGTTTCTGCTATTTTTAATTTCTAGATCCCTTTCTTATTCTCTGCCTTTATAATTCAATAGCATTCTATTCTTAATAACCTTAATTTTTTGAAGATTTATTTGTGAAAGAGAGAATGCACATGTGTGCATGTGGGAGCAGGGAGGAGGGCAGAGAGAGAATAAACCAGACTGCCTGCTGAACCTGGAGCCTGGCACAGTCAACCCCATGACCCTGAGGATATGGCCTGAGCTGAAATCAAGAGTCAGATGCCCAGCTGACTGAGCCACACCGGTGCTCCAAACTCATTAGCTGTTTTATTTTAAATATTTTTATTGTTTGCCTGGTTTGCCTGGCAATGGTCACAAAAAGTCTATGTTCTTGTTTTTTGTAGCTGGACACTAAAATTTTTCAGGTAATGTCCCAATCTCTTTCATAAAAAGCATAAGGTTTGTAGACCCCTAATGATTCTATAAAATCCTCCTTTCATTTATTTATCTTTTAAAGATTTTATTTATTCATTTAGGAAGAGAGAGAGCACATGAGGGGCAGAGGCAGAGAGATACTCTTAAGTAGACTCCCCACTGAGCAGGGATCCCCCCCCAACATGGGGCTTCCTCCCATGACCCCAAGATCATGACCCCAAGATCACAACTTGAGCCAAAACCAAGAATTGGCTGCTTAACTGACTGAGCTACCTAGCCACCCCCAAATTCTCCTTTTATTAATTTATTTTCAAATTCTCCTTTTGAAATCAAACTGGTGGAGCATCCAAAAGACTTGGTATGAAGAGTATTCCTATTAGGGTTCAAAAACTGAATCTGCATTTATATTGCAAAGAGTGAAGAAACAAAACCTGTAAAAAATTTTAATGGCAATTCATGTCTGAATCTTTTCAAAAGTGGGATATTTATTTGAGGAATAATTGTTATAGTTTTTTTCATTAAAAATTAATATTGCTGGGACACCTTGGTGGCTCAGTTGGTTAAGCTTCCAACTCTTGGTTTTGGATCAGGTCTTGATCTCCCAGTTGTTAGATCAAGGTCCAGGGCAGGCTCTGCACTTAGCACAGTTTTCTTTGGATTCTTTCTCCCTCTCCCTCTGCTTCTCCCCAACTACAAATTAATTAATTAATTAATTAAAAAAATCTTTGGAGTGGGGGGAAGAGAGAGACACCTGGGTGTCTCAGTGGGTTAAGCCTCTGATTCTTGATTTCTTAGGTCATAATCTCAATGTCATGAGATGAAGCCAGAGTAGGCTCCATGCTCTTGGGGAATCTGCCAGAGATTCTCTGTCTCTGTCTCCTTCTGTCCTGTTCTCTCTGTCTCTCAAAATAAATAAATAAAATCTTAAAAAGAAGAAATTAATATTACTCCCAGAACTATCTCTACCCTTTCTTACCCTCAAAGAAATAGTCATTAGACTAAAATGTTTCCAGAAATTTTGGACTACCAGAAGGAAGTCACTAGCTTCTGAAGCCATTGTTGCTATGAAAATGAAAGCTGGTCTGTTTTACTCTAGTAACCACTTGAGTTGCTAGTATTTGCTTATTTAAGATACATTTAGAGTAAATTTTAAAAAGAAATAAGTGGTTTGTTTTGGCAATGGTCAGAAAAAGTCTATGTTTTCATTTTTTTGTAGCTGTACACTAAAATTTTTCAGGGTTGAGTCTCCAAGTCTAATCAAGCACTGTTTTGATGCTCTACCAAGTGAAGTCCTGCCATGTTCGTGGAATCAATTCTGTTACATACTTTTTCAGTATTCCACAAAGATTTAATTTCTTTTTTCTCATTTATTCTAGTGAGACTCTATACAACCTCATTTCCCATATCAGAGAAAGCATTCACGGGGTAAGTAGAGCTACATGTCAAAGCATTGGAACATTTTACATTTTTAGAAGTTTACTAATTACATTGACCTTAATTCATATAGTATAGCAGTATTTTAACTACCTTTTAAAAAATCACTTAATGACAATAATCCAAGTTAGGAAAATAAGGCAATGGTCTGTGAATTCATTCTTAATTTGGGGTTGCTTAGTTGCAGACGTCTGTAGAAAAGTCTGAGGAACATCTCAGCTCAAAAAGCCAATCTATTTTGGATGGTTTGGAGACCCTGGCCAAGACCTGTGAGTATCTTGTATTTGAGGTTATCAGCAGAGGGCACTAGTGAGCAGTGAACTGAACTTTCTGACCCTGTCCATGTTTCTGACAGGGGTGAGGTTCTGTAGTGTTGCAAATGAGATGGTGGGTACATTAGGTTAGCCCTGAAGAGATGTGGATCATGCTCAACTGGGTAGTGGGGCCCACCTAGATGTTGGGAATGTTCCTGGTCCCTAGATGCCCTCTGTGAAGCATTAATCCTCCACCAGTAATCCCGCTGCCTCGGTAGCTCTGCCCCATTTCTCATCTCACTGCCTCAAGTGAATCAGCAGCATCCCTGAGTCCCTAACGAGTTGCTGGCTGTGCTGTCTATAAAGACATTTTCCCCTTAGGATTTAGAAATAAAGACGGCTCCCTTAGGAGTTAGAAATACTCCAGTCACCTCATCTTCTTCTTGCTGCCTTGGGTTCAATGAGAGCTGTTTTGTAGTGAATCACAGCATCTTTCTCCATTCCAGTTACAGTTAGTGGTCTGTAAAGTCTCCTGTTCTACCAATTAGTGATTTATGTTTAGAGAAAACCAGGGGCCTGGCTCTTACGAAACAGAAGAGTCATCACACTGCTCTCCTTGGGCGGACACCTCTGTAGGACCAGCAGCTTCTCAACTAAATAGCAAGATGATGATGGCATCTGCACTTGTTTGGATTTGTCTGTGTGTTTATTTTTTATTTTAAACAAATTGAAGTCAAATTATTTAAATGCCTTGGAATGGATTGCTCATGATTTACAAAAATTAATGCCTTTGTGTGGTTTAGAAATTAATCTCCATCTGTCTGCCAAAAAGCACTGTACTGTCTGCTGGCTTCCAACCTGGGTATCCCACACACAGGGCAACTGTGCGTCTGTTTGGAAACCCGTTCTGGCAGCCTGGGACTGTTGCCCTCACAAGAAGTAGCAAGACAAAGAGCAGAAGCAAATCAGGAGTGCTTCCTTTGTATAGCATGATGGAAAAACTCATTTGTAAGTGCCTGAGGAAAGCACTCCTTTTGCTTTCTACATTTGAAACTAGGTGAAGTACAAAAAGGAGGATTGCATGAAGCGAAGGTATGACATTCTCAGCCCAGATCAGGGAATGGAAGTGCCCAATCTCCCAGTACAAGATCAAGGCAGAGCGAGGACTAGAACTGGGTCTGGGTTATAGCAGGCAGAGGGATCCTGATCCTTCATCCTGATGGTTCCTTTTTAGAGGATAAGACTCAGGACAAGGAGCCACATTGATAGGGCAAACAGTAACAGACACTGTGGCATCGTATTATTTACAAAGCCAGATAATTTTTTTAAAGATTTCATGTATGTATGTATTTAAAGATCTTGAGCAGGGGGATGGACGGAGACAGAGGGAGAGAGCAAATCTCCAGCAGAATCCACACTCAGCATGAAGCCTGAGTTGGGATCAAGCAGGCCTTGATCCCAAGACCCTGAGATCATGACCTGAGCTGAAATCAAGAGTCGGATGCTTAACCAACAGCTACCCAGGTGGTCCTAGAAAGCCTGATCATTCTTGAAAATGGCACAAGTATCCTGTTCAAAGTCATTCCTTTTCTTGGTAAGTAGTGATCAGGATCAGGAAGTTAGTCATCGAAAAAGGAACCAGACAAATCCTCTATCATCATATGGAGTGGCCCAGTCTAGCTGTCCTGAAGCACTGAATCTGCCAGTCAGTACAGTCTGCAGCCTTCAGCATGCGCTCACTGTGGCTCACAAGGGAAAGGGAAAGATATTGTGCGCAAGTGCTCTTGTGTTAATAATGTAATGGGTACTTTCACAGAATGCGGTCATGGAAACTTTCCCCAGTCACAGTCTGTCTGTTCAAGCAGAGGGATCACTCAAAGCCATCTAATCTAACTCCTCTTGTCCTTCAGGTGAGGACTGAGGACCGGAGTAATAGAGAACGATTTACCAAGGCCATCCACACCCTACTTTAATTTAGGATTAGGTGGGCTAATTAGTAAAGAGCGCTATTACCTAATAGGTATCAGTTCTATTGAAAAATAAGATCATTAGGAAAAAAAAAAAGGAGTGCTACTGAAAAATCAGAAAATGGGGGCACCTGGGTGGCTCAGTCCATTAATCATCCAACTCTTGATCTCAGGGTTGTGAGTTCAAGCCCCATGTTAAAATAATTTTAAAAAGAAAGAAAATCAGAAAATGTCTTCTTTGGAAAAGAGTTAACTCTATACATAAAAATAAATTCCATATGGGGGCTCCTGGGTGGCTCAGTGGGTTAAAGCCTCTGCCTTCGTCTCAGGTCATGATCCTAGACTCCTGGGATCGAGCCCTGCATCAGGCTCTCTGCCTAGTGGGGGGCTTGCTTCCCCCTCTCTCTCTCTGCCTGCCTCTCTGTCTACTTGTGATCTCTGTCTGTCAAATAAATAAAATCTTTAAAAACAAATAAATAAGTTCCTTATGAATCAATATAGTAAGTGTAATGATAAATCATAAAAAGAACTATAAGAAAAATGGGTAACGTTTTTAATAATTTTGGAGTGGAGAAATGCCTTTCTAAGCAAGGCACATATAATCATTAAGAAAAATGAGGTCAGGACGCCTGGGTGGCTCAGTTGGTTGGACGACTGCCTTCGGCTCAGGTCATGATCCCGGAGACCCGAGATCGAGTCCCACATCAGGCTCCCAGCTCCACGGGGAGTCTTCTTCTCCCTCTGACCTTCTCCTCGCTCATGCTCTCTCACTGCCTCTCTCTCAAATAAATAAATAAAATCTTTAAAAAAAAAAAAAAGAAGAATGAGGTCTATCTTTATGAACCATGTTGAAATGGAAATAGCCATTCATCATTAAATAGTAACAGTGAGGTGCTGCTTATGTGCACATAATTTACTCCAGGACACATCTTGTGGAGGACTGTGACCAGTTAGTGAAAATTGGGAAGGCCTTCCCAAAAAAATGGGAGACTCAACAATCTCTTCTCATACATGGAGGCTTCCAGACCTTTCCACAGGCTGTCATCAGCATGGCAGGGAGAGCAAAACTACAGAGTACATAAATAGAAATGAATAAAAAATTCGTCTTCAAAGAAAACAGAGATACAGTCCAGAATATGGAAATGGATTTTAAATGGCATTTTTATAAAACAAGCTAAAAATACCTGATGTTTATGGCCAAAGCAGAAATGTGCTTCTACAAAACACCCATACATATACATACACACGCACACGATCTATAATCTATACATGGATATGCACATGTATCAGTGTATCAGTGCAAATTCCCAGAAACTGCTCATAATGTTAAATTCCGGAAAGTAGAATCAAGGTTGCATAGGAGAGAATCAGTCCATTTTTCATTGCATACCTTTTTATATTGTTATAGGTTTGAGCTATTTTCTTAAACTTTTTAAAAGGAAAAATAAACTTTGGAAGTAATGAGCTTGATACAAAAGCTCCTGTGAGAAAAAGAAGATCTCAAACATACATTTCCCAGCGGCCAAGGAAAGAATATATGGGGCCACAGATAGATGCTTTCTGAGTACTGAATCTGGAATTGAACAATTTTCTTGCCTTCCCCATTCTCTGCTTTTGTGGTTGGTAATGTTCACTGTTGCTAAGAAACATTGCTATTTAGGAATTCATCTAGGATAGGATAATTACATTTGCTTTCTACTACAAATATCTACAAGGATGTCTGGAAAAATATTTGACTAATTGAGTTTAGGAATAGGAATCCAGTATTTGAAACATAAGTAAACAGCCTTTTTCTAATTGGTTGACATATGGAATTTAACTTTGTATTGAGTAATAGAAAATTTGCTTTCTAAAAACTTCTTTTTTTACTGTGGTAAAATATACATAACACAAAATTTATCATTTCTTGCTGCTATTTTGCAAGACTACACTGACTTGCCTATTTCAGTCATAACAAGCTCTTTCACTTTGCACTTGCTGTTTTCTCTATCTGAGTAACCTTTCCCTAATCTTTGCAGGGCTAGCTCCTTTTCATCCTTCTGGTTTCACCTTAAATGTCTCCAGCTCTGATGACCTTATCTGAAATAAGTGTCCCCCACTGTTATTTTTGTGATAACTCCTATCATAGCATTTATTACAGCTTTCACTTATTTATGTATATGTTTACTTACTTTCCATTTTTATTTTTCCCTTTCAAAACTGCAAAAATTCATGTATGTGGTAGACAGTTTTGCTCAAGATTGTTTCCTTGTTCCTAGCACAGTATCTGATAATTTTCAGATAAAACTATAAATATCCAAATAGTACATTCAAACACATCATGAATTCTTTCTGTTTTATTTTCTCATTAGAGATGTTCTGCATGGAGCTCAGTCTTCCAGCTCCAAACTGGGCAGATTACTTCTGAGGTCCCAATCCTAGGACTTGTCTTCACCATCATTCTGAGGATCCTCTTTCTTTCATCCTCAGTCTTGGATCCCTTTGTTTCCTGGACTTTGGTTTACACTTGTGTTTGGTGATACACATCTTTCAGTAGCTTTCTGAGAAAAAGTATATGGGAGGGAACTTTCTTATACATGCATGTTTGAAAATGTCTTCTATCTCCACATGGGTCTAGAATCCTAGGGGGAAATGCTTTGTCCTCAGAATTTCTAAGGCATAGCTCCATTGTCTTCTATTTTTAATTTGCTTTTTGAGATGTTTAATGCCATTTTGCTTCTTGATTCTTTGTTATCTGGGTACCACCTCCTATCCCTTATAGACGTATTTTTTGAGCCTCATGTTTTCCCTTGATATTTTGAGAACCAACTGGAAAAGTGCCATAGACCATATAATTCAGTAACATAGCAGAAATTAACAAAAAAAATGAAATGAGAAAAAAAGATGCCATTTATAAATCTAACACAGAAGACAAACTACCCAGGAATAACTTAACAAGGACATGCAACTCACCCTTTTTTTTTAATGGCTTCTGGGTTTTATGTCTTGCTTAGAAAGGCCTTCCCCTGCAAAGTTACAATTTACCCCATGTTTCCTTCTTGTACTTTATGATTTACTTAATTATACGAAAATTGTTAATCTATCTAGAACTTATATTAATGTAAGAAATCTCAAATGTAAGTCTCCTTTTGGAAAAGGATTATGTTTTATTTTAAAGAGAAACTCTGAATAAATCACTTAAGCTTTATTAGATAGCATGTGTTAAATTCCTGCCCTTGGGCTGACAAGAGAAGCCAAAAGAGACAGAATAGTTGGAACATGGGGAACTAACCAAAGCAACTATCAGATTGAGGCAAGGTT
Source organism: Mellivora capensis (assembly GCA_004024625.1). NCBI lineage: Eukaryota > Metazoa > Chordata > Mammalia > Carnivora > Mustelidae > Mellivora > Mellivora capensis. The sequence continues at coordinate 23,925 of PISX010000247.1, read as the reverse complement.
TCAAATAAGACTAAATTTGAGGAGGGTTTTTTGGGTTTTGTTTTTGTGGGTTTTTTGGTTTTTTTTTTGCTTTTTGTGTTTTTTTTTCCCCTCCAAAGATTTTATTTGTTTGTCAAAGAGAGAGAGAGAGAGAGAAAGCGCACAAGCAGGAGGAGCACCAGACAGCGGGAGAAGCAGACTCCCCGCTGAGCAAGAAGCCTGATGCAGGGCTCAGTCCCAGGACCTCAGGATCGTGACCTGAGCTAAAGATAGACACTTAACCCACTGAGCCACCCAGGTGTCCCATAAATTTGAGTTTGATATCCTGTCTTTTCAATCACCAGATGTCACTCTGATGTTCCTTCCATTTATTGCAAAGAATTAAGCACTCTTGTTGCCAAATTATTTTTTACCCACCTAAAATGAAAAAAAAATTTTGTCAAGAATCTTAGAACGCCCTTTAAATAGTTATGAGAAGATAAAAAGGAATATCTGGTGTATTATTCCTGATTATTTGTAAATTATACTTGTTATGCATTTAAAATGTATGTCAACTCACAGTAGTTTATAGTGTATAGTAGATACTCATCAAATATTTGTTGAATAAATGTAAGAGTGTCTTCACATGACCTGCCATTTAGCAAGAGAGAGGCAATAATTGCAACACAATGTGTTACTGTGTGTGTGTAAAATCTCCCTATGTCAAAGAGACAAATCAGTATCAGCCCTGAGTGGTTAGCATTCATGTCACCAAGTTCATTACCGCCCAAATGTAAATAGGGCATAAATAAGTGATGGGCGATAGATGGTAAGTGATGGTAGAGCACACACATAGTGCCAACAGCAGAGAAAAGGAGCCCCCAAGCTAGCCAGGAAGTGCTGTTTTCTTTCTTTTTTTTTTTTTTAAAGATTTTATTTATTTATTTGAGAGAGAGGCAGTGAGAGAGCATGAGCGAGGAGAAGGTCAGAGGGAGAAGCAGACTCCCCGTGGAGCTGGATCCTGGGTCTCCGGGATCATGACCTGAGCCGAAGGCAGTCGTCCAACCAACTGAGCCACCCAGGCGTCCCGGAAGTGCTGTTTTCCAAGGAGGTGACTGCTGAGAGCAGAGGGAAGAACAGGAATTAACCGCACTGAGTGGCGCCTGGGTGGCTCAGTCGGTTAAGCATGTACCTTTGACTCAGGTCATGAACCTGGAGTCCGGGGATCAAGCCCTGTGTCAGGCTCCCTGCTTAGTGAGGAGTGTGCTTCTCCCTCTGCCCTTCCCCCTACCCGTGCACTCTCTCACTCTCTCTCAAATAAATAAAACCTTAAAAAAAAAAAAAAAGAATTAGTTGCACTAAAGTGGTGATTGAGGGGAATGGGTAGAGTCGAGAAGGGATAGAAGCATAAGTACTCCAAGCCAAGGGAACAGCATGCACAAGGCCAACAGTGAGAGAGAGACTGCATAGGAAACAGACCTCAGCAATGTGGAGGTGGACGGAGAGGGTAAGGGGAAGTGAGCCTGGGTCTTCATGGCCAGTTTAAAGGTTTGGACTTCAGGGTGCCTGGGTGGATTAGATGGTTGGACATCTGCCTTCAGGTCATGATCTCCCGGTCCTGGAATCGAGCCCCATGTCAGGCTCCTGGCTCAGCGGGGAGTTTTTCTTCCTCTGCCTCTCACCCTGCTTGTGCTCTCTCTGTCTCTTGTCTCTCTCTCAGTCTCTCAAATGAATAAAGAAAATCTTTATTTTTTTTTAAGATTTTATTTATTTATTTGACAGACAGAGATTACAAGTAGGCAAGAGAGGCAGGCAGGGAGAGAGAGGAGGAAGCAGGCTCTCTGCGGAGCAGAGCCTGATGTGGGGCTCGATCCCAGGACCCCGGGATCATGACCTGAGCTGAAAGCCGAGGCTTTAATCCACTGAGCCACCCAGGCACCCCTAAATAAAATCTTTTAGAAAAATAGAGATTCGGACTTCATCCAGCGGCCAGTGGGGTGCTACTGAAAGTTTCAGTATAGGTTCCAGAGGAGGCATGATCATACCTACGTTCTGAAGAGGTCACTCTGATGACAGGACCAAAAAGGTAGGCCAAGGAGGAGGTTGGTGCCATCATCTGGGCAGCAGGTTTCAGAGTCCCCAGGAGGTGCTGAGCTTGGGTCTGCCTTGGCCAGAATGTTCTCAGGGAGGGAGGGAAGAAGAGACAGTAGAAGAACCACCCTACTCTGGCTTCCTCTCCTCACCAAGGCTGATCTAGCTGGAGAGTCCTGGGCACTAGCAAAGCAGGCTCAGGTGGCGCCGGGTCAGGGTGCCAGATTCCAGCTCCCCCCTTTTCGCCATTGCGGGCTGGGGGCGGGGGAGTAAGGCATGCCATAGTCTTCATGGAGTGATTGTCAGTTTTCTGTATTTAGTGCAAGAGACGGTGCGGGCCCAGAGTGATCTGGTGTTAGAAATGGTGCATGACAAAGGCAACATGGAGCAGATCATCTTTGAGATACAGAAAAGATTTGAAGCTGTAAGTGTGGATCCCAACCTTTTTCCTCAACTATATTTTTAGCTTTGTCACTAAAACCCAGAGGGACTCCTTTAAAGTCGTAATTTTTTTTCAGCCAAGAACAGAAGCCAGATAGGTCCCTTGGTAATGGACCAGGGTAGGGGCAACTTCCATCTCTAAGGTTGTCTGGCATGATGGGGACCCAAGGGCCCCTGTTCCAGAATGTTGCCATGCTTCTTCTGGAAAGCACCCAGCCAGGACAAGCTTTGGTTCTGCTAGCGTATCCTTTGGTTGGTTCTCACGTTTCATTGTGCATTCTGAGTTGCAGTGCCTGTAACTCTTTTCTCACTGTCTTTTCCTAGAGACAAGCAGAGTTTATAGAAATGAGATCAGACCTGAAGCACCTTGAAGCTTTAGTGGCCCAGCAGAGTAAGGACTTCCAGCAGCTGTGTGAGCAGCTAGGCCAGCTAAATGTGGCCAGTGTCCTGGCAGAGCTGAAGAGATTGATTCCAGTCCCACGGGTAGCCGGGCATGCGACGAAAGACAGCACTTCCCAGACCTCACCACCTCTGGCCCAGAGCCTCCATTTCACCAGGCAGGGCAGGTATGCTTCTGAGGAGGCAGTTCTGTGGCCGGCTCAGGCCCCCCCTGCCGTACGGACTCGGAGTATGGGCTCCCCGCAGCCTGGAGAGTTTGGTGTCAGTGGTGAGGGAGCAGAAAGCGGTGCTCCCCGAGAAGAGGCTCTGCGGCAGGCAGCTGGAACCAGCAGAAGAAACAGGCGAGTCAAGGACAGGGCTTTGCAGACCAACCGCAGGAACTGGACCGGTCCTAAAACCAGCTCTGAGAACCGCGGCTCCGGCTCCCCAGGCCCCGAAGTTCCTGGTGGTAAGGACTGGGTTTCTCAGGGAGCCTCAAGGCTTCTACCCGTGGACCTAAACAATTTTGCAACCAGCATTAAGAACACCTGCCAAAAATGTCAAGCTGAAGGTGTGTCTCCATGTGATCCTCGTGAACAAAGGCTGGTGACTGCACAGAAAAGCAGAACTGTGGAAAGAGGGAGGAAAGGCAAAAAGCAGGCGCCCAGGAAGTCCCAGAGAGGCAGGCTCCGAGCCAGGAAGCAAGAACAAACCCCTAGCAAAACTGGTGCTTTCATTCCTAAATACCCTCAGCCTCCAGTTTCTGGCCCACGAAGCTCCCCGCTGGAGCAGCCGAAACCCCGTGCTCAACCCCTGCGTCTGTGGGGCCCCAGCAGCCCCACAAAGCCAGTCAGCTCTGTTCTGGGAGGAGGAGTCATGCGCAGTAAGGCGGTGAGGGCAGCCCAAGGAAACATCTTACAACTCAGTGGGCTTTCTTCCCAAGACAGCAGCCTGCTTGCGACCAGTTCCCAGGGGGACCACCAGATGAGCTGGTTCAGCGACCTCCACCTCGGAAGTTCAGATCCCCCTGTGTGCAAGGAGCCAGGGAAGAGTATGCTCTATGATCTGGGTTTTGATAGCAGTGATGATGGCTTCTGACCCGCCCACAAAAGTCTTCAGCTGGTAGTTGATGGGTCGCAGCTGGAAAGACACATGATCGCACACCGAGGCCAGCAGCACGCAGGCTCAGAGGCCCTGCTGGGGTCAGTGCAGCATGGGTGCGGGGCTGGCAGAGCAGATCTGGCCTGCTGGGTACCCGGTGCTGCCCGTGACAGGCGTGAGAGCTGCATGCGTCCTTATTTATTGGAGGGAAGTGTGTGAAGACGGTGGTGAGGGCTGGGCCAGCAGCCTGGGTGCAGGGAATCAGGAGCAGCGTGTGGTTTCGGTGAAAGAGGAGGGCCAGCGAGTGGCAGCAGTGCTCCCACACTGTTGTATGCGGCAGCATGGCTCCCCAACACAACATTTTTGGTCTTCACAGTATTTCCTGCACATAATCAATACTTTTCCAGGCCTCAGTATTTTTTTTGCTGTTGTTATTTTTATCCGGTTTTACTGTCAGGGTGCTTGGATTTTTTGATCAGTGGATGTATTATTACAGAACACACTAAATCTGTCTTCTTGTGCACAGAGAAACAGAGAATGTTAAGCTGCCAGTAGAAGAGAGGGGACCCGCACCCAACAAATGCCCAGAGGGGCGCTGTACACAAGCCACACAGTCCCAGTTTTCTTCTTGGCTGTTTTCCTCCATCCTGTTTTCAACCATTCTTCAAGCAAATGAGAGCACCTAAGGGTCCAGTAATATTTCTGGAGAGCATCGGGCTTAATATGAGACTTTGGCTTTCTTATAGAGAGATTTGAATTTTTGTTATATATATACATTTCTTTTGTAATAAAAAATAAAACATATAAAGCATGTAAAAGCTGGGGCGCCTGGGTGGCTCAGTGAATTAAAGCCTCTGCCTTCAGCTCGGGTCATGATCTCAGGGTCCTGGGATCGAGCCCCACATCGGGCTCTCTGCTCAGCAGGGAGCCTGGTTCTTCCTCTCTCTCTGCCTGCCTCTCTGCTTACTCGTGATCTCTGTCAAATAAATAAATAAAAATCTCTAAAAAAAAAACCCAAACATGTAAAAGCATGTTTTTGGGGGGCATCTGGGTGGCTCCGCTGGTTAAGCGTCAGACTCTCGGCGCAGGTAGTCCTCTCAGGTTCTGAGACTGAGCCCAGAATGTGGCTCAGCACTGAGCGTGGAGCCTGCTTAAGCTCTCTCTCTCTCTCTCAAAAATCCCACAAAAAAACAAAAACAAACCATATTTTTTTCATTAAGTTTATTGAAGGGATATTGCATCAGCTTAATCAAATGGATAAGAGAGATACCATCTTTTTACCTGTAGGCTTTTCCCAAGATGACTTTGATAAATAACACCCTACTCAGACTGGTTTCTCTTCCTTTATTGTTTGAAAGTAAAAATCCTCACTGGATGGATTGGCTTCCAGAATCTGCTAATTTTCTTGTTTTAATACCCCTTAAAGGGGCACCTGGGTGGCTCAGTGGGTTAAAGCCTCTGCCTTCGGCTCAGGTCGTGATCCCAGGGTCCTGGGATCGAGCCCCGCATCGGGCTCTCTGCTCAGCAAGGACCCTGCTTCGCTTCCTCTCTCTGCCTGCCTCTCTGCCTACTTGTGATCTCTGTCTGTCAAATAAATAAATAAAATATTTTTTAAAAATACCCCTTAAATTCAGATTAATTAACAGTGTGTCATTAATTGCAGAGGTAGAGTTGAGTGACTCATCAGTTGCATAGAACACCCGGCGCTCATTACATCATGTGCCCTCCTTACTGCCCCCCACCCTGTCCTCTCCAGCAACCCTGTTTGTTCCCTAGAGTTGAGTCTCCTAGGTGTGTCTCCCTCTCTGATTTTATTTTTCCTTTCCTTCCCTTATGTTCATCTGTTTTGTTTCTGAAATCCTACAGATGAGTGAAAGGAGATATTTGTCTTTCTCTGACTTACTGCGCTTAGCATAATACCTTCTAGTTCCGTGTCATTGCACATCTTCAAGGCAGTAGTAAATGACTCTAGGGCCTCTGAGTGGACCATTATAGAAAGCAATGGTTCTTGATTTTTTCTTATTTTTACATTCATTTTCAAGGGGGTGTGTCGCACAAAAGTCTGAGTTTCATTTGCCTTCGACACCTTTGACAGGGATACCAGGCACCAGCCTAAGCTGCTCTTACTCCGGTTTCCTGACTGAGGATATCTTGTGGCCTGTAGCTGGGAGCCACAGGCAATGGCAGCAGCCCTTTCCGAGGCCAAGGGAGTAAACTTGGACTGCCTCTCAGGATGCCCGGCCTTTTCTCTCCCTGTGAGCCTCGCTGGATGTCTGTTTACCCTGCCCTCTGCCAGCCTCTACAGACTTCCCTACTGGTTTCCTCTGTTTGTGCAAGGAAAGCATGGGAGGAAGGGGCCCAGCCCCGCCATGGGTTCCTTCCAGCCCTTCTCAAACTTGACTACAGGTGGCTGCTGCGTGGTTAGCGTAAGTTTTGTAGACCATAGGGGTTTGTATCTGGAAATCTTTTATTACTCTAAGTTGAAAAGTTTAATCATTTTGGGGTGCCTGGGTGGCTCAGTTAGTTAAGCAGTTGCCTTCAGCTTAGCAAGGAGCCTACTTCTCCCTCTCCCTCTTCCCCTTCCCCTGCTCGTGCTTTCTCTCTCTCTCTCAAATAAAATCTTTAAAAAATTGGGACGCCTGGGTGGCTCAGTTGGTTGGGCAGCTGCCTTCGGCTCAGGTCACGATCCCAGCGTCCTGGGATCGAGTCCCGCATCGGGCTCCTTGCTCCTTGGGGAGCCTGCTTCTCCCTCTGCCTCTGCCTGCCACTCTGTCTGTGCTCGCTCTCTCTCTCTCTGACAAATAAATGGGTAAAATCTTAAAAAAAATAATCTTTAAAAAATTAAAAAGAAAAAGAACAGTTTAATCATTTTAACTCAAAGTTGAGAACCTGTTGAGAGAACTCCATTAATATTTATGACTGTGGCCTTCCCATTGAAGGGTCTGTCCAACTCTGAAATGCCAAAGGAGGACCCTCTGTTTTTTGATTCTGCTGTGAGTTATGAAATCCTGTATTTCTTCAGAAATATTTCTTTTTGTGTTATGGAGTCAAAGATCAAGTGACTCAATGTTCTATGAGCTGGGTGTTTTTGTAGAAAGAGCAGTAAATTTATCTCCTAACAAGCCTGGGTTAATTAAAATTACACTGCCTGTCTCTGGTAATCATCAGGAAAGGATATTCTGTTTCTTATTTTATTCCTAAGACTTTTTTTTTTTTTTTTTAACTGTGTTCCTGCCAGATTTGGTGAGCGTGACATAGCCCAGGCACATCCCCAGAGCACACAGCATTTTTGGCTCTTCGGATGCTGAGAGAGATGTGGCTCCGCGGTGGGGGGAGGGGGGGTGTCGTGGAAAGTCTAGGGACCTAGAGCCCAGAGAGCCACCTAGGGCTGCCTCCCTCTGACAATGACCCCAGCCAACCACATCACCTAATTGTCTTGACATTCAAGCATCAATTTAAATGTCACCTACAGAGAGGTCTTTTTGTGACCTTTTCTGTAGAAGCTTGCCTTACTCACTGCCCATTGCCTTCCCTTGTTGTAATTTTCTCCCACAGCTCCATCTCAAACGGTGTACTGATGTGCACACCTATGTTTTACCTGCCTTGCTTGGTGGGGTGGGGGGGGTATAAACCTCAGAAGCAATAACAGCGTCTGCCTCACCCCTGCGGTACCCCCAGCATCCGGGAGAGTGTCTGACTCGAGCAGACACTTGACAAATACTGAGAGCGGAGATTTCTTGCTCACCATTTGAACAGCTCCCTGCAGCCCTGTCCCAAAGTCAGTTCTCTCCAGCATCCCCTTGCAACCTCCCTTTTTAGCATTTTGTCTCAGAAGTTCCAAAGGGCTCCTGATGAGGGGTCTCCCGCAGTATGGCCTCTTCTCTCCCCGGCCAGATGCCAGCAACCCTTCTCCACCCAGAGTGCCCAGAATGTAGCCTTTCTGCACTCAAAAAAAGATAGTTGCTTCCTACAAGCGTTGAGCAGTTTTGAAAATTTTTTCATGCCAGGCCTTAGGCCAAAACCCTTCATCAGATCAGTCATCTTCCAGCTGGCCGAGCACAGAGAGTCCTTCCCCACTAAGGCTAGGATTCATTGTCAAGTAGATTTCCTAAGTAAAACTTTGTCTACTCTATAAATATTTATCTGGAACATAAAATATTAACATTCTCCCACATACTCCAGGGAGAAAGCAGATTGCCAGAGCCTTAGACAGTCTCGCCATGAAAGCCTTTTCAGTAATTATCTGCAATCAGGTGCAGTGGCCTCTGTCGTGCCTTCTTCATGGGTCACTGCCATATTAAACGTCCTGGGGTTCAGCTGGTGGAGGTGGCACGCTGATACCCAGTGAGCCCCAACCTGGCCATTCAGGAAGAGGGAGATTGGCCTGAATTAGGCCTCTTTTGCAAATCTCTCTCTCAATTTCTTTGATCACAAACAGCTCACAACTCCTCTAGTGGGAGGGTGGTGTCGCTGCCCTACCAGCACATTCCTGGGTGCACAAGGGAGGGACACATGCCCCCAGGTTTTCTGTTCCCTTCTGCCGGGTCTCCTGATCCCCTTGCAGTTTGCCCTGGGATTAGAAGTGGGGGTCCAAGGAGTCAGAACAGGTGGGCCAGGAGGTAGCTCTCCTAGTGCCCCAGTGAGAGGGCGCAGGAGGCAGGGGGAGGGCAGCCTGGAGACCCAGAGATGAGAAGGCAGACCCCAGTGCCTGGTTGAGCCGGCTGGAGCCACACAGAAGCAGAGGCTTACTAACCGGAAGTGCCCCCAGAGCTCACCTGGCAAGATTTCAGACTTTAGCCCCACGTGCCTAGATAGCCATGTCCAGGAATGTGGAGCACGTGGCCATCGGGATGAAGCTGAAGCCAGGGTCAACATTTCCAGCCCATGGCCATCCCTAAATCGTCCTTTTGAAAGAACTGTTGCTCGGCTCTCAGGCCTTAGCTGTGGCTCTCTGCTCCTTGCTGACCTTCATTCAACCATGGGCTTGTCTCTCCTTTTTCCTACCCCTTCTTCCTCAGCCGTCCTTGCCTGGCCCCCAGCAGGTCCTAGGAGCTTCTGCGGACCAGCTCCCACCTTACAAAGTCCTACTAGTCTGCATATAGAGCTGCTTTCTAGTGGCTTGGGCAGGGACACTGGTGGGATGCAGCCAGCGGACCTGGAGACCTCTTAGAGGGCTAGATGGGCCCCACTTCTCACGTGCCTTGTGCTGTGGCTTGAATTTGCAGTTTGTGACTAGCAGGTTCCAAAGCTCCTATTTATTCTTGAGGTTGCCTTGTTTCTATTTTGAGTCTGCTAATCCAAATCACAGTTTGGTGTTTCCACGGAAACAATTCAGTGATTGTTTGGTTTGCCAAGATGAGCTGCGGGGGAGAGAACCGAATGACGTAAAACATTTTTAGTTTCTCAAATATGACTATCATTGTCTCCCCGAGAAGCCTTTGGTCCCAGCCCCCTGAAAACCTGAGGAAGTTGTATTAAAATAAATGTTCTAGACTCCTGTTCCCCTTCTAGCTAAGTCCTTGGAGCCCCACTCCCCAAACACCCCCGCTGTACATGCGTAAGCACACATCTGCCCAGTAAAGCAGATGACAAAAGGAGGAAGGTCTCCTTGGGGCATCTCAGGGAGTCAGGGATATGGAGACAGGAGTCCATGTCACCAGGGAAATGGCCATATGGCTCCCCCTGTTAGTCTGGGACTGGAGAGCCAGAGGCTCAAGTCTCACCTGCTTTAACTTAATAGCTGTGTTTCTACAGTGAGGAAAATCTCCTCACTCAAGGATCATCCCAGGATGAATTACCCCTCTGGTAAATCTGAATTTTTACATAAAGGCTTAGCTAAAACAGCAATATGTCTGTCTGTCCCACCAGGGAGAGCTAGGTCCCTCCCCCATGCTGACCCTTGTTCTCAAGGACCATAGTCTCCTCTAATCCTTTTTTTTTTTTCTCCAGTCTCCTATGGTTAGGGTTAAGCTCCCATTCCCAGCACCCACTTCCCGTGCAAAGACCCTGGGGGAGCAGGTATGGAATGCTGAGCAGCAGCTCCAGGAGACCTAGAGCTTCCAGTCCCTGGACCCCGCATCCTCAAGGTCAGGGTCCTGTGAGTCTTCCCATTGCGGGTCTAGCCTCTGCTCCAGCTTCTGGGGACTGTGAAAGTCAGTTCTGGGCAGTCAGTGGATAGGGATACCCATGGCTGGTTGGTGGAGATGAGGGCTTTAAGAAGCCGGGCATGTCCACTGCAGATAAATTAGAAAATATGGACAAGGGGAAAAAAAGACAAACCCCCTCGTCCCTCCGTAACAATTGCCTGCACATGCTGTGCTCACACACATCTGTACAAACTGGAGACCAAGTGCACTTTCAAAAAATAAATACGCTTGAAGTTTCGGAATAACTAGATTTACAGGAAGGTTGCAATGACAGTTTGTATCCACAATTCACCTAGCTTCCCCTCGTCTTACATAACTGAGGCACGTTTTGTCAAAGCTGAGAAAAATACATGAACTCTGGCCTTTATTTAGACTTCGCCGGTTTTTCCATCATCTTCTCTGCTCCCGGATGCAATCCCGACTACCACGCGGAGAATCAGTGTGTCTCCTTAGTCTTCACCAGTCTGTGACGGGTTTGGAGTCTTTCCTTATTCTTCATGACCTTGGCAGTCTGGATTGCCGGCTGGGCATCCTGCAGGACATCCCCAGCCTGGGTTTGTCGGCCGTTTAGCTTGTGATTAGACCGGGAACATGGGCTTTGGGTAAGAAGCCAACGGAAGTGGAGCCCCCTTCTCCTTGCTCCCTATGGCTGGGAGGTGGGAGTGGGGGTGGGGGTGGCATCCACACGACATCACTGGTGGTGTCCCCTTTATCACTTGCTTGGGTGCCGTCAGGCTTCTCCATAGAAATTTATGGATTTGGGGAGCCTGGGTGGCGCAGTTGGTTAAGCGTCTGCCTTCGGCTCAGGACCTGGGACCGAGCCCTGCACTGGGCTCCCTGCTGAGCAGGGAGCCTGTTTCTCCTGCTGCTGCTGCTCCCCCTGCTTGTGCAAGCTCCCTCTCTCTCTGCCACATAAATACAATCTTTAGGAAAAAAGAAATGTTTTTATTTTTCCCTTTGTTCCTAGGAAGTGAGTCACTGAGTCGAGTCCAGCATCAAGGGGTGGTGAAGGGATGGGGTGGGATTAGGCGGGACTAAGCGCCACCTTCTCCACGGGAGACTGTCCACATCAGTACTTACTATTCGGAACGCACTGTCTCGAGCCCTGGCTTTCTCGGGTATCAGGTAGACATCTCTCCGTGCACAGACCACCCTACACCTGAGCAGGGCCTCCCAGGAGGCTCTGAGCCTTTCTCCTCATTTGCTCCTGTCCTTCCTGCTAAGGGAGAAGAAACTCCCCAACCCCGCGGGGCGTGAGTGCTTACTGAGGGTGCCGCCCGCTGTGGGCACTGAGCATAGCGTGGTTGGGGAGGAGCCTCTGGTTAATCTTGTCCCCTCCTGCCCCAGGCAGGGCAGGGGGGGTGGCTGTCCCGAGGCCCTCCCTGTGGGGAGGCCCATCCCATGATGTGGCCACCCTGCTGGGGAGCGGGAGTGCAGTCTCCACCTGAGAGCGGGAGTCACCAGACCTGGGTCCCTGGCTTTGCAGCCTGCCCTGTGCTTAGGTCTGTAGCCTAAAAGAAGGCCTGGCAAGGGGACCCCTTGGCCACGGGGCCTTCCTTCCCAGTTCTTTGGGTCTTACCAATAGCCCCTGTGCCAGCCTCCTCACCCCATGCTGCCCATCTGAGCCCAGAAGGCTGGCACTTCTCTGAGACTGTCTCTGGGAGGCATCAAAGCTTGCCTCCCTTCCTGATGATGTCCTTGGCCTTTCTTTACAGGGGTATGGCTGGAGCCAGTCCCGCTAGGCTTTTGCTGCCAGGCTTTTAGGCCTAGCTCCTTCTTTTTCCCCGCCCCTTCTTGCCCCAGTACCTGTGGCTTCCAGGGTCTGGTGGGATGCGTGAGACCTCAGGCATGAAGGTGGATGGGCAGGACCTGTGCTTACCTTTTTCTCCCACTGCCCTGTGTTGGGGGCCCAGGTGTCCGACGTGGGGCGAGTGGTGGGGAGGCCTCATGGGGATGTCCTGTCAGGTGGGGATCAGCCCCTCCAACACAACCATGAGGCCCCAGCAGCAGTCTTCAAGCTGAGCAGGGTCAGGGTTGGGGGTGCTGAGGGGAGGTTGGTCTGGACATGAGGAGGGTCTGGAGCCCAGGCAGAGAACAGACAGCCCTGTGTGCAAGGCGTGCGAGGGGAGGAGGGCTGGGGGCCACAGTCTGTGCGGGCTGGGCTGGCCTGGGCTAGTCCCAGGGGGTACACAAAGCCCACCCTGGCTGTGGTCCCAGTACTTCTTTAGGGGCCCATGGAAAAGAACACCGGGAGACAGCAGAGGCCACGACCAGCACCTGCCTTGGGTACTGGGTGTATTAAATACCAAACAAAAACACAGTTTAGATGTCAAGAAAGGTGAAAAAAAAAATCAACACTGAGAAACAGTTCAAAACAACAGAATAAAAAAATTGGGCTTTCAGCTCAAAAAAGGACATAAGTGCAAGTTAAAGGGTGTGGCATTCTCCGATGCTGCCAGCCACGTACGTGGACGTACGTGGCAGAGGCCCCCAGGATGCTGACCACTGCCCGAACGGCAGCCTGCTGCTGGAAAGAACCAGAGCTCCAGTCAGCTGTCCTTACTCAACCTGGTATTTGAAAGAGCTCATCAAATTGTAGTCCTCCTCCAAGTCTAGCACAGTCTCCACGATATTATGATCGTCGAAAGCCTGCTTGAGGCTGCCGGGGTCGCTCTCCGGAGCCTTCTGAGGGCTCTCGTCCACAAGCAAGGCCCAGGCCTCCTCCCTGAAGGGCGAATCTCCGCAGCGGCCACACACACGGTTCAGCTCGTTTTCAAATTCTAGTTTCCCAGCCAACTCTTCAATAGTTCGGATGCTTGTATGGTCTTAAAAATAAGAACATTCGGCATTACGATTCCAGTGAGACATTTCAGGAGACGTTTCAGGCACCAGCGAAAACCCACAACGGGCAGCCCTCTCTGGGGACGTCAGAGCAGGCAGGCTGCCAGACTGAACCCCAGATGCTAAGGTGGTCTTGGTGCCCACCCCTCTGGCTCTGCGTTTATTGAGCCCAACTACCCGCGGTCCCCCAGGAAGAAGGACTCAGACATGTCTGGGCTTGTCTTGTATCTTAGGGAACTCCCTGACCTGCAGGCATGGCAACACATCCTGTGAGAAATATGGAGTCTTCGGCGGAATCAGACTGCTGCCCGGGGCTGGCAAGGAGTGTGGGGGGTGGTGAGCCGAGGCAGAGGACTCCGGCTCCCCTCTGCAGCTACCCGAGGAGACGCCAGCCACTTGGCCAGTGGCTCGGTAGGTGTCTTGCTCTGTGGCCTCAGGGGAGCCTCTCCTCCCACCAGGCCTCCCTTCATCCCCTAGAACCTGGAGGCCCTTCCAGAGCCAAGACGTTCAGGCAGTGCCCTTAACTGGGGGCTGTCTGTCCACTGAGCAGTGAGTCATTTGAAAAAAAGAGCATACAAAAAGTACACAGTTCCCACACAGAATGTACAGATGTGCAGGAAAAAACCTCTGGCAGGATCTCCAGCACTGTTAACGTTGGCTTTCTCTGGGTGTTGGCATTACAGGGGAGACGTGAGTTTCTAACTTTCCTTCTAATCTTGGGGGACCATCCCCCCACGCCATCTTTGCCTATGTCCTGTCTCCAGATCTAAGTTCAACCGCCAAGTCCTGGGGACGACTGTTCCTTATGCTCAGGGATTCACTGTAACCAGACATTTATGAAATGACCTGATTCCCGTGCCACTCCACTGGCTATCAGCCGCATGAGGGCCCTGTGCAGAGAGCCTGCCATGGGCAAAACAGAGGCACCATGTTGATCGATGAGAACTAAGAGAGTGGTTTGTTTGTTTGTTTGTTTTTTATTTGTCAGAGAGACAGAGGGAGAGAGCCAGCGAGCACAGGCAGAGAGAGTGGCAGGCAGAGGCAGAGGGAGAAGCAGGCTCCCTGCAGAGCAAGGAGCCCGATGTGGGACTCGATCCCAGGACACTGGGATCATGACCTGAGCCGAAGGCAGCTGCCCAACCAACTGAGCCACCCAGGCGTCCCAAGTGGTTTTATTTTTTAAAGACAACTGCGGACCGAGGGGCCTGAGTGAAGGACCCATGTTCTCAAGGAGGGGACAGGTCTGCCCTGTGTACTCACCGATCATATCAAGCAGATCTTTTGTGACCTCTTGGCTAGAATTGCTGAGTGGCATGTTTGAGTCAACCTTCAAATCTTTCTCCATATCCTTCCTGCACCCCCCAGGTGGAAAAAAAGAAGAAAAGGTGGAGGGTTAGAGCCTCTTCAAAGAAAACCTTGTGGGGAACTCAGTGTTCATCTTAAAAACAAAGACATACTGGTAACTATGCTGTGATTACAGAGACGACTGGAAACTGCTGAGTCAGTGAAGTCGACTAATAATATCCTCGCGACTCACGAGAATCGCTCATAGCGCACTCGTGACAGCACCTTTGTGACGGTGCCTTCCTGCCTACAAACGCCTGTATTCACATGTCAGAATGGAACCCACTCAGTGGCTTCTTCCTTCGCTGCTTCCAGGGCAGCCAAGATGGCAGGACCCTGAAGTTCCATCCCATATGGTCATCCTTGCTCCAGCTCAAGGTGCCTAGAACCAGGCAGTTTAAACCTTACCGGGGACAGGGGCACCTGGCAGGCTTAGTTAGAAGAGCATGTGACTCTTGGTCTCAGGGTGGTGAGTCTGAGCCCCACGTTGTAGACATTATGTAAATAGAGAAACTTTAAAGCTATGGGGAAAAAAGGTCTAAGGGAGATCTTAGCAAGACCTCATGAGGTGGGGAGAGGGGGTAGGTTGGGGGGGGGTGGTGAAGAGCGCAGAAGCAAGGATGAAAGCAGGAAGTAGGGACCAGCCACCCATCTGGCCTCTCCCTAGCACGGAAACTGGAATGACTTTCCTTTCTGCGGTATGAAAAGGAAAGTGACTTAGAGTCAGGTTCTCTAACGTTCACTACCACTGTGGGACCCGCAGAGTGGTCTCTAGGAAGGGTCTGGCAGTCCTAGGGGCAGGCAGAAGCAGTGCTACACTCAACTCAGGAACGTGCACATTTTCAGAAACGAGGGCCCCCTGACTGTAACTTTTTACACTGTCAAGTTGAAATCACCTTAGGCTGTCTTTTCTCCAGTTCTCCCCGTCTCCCGCGGCTCTCCAGAACTGTCTTTCCGGTGCCAAAATGGAGGAATGCATCAATACGTTTTCCTTACTGGTCAGAGGTTTTCTTTTCGGGCATGAAGCCTGTGGCTTTGCATTCACTGGGGCATGGTTTGGCGCAAAGGCAGGGCTCTCGTTCTCAGGAGCGCACGGGACTGGAAGGAAGGGAGCCGCGGAGGAGGAGCAGGCCGCCTGCGGGTGCCTCCTGCAGAGGAGCCGGTGCACGGGGAGGGGGAAGGAGAGCGGCGCGGCGTCCAGCTCCAGCCTCGGCCGGCCCGAGCACTCCTGGGAATGACTGACGCCTTCAAAGGCCCGGTCAATGGCCGCAGTCAGCTCCTTTCTGCATCTTCGCAGTTTTTCAGACATTTCCCCTAAAAGCGACCACGTCTTTATTATGTAACACATTGGAAATGCACATTGGAAGAGCAACACGAGAATAACGTTACAGACGAAGTTCCAAACCACCCCCAAAGGGCGCATCTCCTAGAGCTTGATCCACGCCACCGGCCAGAGGGCAGAGGAACCCACACTCCGGGAGCCCTCCCGCCCAGATGGCGGGTGTGGCCCGCGGATCTCCCAGAGCAACCAGCGGTTGGACTGGAGCCCCGGCGACGCCCGGTCCCGCCTTCCCCGGCTTCGCGCCCGCCCGGCCACCCGTGCCACGCCCGGCCCACCCCTGCCACGCCCAGCCCAGCCGCCTCTGCAGCCCCTCTCGGCCCTCGCCCGCGGCCGGCTCTCGGGCGGAAGGTCCGCAGGCGCGTCCTCACCCGCCAGCGCGGCCACACCGCCACCCGGGCCAACGGTCGCCGCCCCGGCTGGTCGAGTGCCGGAGAATGGCGTTCCCTGCTCCCCCAACCCCCGCTAAGGTTAAAGGTCAGACAAGAATACCCGGACCGACCGCTCTTAAAACCCACTCGGCTGCAGCGGAAGCAAGGCCCCCCCACCCCCACCAGCGAGGGACGCGGCGGGATGGGGGGGGGGCGGGGGCAAGACCAACCAGAAACCGCTGGCTGGGGGCGGGGGGGGGGGGGGGCATAATTTCATTTCTTACCAAAGTCTGCGAGAAGGGAAAGGTTCCCATTCTCAAGCCAACGTGGACCACTGGACCCAGAAGTTTTGTGTACCAACTTCTTTTAAGTGATACCTAATAAAAGCGCCACCCCGTCTCCAACTGTCTCGATTCATCAAGGATGGTGAGGGACATAACAGAACTGCTAGGTTCCACACGAGATTGAGGGGCGGGAGACCCCAACACCAAATATCTTCATTTCATTAGGGGGAAGCAAGCTGGAAATTCCAAGATGGCTCAAAGGGAAACAGAAATGGGCTTCAGGGACCAATTTTGAGGGAATTATAAACCCATGTCAGTGCACAGCAAGGGAGAAGGGGACAACATCAAGTGAACTGGAGGCTTGGTTTACTGTGGGCAGACTGCTGGGGTGACCAGGAACCAGCACCAGAATGAGAAATCCAGGAACTCAGGGTGGCCGGCAGTGGGTCTTCATGGCCACCGCACTCAATGACAGTGTTCCTCTCCATTCTTTGGAATTCCTCGGCCTTACTCCACTGTGCACCCCCCTCCCGACCCCCCACTTTCCAGCTCCATGGGTCTTACAGAAATTTCTCACCACCTGTATAAAAAGAAAAATAATTCAGCCTCTTGACATAACCCTTCTGAGCAAACAGGGTCTTTTTTTTCTTCTGCTCATAAAAGAAGGGGATTTCCTCATCTGGTTTTTAGACGGAACACTAGTAGTCTTCAGAGTGTCAAAGATGTTCTCCTTGGGGATTACACTGGTGCTGAGGGGCAGCAGGGTCTTGGAGGCAGCATCAGTTGGTGTCCATGCTGCAAGCCTCGTCTTCCCCTGTGCCCTGCTGCGAGCTGCCTGGGCTTGTCCCTCCCTCGGAGGATCCAGGAAAACCGACGACTGAAGGCGTCTTATAAAATTCATCATCTCGACGTTGGTAAAATAGCACATAAGCCGCTTTTGTCTAAAACACAAGAGGGGAAAAGTTCATTCACCGGTTGGAATGATCACCCATTCTCCCAGCTTTTCGCTCACTGTTCAAAACAGGGCTTTTTTCTCAGGGCTCTGCCATCTTGCCCTGTGCAACCATGCACAGAGGCAACCAGGAAGGTGACCCTGCCCAGAGAGTGGGGAAGGGCCGGTGCCTGCGACCAAACCCGGAGAGTGAAGCTTCTCATTTAGCAAGGATTCTGGAAGGAATGGCAGTCAACTCTTTTGTCTACCACTTCTAGCTCCCACTGTCACATCAGGATGGCCCGGGAGACCCTTCTCAGCTTTAATCCATCAGGTAAGAGGAGGAATCAAGCACTAGAGCCTACTCACCACTATCTGATCCTCAGAGGCCAGGGACACGTTGCTATCATCAAAATAATACCATTTCCCGTTCAGTTTGTTCTTCGCATATGCAGTGTCTGCCAAGTCAACAAAGAAAATACCTCTAGCAATCACCAGAGAACTCATCTGGCTAGTTTATTAGGCTTGCACTAAACAACAATAAAACTCTAAAAAAATAAAACAAAGGCCCTGAAATTACAAGTAATTTGCAGGTGAAAACTAAAAGATAACTCATCTTTTTTTGAAATCTGTTCTTCCTCAAAAAGGGTAAAAACGGGGACCCTAGCGGGCTCAGCCGGTTAAGCATCCAACTCTTGATTTTAGCTCAGGTCATGATCTCAGGGTTGTGATTTTGAGCCCTGCGCTGGGTTCCAAGCTGGGCGTGTAGCCTGCTTAAGATCGTCTCTCCCCCTCCCATAATCTCTCTCCCTCCTGCCCTTAAAAAAAAAAAAAAGGCGGGTGGTGGTAAGAATGGAGTTGTCAGGGACCAAGGCTTTAAGCTGTAATTTTGGGAAACTAATCAAAAGAATAGAGAAATCCAATATCAATCTTCAGGATGGCTATAAGTAATCATCCAGAGCCAAGGGACCCACAAAGGAAGCTGATGGTTTAAGATTTTAACCAAAATGGCTCTCAAAAAAACTGGTCAAGTCAGACTTCACTTGGTCCAGCCGATGGCTTACTACTGCCTCTTCCTACCTCTGTATTCCCGGGGAGGGACACCCTGGGTGTTTGGCTTTGCAGAGCTGGGATGTGGACAAGACGCTTTAAATGTATCTTTCTCTGAAACTGTGAAAAGTCTGTGGCTGGGTAACAATTCCTCGCAGTGGTCCTAGCATTCCCCACAGCAAACACTTCCTGTCTTGATTTTGTACTATTCTCCAGCAAGATGTGTTTACAATGGTAATCCCAGCAGCAATGAGCAGTTCCTGTCCCTTCCAGACTCTACAAAATGACGGACTCTAATGGAGAAATGGTTGCTTGTCTCCACTTGCTGCACTGACTTTGGGCCAGCCCTTCATCCCTCGCTGCACTGCCTACCCCAGGGGTGAAGAATGCAGGAGAAGGTGCCGAGGGCCTGTCCCTACAGTCCCTCTCCCTCTGCCCCTCCCCACCGCCCGTGGGCAGGCGCTCTCTTTCTCTCTCTCTTAAATAAATAAATCGTTTAAAAACAAATACCTACACATTCCAGACATTCTGGAAGATAAGGTAAAGCAGAGAAGTTTCCTTGCTTTCTGCTTTAGCATAGCTGTGATACTGGCTTCTGCAGTGACACAAGTCTGAACATGTCCTGGGCATCTCCCCATGTTATCATTCATTTTCTTTTGCAATGGGTGTGCGCTCTTCCAACACATAGGTGGAGAGCAGTGCCAACTGCTGGGTCACTGATGCAGCTACTAATTTTTCACAACAATAGCTGAATCTTTGTGCATAAAGCTTTTTCCCAATGTCAAGTACTTTCCATAGGATAGATTCCCAGAGGTGGGACTACTGCATTCAAGAATATGAAGACCAGGGGCGCCTGGCTCCTCAGTCAGTGGAGCATGAGATGCCTGATCTTGGGGTATGAGTTTGAGCCCCATGTTGGGAGAAGAAAGTACTTAAAACAAAGGTCTTTAAAAAATATATATATATATGAAGAGAAAGAGAGAGAGAATAAAGCAGTACCAGCAGCAATTCAACAAAGCCTGACACCTTGACGCTATAGACCTGAGGAGCTGTGTAAGGCGCTTAGGGTAGGGCCCGACACACAGGAAAGGGCCAGCGAGACTGGCCGAGGGCACGTCAACATGTCAGAGGCAGCAACGCCAGTACTTACAGTGGCCAACCCCCATGGCTCCATAATGATTAGACACGGCAATGAGGTCGTACACGTAAGGCCTCGCTGACAGGTCACACACAAATTCCGACATGTTCAGAGCTCTGAGCACAAAACACAAAAATGGCCTTTAATACATTAAACTCAGAGAGAGAAGCGGCAGTAACCCAGCAACCCTTTAATGCACAAGGCTGGAACACATGAGCCCTCGAAGGCAAACCACAGCTGGAGCGGATGAAGAGGCCGTGGCGGCTGGGGCCCAAGCACTGGCTCGGGCTGAGCACTGGCCCGTGCAGGCTGCAGAGAAGCTGCCCAAGGAGCTCCCGCCCTGCACCCCGCAGTGAGGACGGGCTCTGGGCATGGACAAGAGGGCTACAGCCGCTATGCAGATCCTGGCTGTCAGGATCAAAATTACAGCTGGAGCCATAAAAACTTCAGCTAAATGCCAAAACAGGTCCAAGAACACTCTTTTCCCCAACATTTTATTTTGAAAAATTTCGAACATACAGAAAAGTTGAACACATTTTTAGACAAACATCTATACTCTATCCATCTTTCCACCTCCACTCCCACACCCCAGGAAGCATTTTAAAATCCGCACTTTGTGGACGAACTCTTACTTGGTTGACTTAATTTCCTGGGCCCATCACTCTGCGTCCTGGGACCCAGGGACACGAGAAGGCAGCCAGTCCCACTCTCTGCCCCAAGGACCAGACAGGTGGCTCTGCGCCCCTGCTGCTGCCCCCAGTCATCCAGTTTTCTGGAGCAGCAGCCCTGTGTGTCTGCATCGTCTGGCTGAGCCCAGGAACCCTGGACCCATGACGGACGGGAGGCCCAGCTCAGTTAAGGGACTACCCTGAGCCTGGGAAACGCTTCTGCCGGACAATCTTTTCCCCAGCGGTAGGAGGATGGAGAGGGGGATCAGCCGAAGTCCAACTGCCTGCAGCCCAGCAACACACATCCTAATGCAGGAGAATCTCTGGTGACAGAACTCTCAGCTGGCCGGTGCCCCGGTCTCCTGCCGACTTTTTAATTTTCCGAAGCTCAGGGACCCACCTGACCGGGAATTCCACGACTGTGTCGAGCTTATCCCTCCAGTATCGGTTGTAGGAGAAACGCTTGAGGTGGACCACCAGGATCTTCGGCAAGGACCACAGGTCAAACTTCTTAGTGGCCTGCTGATGCTTCTTACAGGTGGGACAGTACCTGCGGAGGAAAGAGAAACCTCCACTCAGCAGGGAGGGGGCGAGCCAGGGCCCCCAAGCACGGAGGCACAGTCACAACCCCACAACATTGTCTCCTGTGCTCCGCATGGCTGTTTGGAGAGGTGGGGCAGCTCTAAGCCAGCTTCTGAAACGGGGGTCGGGGGGGATGGCTTTCTCGGTCCGGAAAACAACAGGTACAGAAAGACTGCGATAGAGGGTCAGTCATGTAAAGAAGTGACAAAAAGTGACGTATCTCCCCGCCCCCATAAAAGGGGACCCAGCAGATCTCAGTCTGGGCTGCACGGGTGTCCGCCCGCAGACTGGGGGGCTACATACCAGGGGTCGTGCTCCCCAAGGGTCTCCATGGTGGTGAAGAGCTCGATGCAGTCTCTCAGGGCCACGGCAGTCTTCTTCTTCTTCTGAGGCTGCAGCATGCTCACGTGTTTCTCATAGGCCTGTGGGGGACAAAGTGCTGACTTCTAGTGGGGACATGAGTTCTTCCCAAGTAAAGCCACAGCCTCCCAAGCTCCCATGCCCAGGATATAATGTATTTTTTGGAGCCTCTGAACATATAATGACAAAATCTTTCAGTGCTTTCCATTCTCAGTCTGACCCAGAGTTTGTTAAATTGCTAGGGAACCGGTGAGACTGACCCAAGTGCACAGCGAGGGCAGAACCCAGCTCTCCTCCCAACCAGGAGTCCCCAGTCCCCTACCTCAGACTCCTGCTCATCATAGTAAAGGCTCCGGGTCTCACTGTCCCAATCGATGGCCAGCGTTGATCGAGCTGTGGAGGAAGACCCGAATGTCACTCATTATTAATGGCCAGCACTCGGGAAAGGAGTGAGAAGAAAATACTCAGGCTGTGTCATCAACTCCTGCCCCACCCCACCCCACCAGCCACAGCAAGACAATGCTCTGCCCTGAGCCAGCCCCCAACGTCCTTTGGCAAAGATTCCCTCAGTGCCGCAGTAAGCTCCAGAGGCGCTAACCATATACGATACTGAAGGGGATGAGGTCAAGATGAAGTGATGGCGACCAGATTTACCCTCCCACCTTAACTCATGAGAAAACCTGATGCAACAGCGGAAGACTGTTTGAGACGGGGTACGGGGCAGAGGAAGAGTTCGATCGATCCCCGAAAGAAGGAAAACAAGGTGCTGCCCACAGGGGCCCAGCCTACTGCCTGAAGTCGCTGTCCAGACCGCAGTGTGCAAGAGAGGGGGACAGAGATAGAATCCGCAATGCATTGACAAGAGGAGGAGGCCTCAAAGAGAGGAGGGAGCTGCCGAGACAGGGAGAGAGAGACCTGAAAACGCCTTAGTAAAGCTGGTAAGAATACACATTTTTAAAGAGATCCAACAAAAAAGAAAGGGAGTGAAAGAAAGCTAATGTCTTTTCCAGTGAAGGAGACACAGAAATGCTTCCGGGCAGGGGTCTTCCCCGACCTCTCATGCTCTCCGCACCACACGCGTCCTGCGCGGCCTCTTCCGTGTGCTCAGCAGCCCATGTCATAGGCTCCAGCTAACGAACAGCCCATGAAATCCGTGACCATCATCTAGATGGGTCACATGTCCTGAGCAGTCTTACAGAACAGAAGAAACAGGCACGTAGTCTCATGAGCAAGAGGAGTCCGCTGCCACACAGGAGGCACGAGAAGTGTTATCAACCCAGTGCAGAGGCCCCGAGGATGGTGGCAGTGGAGGGAAAGGACCAGAGAGACAAGCCTGGCAAGATGGCGGGGGCAGGCACTCGGGCCTCGGGAACAGTCTTTAGGGAGCTTTAAGCCAAGGCCCACACAAGCGTCTATTCATGGAGCTCCAGGGAGACGGCGAGGGCCCAGTGCAGCGAGTACCAGGTACAAACAGGATTTTCAGACAGATTCTCAGCCCCCTCACCAAGCCCAGTGTGAAAGGTCACAGAAAGTGCTTACAGTTGAGTTTAAGTAGTTTTCCATCAGTTGCAAGGGAATTTATGTCAGCTGTTCCATAGGAGTTCACGAGGCTGAAGGTAAAAAGCCTTTTCGGGCAGGGCTGGCCTTTGACCTTCTTTTGGGTGGTCTCACCGTGGTCACCACCCAGCTCATCCTCCCCACTGCCCTCCGTTTCTGAAAGCTGCTCTTTGCCTTCTTCCTGATGGTCCATTTCTTCTTCGTCTTCTCCTGGCATACAAACAAAAACCAGTGTATATAGTCTGCCACTGCTTCAATGTTAACAATTTTACTTCATACCTAGCTCCGGTGCTTCCTCCCAGTTTGTCCCATGTATGTGAACCTCCATCTAGCCCCTATAAGGCACCTGAATTCACCCTCACCACGAGGCGGTGAGACACGCAGAGGGGCCCTACTAACGTGTGATGGGGGAGCGTGGGCCCATGGAAGCTCACTGAGGCCCCCCAAGGCACAGGGTGAATCAGCAGGCCCACCTGTCCTAATGGGGGCCCCTCTACACTTGGTACTTTACTGGGCTTCAACCCACATCCTCTGACTCTTTCAACTTCATCATTTGACCACAGAGAGAAAAGGACCAAAGGGTTAAGACACATAACTTAAAAGTCACTTTTAAAAATATTACTATGATCACAAATACTGAGCAAAAGCCTTCAGTTCCTCTACAAGAAACATGCTGACTGTCCCTTCAACAAGGAGTCGGTGAGTGTCTCTCAAATGTAGATGCCGGGCTGGGTCCCGGTGACACAGCAGACAGGGCCCTCCCCATCTTTTTTTTTCCTCATTATTCATTTGAGATTGCTGAGTTTCAAGAATTTTGTTTTATTGATTTTTTTCATGGTAATCTACACCCAACATGGGGACCGAACTCAAGATCCTAAGATCGAGAGTCGCATGCTCTTCCGACTAAGCCAGCCAGGCGTCCCTCAGGAGTTTTAACAGGCATTCTGAAGACATACACTTCCATTTCCCAGGTATTTCCAGAGAACTGGTATGTGTTGCGGCAGTAAAATGATCCATAAACATAGCCATGGTACTCTTTGTTGTGGGGAAAAGGGGAAAGTCAGGGTATTGGGTAAGTAATTTGAACAAAGATGGGACAACTCCAAAAAGGTGGTGTAAAAGTAAGAGAAGAAAATACTTAAAATATCAAGTTTATATACTCGGGAAATAGCAGTAAGACATGGAAACTCTGAGAAAAGAGGACGTTCTAACATATGAATCCTCTTTTTTAAAGCCAATCTGCCTTGAGAGTGCTCCTGAGGAACGAAGTCAGGCCCAGGACAATGCAGCAATTTCCTCTCAGGTCACAGGACAGCACACCCACGTATGAGGGTGTGACATGGAC
>PISX010000246.1:248296-332714 GCA_004024625.1 Mellivora capensis | reverse complement strand
ATGTTCTCCTCTAGGATTCTGATGGATTCCTGTCTCACATTGAGGTCCTTTATCCATTTCGAGTTTATCTTTGTATACGGTGTAAGAGAATGGTCAAGTTTCATTCTTCTACATATAGCTGTCCAATTTTCCCAGCACCATGTATTGAAGAGACTGTCTTTTTTCCACTGTATATTTTTTCCTGCTTTGTCGAAAATTATTTGACCATAGAGTTAAGCTTTACTACAAAGCTGTGATCACCAAGACAGCATGGTACTGGCATCAAAACAGACACATAGACCAATGGAACAGAGTAGAGAGCCCAGATATGGACCCTTTCTGCCCATTTTTAATGCTTCTTTTCATATAACATGTGACTAGTCTTATACCTCTAGACTTCTACTTCATATATTCAAGAATGGGTATTATATATTGAGCATCTAGATTGTACTGGATGCCTTTTTACTCATAGCAGTCCTCTGTGACAAAACAACACAAATAATGACTAGGCTCTGTTGAGTACTTCCTGGGCCTGTCACTATGTTAAGCTCTGTACATCTATTTGGATATTTGCTGTCACCACCACATCAAGGAGGAATGATCCCATTTTATAAGTGAGGAAACTTTTCAGAGAACATTACATGAAGTGCATAAAGCCATTAAGAGTGAAGCTAAGATCTGAACACCAGTCTGATTCACTCCATGTCCTTTTCATTGTACTGGGCTCGTCCCTTACTTTGTAATATATTAATTTAGTGGGCATTCTTTTTTTTTTAAAGAAATAATTATTTTTAGTTATTATTCTCTGACCCATACAGTGTGGTTGTCCTGGGAACATCAGAGCTAGAGAGAACACTAGAAGGAACATCTAGTCTGTTATTCTCACTATATAGAGGGGAGGACAGAAGCTCAGAGGCATTCAGTGACTTGCTGAAGTTCTTTCAGTGAGCTATATAGAACCCTAAGCCTTTGTTTTCTAAATTCTTATTTTTGTTTTTGGGGGTTTTGTTTGTTTGCTTCCACAACTATTTTAGGGGCCTAAAAGAACCCAATTTGGCAATCCTCAAAATTTACTAGGTTCTCTGTATCACCATTTTTTAACCTCCATATTTCAAGAAGGAAACCCAACATTCTCTAAATGACAATGTAAAAACTGAATTATAAGTCCATAGCTAAAAATTCAGAAGCTGGACAAAATCTATATACAGATGGAGTATCTCTTTTCAAAAGGTAAGTGAAAGTAATTTTGTTATCATCAGAAGACTGATGAAGTCTAGAATATTTTTAAGTGAATAGTACTTGAGTTTTACCAGAAAATCTTTATTACAATTACACGTAGAGCCATACAGTTGCCCTATGAATATATTACTGAAATGAATTATGCTACTTGCTGTGATTTATAAAGCAAGAGATAAAGTGTGGCAAAATTTACTTAGCTTCACCCATTCCCCTATCTCCAGTAGTAATAAGCTCAAATAGAATGGCTTATTAACCATAGATCAGAAGGCTAACATGTATAGCAACAAAACAAATGTACTAGATTAAATAAGGAATGAGCATTCATTAGTAGTTCACTCTTGATTTCCAAGTATGCTACTATTTCTACCACATCATCATCAGGCAATAATTGCTATGTCAAAGAAAATGGACGGGATATGCTCTGTACTTTTTGCCATTCCTGAGGGTGAATATGCCATAAGGAATGTAGTAAGAGACTAAAACGATTAGGTTGGAAGAAAAATGGCTCATTAAACTAGAAAGAAAGAAAAAGAAAGAAAGAAAGAAGAAAAGAAAAGAAGGAAGGACATGTACGGACCACACACATTTTTAAAGTAGTATGTGGTTTACTATTCAGTGTTGCTCAGGCACGATATCAGAATTCTCCCATGCCAGGGGCCAGAAAACTCAAAGGGTAAGTCGGTAGCCAGCTGCTAAATTCAGCTTATCATGTGCCTGGTAACAGGAACCATAGAAAAGATATTAAGTTGTCTCACTACCTACCTTCCTACCAAATCACTTCATACCTATCTACTGGCTGTACATTGTGTAATTTTATCAGCAACCCACCTTCCAGTATTTATTCAGTTTACTTTGAGAATGATCACAAACAGCAGTTATGACTGTTTACATTTCTAAAAGTTCACTTGAAGCCATTAGGATGTCCCCAAAGCAATTTTTTTCATAAATATGCCATATTTTTTTCTTTTGGAAAGTATTACAACTTATCTCTCTCAAGAAATTAGCCAAATATATTTCCATGGATATGTGTACTATTTTCTGGAGATACTAACAACCAAAAATAATTATAAGACTTTTTATTTTACAAGAACAGTACAGTGTACTGTCACTTCAGTCAAGAAGAGAGCTATGTGGTCTGAAGTTTTAGAAAAACCACAATCTTAAAATATGCCCTATTTAGGTTAATTGTAGGCATTGAAGAGGATCTCAGAGTGAAGTCGTATAGAGAATGAACTAGAGAAAAAGTAAGGCATGGCCTTTTAACTTTCTTGAAAAAGACATACATTCAATGGGAGCTCACAGTCTGAACTTCCCTTTACAAAATCTCTACCTGACATCCCACAGCTACTCCCACCTGTCATCATTTTCCTATAGTCACATTGGAGGAAAGGGCTCTCCTCCTGAGGCCATCTTCCTCCTTATGTCCTGTGAATCCTACCTCCAATCACCTTCTGTGGAACTTTGCACTATTGATTATTTAATCTCTCTCCCTACCACTGTATCCTCAAACTTGTTCCATTCAAGCAATTCTTTCCCTCAGATTTTCTTTTCAACAGGATTTAAACATGCCCAAGTCTTTTACAGCTTCACACACACACACACCATTCTCTTATCCTACTCTCCTTCACAACCAAGCTTTGTGAAACTTCCTTCGTTTTCTCATTTCCCATTCACTTTCTTCCTTTTAGAAATTGTATTAAAATATTTCAAATATGTACATATTTCTCAAGCTACTCCAATCTGACTCCCCCTCTTCTGGAATCACTCTTTGCTGAGGCCTCCAGGGACCTTCGTGTTGCTAATGCCAATAGCCATGTTCAATCTGTGTCATATTTGACATCTCAGCATTCAACACCAGCCAGTTGTCTCCTCCCCTGCTGAAATGCCACTGTCCTCTCTTATCTATTCTCTAACCTCTCTACTGCTCACTCCCAGTCTCCTGAGCATCTCTTCATCTTCTATTCATGTTTAATGAGAGACCTCCTCGCAGAACTGTTTTCAGTGTTCCTCCTTTCTCTTTCATGACACTTCCTCTCTAGGCACCAGAATCACCCTATGGGTCATGTACCACTTGTGCGAAGACCACTCCTGGCATCTATAGCCCACCTGGACCAAGGTGTGCAGTCTAGAACAACATATCCAGTTGACAGTTTAACATCTCTATTTAGATAAGGCACAGACAACTGAAACTGAACATGGCTAAGTCTGAATTCATTTTCCTATCCAAATATTCTATCAGTGTTTCCTACTGAAAAGGGTATCACATACTCCTTGTTGCTTCTGCCAGAAACCAGGGAACAGGGTTGGACCAAAACACAGACAACAGCAAACCATTTGTTCAACATTTGTTTAGTGGGTGTGCTAGTTTCCTAGGGCTGCCATAGCAAATGACCACAAACACGGTGATTTAAAACAACAGAAATTTATTCTCTTAAGATTCTAGAGGTTTAGACATCTGAAATCAAAGTGTCAGCAGAACCATGCTCCCTTTGAAGACTCTAGGTAGACACCTTTCTTGCTTCTAGTTTGTGAAGGCCCCAGGCATTCTTTGGTTTGTGGCTGGGTAATGAATCTCTGCCTCTGTCTTCACATGGTCTTCCCCTTTGTCCCTGTAGTTTCTATTCTTCATATAAGAAAAGCAGTCACTGGATTAAAATCCATGTTTAATCCACAATGATTTTATCTCCAGATCCTTAATTAATATATAATATATCCCCCAAGACCCTGTTTCCAAATAAGGTTGAATTCTGAAGTTCTTGGTGGAAATGAGTCTTTGGGAGTGTTACTCAACTTACCACAGGGGGAAAGGAGAGGAATGAATTTCAAAACTAAAAAAGTATAAATAGAAACATATTTACTTCCTTAGTTAATACCCCTGTGTATAACTGATATCTTCAACATGCCTTCCACCTGCAAGAGAAGTTTTTTCTGTGCCTCATCTAAGGTTCCCACTTCTTCCTAATTGCATATCCAGGGATTCCCTAAAGTTTATGGGAATTGTGGAGTCAGGGGAAGGGGAATATTGCCTGGTTTGGTCTCTCCCTAAGTCCTGATAATGAGGAATAATGCCAGTGGCTTAGGATTCTGGCTTTGGAGAGCTGTGAGTAAAGGTAGAAGATGAGAGCAAACCCCGGCTTCTACAGCAGCCACAGGGACCAACGTGGTAACCTGCTCAGTGGAAGCAAATATTCAGGATGAAGAATAGGAAGTACTTTCACACCCCTAGTGATGTGTGGGGATATCCCTGGAGATTCCTATAGTTGAGTAAGCCAGGCCTGTGAGTTACAGCTGTTTCAAGTCCCGGTCCCTCCATAGGTGTTAAGCCATACAAATTAAGATTGTATTGCACTGTTCTGCTGGGTACTGCTTTGCTGCACACTAGCCATGAGATGTCTTATGCATGCTACATGCCAGGCATCTCCCCAGGAGGAACATGGGCTTAAGAACACAGAGGTGTTTCACAAGCCACAGAATCACCATCCTTAAAATTTGGCCCAGAACAGGATAGAGGCAAGGTCTACTCTTCCAATGACCACCACTAGAACCAGAGCAGAGGCCTGACATGGGGATTCATAGGGGAAAGGCAGCCCTTCCACAAAACGGTCTTGGGTTTTCATGTCCTTCCCAGCCAAAGACTGAAAGATCAATAGCTCTGGGGCTCAGTCTCCTAAGTTCACACCTACAGCCATCTGTTGGGTACTTACTATCGTTTCATAGAGCCAGAGTCACCATCTTACTCCCCTTCCTTCCCTCCTTCCTTCCCTCCAAGATTTATTTATTTGAATGGGGGAAGGATCAGAGGGAGAGGGAGAGAGACAATCTCAGGCAGACTCCCCACTGAGCATGGAGCCCTACACAGGGCTCTATCCCACAACCCTGGGATCATGACCTGAGCCAAAATCAAGAGTCAGACATCTAACTGAGCCACCCAGGGGCCCAAAGAGTCACCATCTTTCTAACTCCTTCTGTCTTCCCCATGTCATTATTCTCCTGGGTGACATCTCCCTTTTGAAAAATGAGGTGTCTTCCCTTACATTTGCCCTTTTAAGAGAAGCCACCTTAGTGATTGGCTGGTGATTTCCTGTCTCCATTTATATTATGATTTATTGTTAATTCATTTCCTAAAGAAAAGAAAGCAAGCCTTCAGTTTACTATCTGGCTATGTGCCCTTTTTCCTAGGGCTCACATTGTATCTTAAGCAAATTACTGATAGAAAAACTGGAAGCATGGCTACAAGGAAAACATCAAGAAGAGTCCCAGGCTTTTATAACAGAGGGCCCATTCTGTTGTCATGGTATTTTTGTAGTGAGGACTTAAGATTCTTCTGCTCCCTCTGGTCATAAACACCCTGGGTTGGGCCCAAGTACTCATTTCCTTTCCCCTGAAATATCCTAAGATGGAGTAGTGACCTAGCAGCGCTGTGGGGGTGGTTGACTTAAAAAGTACTATGCTGCTGTCTTAGCTTTTTACATTTTGTCAGAAATCAGCAGCAATGAATCTGATGCTATCCGTGGCTATTGGTTGCTTGTTTGTCTTAGTTCATAGCTTGAGCCATCCCTTTGTTTATTTTGCTTCTTTTTAAAAGGCCCTCTTTGTGATCTTAGGCACTGTAAGTAGATGGAGTGGAACCAGGAGTTAATGTGTAAGGTTTTTCATGTCTGGAGAGTTTCGTTTCAAGCTAACTTTGGGTCACATGTGCACCAAGTTCAGCTTTTGTTTGGATAGAATGCTTCAGCTTGGACAAAAAGAACAGGAAGTAGTACATTCCAGCCCCCAGGCAGCAGCTTCTGCTTGTCAAGACTTTCTTGACAATAAGGTCACAGACATTTAATAAGGGCGGCTCTGGGAAGTCATTTACAAATTATGCTAAGAGCAACAACAACAAAAAAGGTTTATTATTAAACTAGGAACTATATGAGCAGACTAGCAGAAACCGGTTGTAAAATGAGTTTACCACCAATCCAAGTATCAGGAGACTGTGCCAGTTAGAGAGAGAGACACACACTTCAG
The DNA here is from genome assembly GCA_004024625.1 of Mellivora capensis. NCBI lineage: Eukaryota > Metazoa > Chordata > Mammalia > Carnivora > Mustelidae > Mellivora > Mellivora capensis. The sequence goes on along the minus strand of PISX010000246.1, from coordinate 326,486 downwards.
GTGGGAAGGAAACCAAGGCCGGAATTGGAATCATCCTCCCTGCAAACCATCTCCTCGAGCCCAAACATGGAGGAGGAGAAATAACAAGTGCCTCCCAGGTTGTGAAGGTTGGCAACCAGGAGACAGAAAAGAAGAGTTGCTCTTCCTTACACAGTAAAGCACATTCATGTTCCAGCCATGCAGCAACAGCTGTCAGCGCCAGGTAGTGCTTTCAGAATAAGGAACCAAAGAAAGAGGCCAAAAAGCCGGGCTTCAGCTCCGCTGTTACAGATATACCTAATAAATGCACACATTCAGATTAGAGAAAAATGATCACTTCTGGTCTTTCCTCAAGTTGGTGCTTAACAATTTCTTGGAATTAAGAACCTGTTGCCTGTTTCTTTCATTCCATCTCTGAGGAGGTCCCCGCATACAGCGTGTAGGGATGCTCTCCTGGAGAATACACCCTGGATGGGCCTGACTGAACCGTGGGTTGCCATTCTCATGAGCCTTGACCCCGCTCCTGAATTCACAAGAGGCAGTGACAGCACTGGGGAGGAGAGGCAAATACCATCTAGTGTCTTTGATGGTGACTTTGTGGCCCATTTTCTCAGTTATGCCAGAGGATAGCCAGATGTCAACATCTTCAGAGAAATGGGATGGTGGATAATGTAAGCCCACTTCATCATCCTAAACTCCACAAAGAATCTAGAATCTGCGTGTACCTGAATCATGCATTCTAACCAGGACAAGAAATCATTCACAGGGTAAAAATGGAAACTGTCAAGTTCTACAAAGCACAGCTGTCTTGGAAGTTAATAAAGTCTTATTGATGTTCTCCCTCCCCCACTTAAGACAAGAAGGGATAGTCTGTCAAATGAGATCATTTATAGTCTCAAAGTTACCCAGGTCACCCTTTCGTTACTATGCTCAAAAGATGGTAGCCTATTCTTAAAGGCACACAATCTCCATCTAGCCTCCTAGCATGTTGCTTTGTTATTAGTAATGCCATTTGTGTTTGAGCTAGGAGGAAATCCAATGTCAAATGAAAGGGGTTTCTCCTTTTCATGAATTAGCCTTTCTTTTGCCATGCCATCAGAAAAGTGAGGACACTGCTAATTTCCCAAATCTTTTCCAGGCTGGCAATGAATGATTCAAGTAAATCACTGGATGCCTTTATCTCTGAGTGACTCATGCTATTGAGAGCCAGCTTTATGGGTTTGAAACCCAGCTAAGTTCTCAGTGCCTCCTTTGTCTTCTTATACAGCACAACTAGGTTTAAGGAAACTTAGTAGTTGTTCTTGAATTATCCAGCTTGTTATTAGATATATCCCATAAAATTTTATCTGCTTTCTTGATTGGATCTATTATGCCGGCATGATATTCTCTTTGCAATTCTGAAATACAATCTTGACATAATTTTGCAAAGTTATGACTATGCTATGGCTCCATAAGAAAAACATCTGTTTTGGTTTTTTTTAAGATTTTATTTTATTTACTTGACAGACAGAGATCACAAGTAGGCAGAGAGGCAGGCAGAGAGAGAGGAGGAAGCAGGCTCCCTGCTGAGCAGAGAGCCCGATTCGGGGCTCGGGCTCGATCCCAGGACCCTGGGATCATGACCTGAGCCGAAGGCAGAGGCTTTAACCCACTGAGCCACCCAGACGCCCCACATCTGTTTTTTTTTATAGGTTAACAAAAAATGAATTTGAATAAATGAATTATTTTTGTTAACCTATATATTTCTTCCTTCAGTAGCTGACTTGTGGAACATGTTTTGTTTTTAAAGGGAAAAAGGGGGGTGCCTGGGTGGCACCCCCTTTTTCCCTTTAAACAGTCTCTGCCTTCGGCTCAGGTCATGATCTCAGGGTCTGGGGATCAAGCCTGCATCTGGCTTTCTGCACAGCAGGGAGCCTGATTCCCCCTCTCTCTCTGCCTGCCTCTCTGCCTACTTGTGATCTCTGTCTGTCAAATAAATAAATAAAATCTTAAAAAAAAAAAAAGGAAAACTCATTTCTCATCTTATCTAACTGATTTCAAGATTATATAATGTGTAGGAAAGTATAATTAATTGCATTTGAATCTAATATTATAGATGATAATCTTCTATACAAAGACAAACTTGAGGAAATGGCAAAGATGGGATTTAGCCAGATGTTTTATTAAAATAAAAAGGCTAAAATCCAAAACATTTTCTCAAACAAGGTAAAGTCATCCCCACCTTTATTAGAAGAGAAAAAACAATCAATTTCATATTAAGAGTGTGTCCTTTATTAGAATGGTTAAAGGATTTGAACCCTTCAGTTTGGAGTTCCCAGTTAACAATAATTGTCTCCTAATTCAAGACTTGCTTCCTCTGAGTCAGTCTCTGAAGATGTAAGGATCCTGCAGATTTGAAATCAAACAGAAATTTCAAATGATCTTAAAGATCAGTGTCATCTTCTCATTAAGTAATATTCCTCATGTGTTTGATAAAATCATGTTTCAAGAGTGAACAAGCAATATGAAGTTAGTACTCCTCCAAACCTTTCATTTCATAGATCAATATCAAGTTCAACTGAAGAGCCATAAAGATAAGCGCTGTCAACTTGGTAAGCTGTTGTCACAAACACAAGGACTAACTTACCCAAACAGGTTTTATGATCCATGAAAGCCAAAGGCATTTCTTACCCCTCATTGTAAATAAAAATACTGTTGTTGCTTATTATCATAAAACAAATATCAAATATTAACATTTAAATATTGCTGACACTTGTCAAGCTCTCTTTCGAGACTCATAGTAATAAATGTACCGTTCATTCAAGAACTTGAAATGACGTATCCAACACTTTCAGTGTATAGCTTGTTAAAGCTAAAAATGTCCAAAATGCCTATAAGAGTCAAATTAAACAACCTTTACTTTAGCAAAAACGAATAAGGGATTTTAGAGTACTTAAGCTTAGACAAAAACAGACTTGTGTTTCATCTAAGTTTGGGTACTTACCAACCACATAACCTTAAGCAAGTTATTTATGCCCTCTAAACCTTAGTTTCCACATATTAAAAATGGGATAATGAAACTTACTTTGGAAGATTACTTTGCAGTTAAAGTAAGAGAACATTTATAAAACAATTACTACATGCTTGACACATGGTAGACATTTAAGTTGCTAGTAGAATTTTCTCTTTGTAGAATATATTATTGTTAATGAGATATTACCTGGTTATAGTGGTTGATGTTTTCAAACAAAGTATCTTTCTAAAAATAGAAATAAATTGCCCCCTGATAATACAGTAATTCAGATAGGAGAGCTAATAAAAAGTCAGCAGGAGTGGCATCACACCATTCAAAGATCTCCAGGAACCCAAGGATGGTGCTTGTGAGACTGAGGCCTTTTTTGTATGCTGCTGTTACCTCTCCGGGTGTGAAACAAGCTATTCACTTAAAGTGCTCCGCTTTTCTTATGCTCTGGCTTCTTTGCATAAAATGGACTTTACTGACCTATGGCCACCATGTAGCATCAGGGGTAACATAAGATGAGACACATGCACAAAGAAGAAAAAGGATAACGTGAGATGACAGCACTTTGGTCACTGAGGTTCTGCAAAACAGGATGTTCTTTCCACACCACCTCTTCCTCTCATTCACTGGGGATGATGAGTTACAGTACTTTGGGGCTTGGCAACTTATCATCCCAGAAGAAACTTGGCATGTCCATGAACCAGAACCCGGGTATGTGTTGAGCTTGCTTTTCCTTCTTTTTTTTTTTTTTTTTTTAAATAAACCATGGGTCTCCAGGGTGCTAGCAGAGAATATATAACTTTCTAAAGTCCTTGAAGAACTATGTGAGAAGGAAAACTTAAAACTACTATAAGAACTACTAGTATAAAGTTTCTTTTTAAGAGCTGTAATTGTTAAGGAATCTTAAATAGCACATGGGAAAAAATCATAAAGAACTCAAAGATCTAGCAATGATAAATCAAAAGATATTGGTATCCAAGAGTCTCAGGTAAGGCATACTTCAATATCCAGTCAACACTTGACCTTCATGCAGCCAAAAAACATTTGCTAAGTGGCTATTATGTACAAGGTACTATGGAACCCCTATGACATACACTAATATGAAGCAGTCTGTAGAGTCTATAGTTTAGCGATGGAGACAAACATTTTAAAAATGAATAATTTTATTTTATAATATCGCAAAGCACAGTAACTTTGGTGGGCATCGCATTATAGCACCACTAAGGAAGGGTACACAATCTTTCTTGGGAGATATCAGAGGAGGATTCTTGGCAGATATAACATGAGATCTGAGCTTTAAAGTTTGATTAGGAGATAGCCACTGGTAATGAAGGGAAGAAAAGTCATTCCAAGACTGGAGGCCACGCGAAAATTCTTAGAGGTGAGAAACAGCAGGTGGAAGGAACACTAAACAAATGGACATGGAAGTTCCGAGTATGGCAGAGAGTGGTAGGAACAGTGGGATGCAGTTTGCAGAGATCTTATTTTAATGTTAATTAAAATTAAAATTAATTTTAATCTTAAATGCTAGGAGCACCTGGGTGGCCCTGTACATTAAGCATCTGACTCTTGGTTTTGGCTTGGGTCCTGACCTTGGGGCTGTGATTTTGGGGTCATGAGGTCAAACCCTGCATCAGACTCTGCACTCAGTGCAGATTCTGCTTGAGACTCTCTCTCCCTCTGCCCCTTCCTGCCTCTCTCTTTCTCTCTCTCTCAGTCAAATATATAAAAAAGAATTTTAAAAAAGAAGGATTTTAAATGTATCGTGTGGTGAAGAGTTGAAGAGATTTATGTAGAGAACAATGAGAGTCACATTTTCATTTTATTTTCTTATATTAGGTTTTTATTTTAATTCCTGTATAATTAACATACAGTATTATATTAGTTTCAGGTGTATGATATAGTGATTCCACAATGTCATATATCACCCAGTGCTCATTGCAAGTTACTCCTTAAACTCTATCACCTATTTTACCCATCTTTCCCCCACCCCTTCCCCTCTGGTAACCATCAGATAGATCCTCCAGATAGTATTGTAGAGAATGGATTAAGGAGGAAGAGGAAACAATTAGAAAACTGTTGAATTGGTTCAAATAAGAGATGATAAAGATTAGAACTAAGATCATGATCGTAGGAATGAAGAAAGGGGAGTTATTTAAGAAGCATTTGGAGACCAATCTAGCCAGTCTGGACAACTAATAGGTAAGGGGTGCAAAGTAAACTTGTGGATTTTTAATTTGGGTGTTTGGCATTTTAGTGCAGACACTAAGGAAGGAGAATAATGTAAGAGGGGCCAATGGAAAAGGAAAGACAAAAATTCTTTTTGAGAAGCCAGTAAAGGTATAGGTGACAGCGACCAAGAGGAAACTGGATATGGAAATCTACAACTTGAGAGCTGAGACTGGATATCTATGTGGGGGTCATTAGCAAATAGCTATCAGTTAAATCAGATGGGCAGTTTGACTCAGGCGAAGCATCTAGTATGAGAAGCGCAGTATATGGAGGACATAACTCAGGACTATGGCAACATTGGTGTGGGTGGAAGAGGAAGTGCCAGGAAGAGGATAGTCATAATGACACAAGCAGCTAGATGGATATAGTTTGATGGCTTTTATAGAAAAAGAGAGCTTCAAGAAGTAATGAATGACCCACAGCATCAAATGTGGCAAAGGCGTAGCATGGTAAGACTGAAAGCTTCCACTGGATTTAGCAGTTGGTAAGATTTGGTGACCATGAGGAGAGCTGAGAAATCAATGGGAAGGAAGCAGGTAGAGAAAATCTTCTTTGGAGAAGTGTAAATTAGTGATGGTAGTCTAGGAAAACTGGGGGAAAGTGGCTATTTGCCTCCCAGTTATAAAAACTGGGATTCACTGGAACACACTCATAGGTCAAGAGGAACATAGAAAGATCTATTTTCTTTCATAAATAAGATTCAAAGATATTATAGATTTTAAAAATCTGAAAGCATTTTTAAAAACTCATTTAAAACCATAATTCCTTTCTTCCTAAATCTTTCATCTATATGCCTAGTGGCCTTCAATTTGGACTGACTGTGCTTTTCCTGACTTTTTCAGCCAACATTTCGGCTGGCACCACTAATAAGCAATGAATGCAAGCAACATAATGGCGAAGGAAATAGGAGGGGGGGATAACAAGGCCCTGAAAAATTCAGACTGGAAAATCACCTTCTGAAGGGGTCCTGGTTGGCTGGTCAGATCCTGAGTAATGCCAAGTTGGCTGTGCTTCTTTGAAATATATCCAAACTACAATCTCAAATGCTAAACACTGCAGAATCCTAAAAAGTCATGCTATAAAGTATGGGCTTGGTCCACTTAAAGGGTTATTATTTTCCAGAGAGAGGCCATAGTCTCTGTAAGTGGTAGCTTGAAAGCAATTAGTTAATTGTCTTACTTCCCAGCAGAAGATGACATCTAACAATTACCGTTTGGCTGCATACCTTTGAATGTCATCTCTTCTCTGTGAACACCCAGGGGTGGTGAAATCCAGGGCATTGTGACAACACCCCTGGGTGTGTTCTACTGACTTTGGCTAGACCCGTAGCTCTGCCCAGTTTCAGGTGGCACACTCCTTTTGATTATTAACCATGAAGATAATACCAATGCAAAATCAGCACAGAAAATAAAATGTAGTTTTGCTGCTTTGGGACACAGCCTTGAAGTGGAAAAACTTTACTGGGTCTATTTTTATAAGCTGCCTTAAATTCTTTTGGGGAAAAAGTAAAATATCCATAAACTCGAAAAATCTCAATAATGCTCAGCTGTGGCTTCAGAAATCATTCCATAACAAATTCAGTGACAAAACGCAAAGAGCACTATTCTCAAGACAGTCTATAACATAAGGCTGGAAATGTTGCTGTCCTGGTGGTTTCTAGAAATAAGTGGTAGCACTCAGATCTCTGTTTTGTTTTTGAAAAATAGTTCTAAAATTTAAGGATTCTAGTCAGAGTGGTGAAGATGAATTTAGATCAGGGAAGACACACACTAAATGCATTCTTGTGAGTATCAACACATCACCAAGGGACTTCCTTGTATTTCCCTTACCTGTCTAAACTATCCAGTTATATGAGGGAATTTCACCGTGTAGCCTGGCCTCCTTCCTAACATGACCCCTGCTAAGTCCTCTCGACTACTGTCCAGATGTCCTACATAACCTGAAATTAACCAGGATTTCTAGGAAATCACGATCTACATTTAAATCAACAAATTATCTTTACTCAAAGCTGTCAAGGTGACTGAGAAAAACCTCCAGGTGAACCCCCTAAAAAACATTCGAGTTGCTTCCTAAACTCTGATAATATGACTAAGTTGAGATGGAAGCTGCATCTTACTTGCTGTTCTGAGCCACTAGTTTCATAGCTGACAGTGGTAGCTGAGGTCCAGAAGAGTGCAATGAAATATTGGGCACTTGTTAAAGGTTTCAAAAGCTCATTCATTCCTGGGGATTTAATCTTCACTGTTTTGAAGTTCTGGGAGGATGCTGCAGTTTCTTGTGCTTAGTTTTGGAGCTACTTTGTTAAAAACCACCACTATTAAAACACTGAGTTTCATAACAAGTCACATTTGTTTTTGTTCATAGCCCAGGGGAAAAAAATCAATAAATAATAACTAAGAAGAGATAATTACACAAAAACTGTATTTGTCAAAATATTGACAAAATAAGAAACAGAAACACTGGTTTCTTCAGATCTCACATGTCCCTTTTCTAGAAAACTATAAAATATGTCCAAGATAAAAGATTTAACTCTAACATTTATAACACTGAAGATTAAATTTTACATATGATCAGGAATGTTAGAAACAAACTACCTTCTCCAATACTGAGATAGTAAGTTTTTGGAAATCAGGAGACACTTTTTTTCAGTTTCCAGAATCTAATTACATTGTTTGGTACATAGTGGATGCTAAAGTAAAACATTTTTAAATTATAAAATTGAAATAGATACACTCTTGCTTAAAGTCAGAGAGAATTAGAAAACAAAGGACCATTCTTAGAAGTTTTCTTTGGGAAGGTAAGAGATGAGTTGAATATTTTCTTGATGGTCCTTTCTTTGAAGTGGAGGAAAGAATAAATCTTCAACTGACTACCTGGAAAAAAACAACTTTATAATTTAGAAAATAATCTGAAGTTGGGATTCCTAATTTTTTTAAAGATTTTATTTATTTGACAGACAGAGATCACAACTAGGCAGAGAGGCAGGCAGAGAGAGAGGAGGAAGCAGGCCTCCTGCTGACCAGAGAGCCCAATGTGGGGCTTGATCCCAGGACCCTGGGATCATGACCTGAGCTGAAGGCAGAGACTTTAACCCACTGAGCCACCCAGGTGCCCTGGGATTCCTAACTTTTATTAAGAAACTATATTGTACTAAATGCATTGCCTATACAAATGTACCAGGGCCTACAGCCTATGTGTTAAAAATTAATAGGCCATATGGCACCTGTGCGTGCACACACACACATAGACACACACACACAACTAGCTGTGGCATGTTAAAGACTTGTCAAATCATTCTAATCCGTTATCTGCTCCCACTCTGGTGAACACCCATGTCCTTTCTCTTCTCCAAGCTACTAGCCCATCCTTATTCTATTATTTCAGTGACATCTCTCCTCCTACCTCAAAGCCCTCAAATCTAAGTCATTATATAACATGAAAAGATTGAACAAGTATAGGAGAGAATATGTAATTGACTGAATATATAGTTGTTGCTTTTCTTCAGCACTCAGAGCAAATTGAATAATACAAAAGAAAGAAATTTCTGGTCTCTGTTCACACTATTATTTCTAAATATGTGAAATTTCACTATGGTGCCAAACCATGCAATGACTAACCAATGAGAGGCCAATAAAACATGACAGATGCTATGGGATTAGGGAGCAGCAAAAGTCTGAGCACTTGTTTGGATGTGTCTGATGGTGACCTTTCGCTGTCAACCACCTATGCCTGTTAGTAGAGACCAGCATAAATACAACACTGTAGATTTTTTTTTTAAGATTTTATTTATTTATTTTGACAGAGAGAGATCACAAGTAGGCAGAGAGGCAGGCAGAGAGAGGGGGGGGGAAGCAGGCTCCCCACTGAGCAGAGAACCCGATGTGGGGCTCGATCCCAGGACTCTGGGATCATGACCTGAGCTGAAAGCAGAGGCTTTAACCCACTGAGCCACCAGGCGCCCCTGTAGATTTCTTTTTAAAGAATTTATTATTTGAGAAATAGTACTATATTCTTCCATATTGAAACATAAAAGGAGCTGTGAGAATAAAAGCTGAGATTTTCAGTTGCTCCCTTCAACACTCTATTTAATACTTGTGTAAAAGCTATTTTTAATACAAGAAGCCTGTTGATTGATGCCTTGAAGAAATAGGATGCCTGCGACAACCTTCTAATTGTTTGAAATAAGAGACTTTGATTTTGAGCACAAAAACTTCACTCTATCTAGAGGGGTAAGAAAACCTACTGGTTTCAAAAACCAGGTAGGAAGGTATTTTTATGTTGCTGCCTAAAAATGAATAATAGAGGGGAAGCTGTAGAGTATGGATAATGACATTCTGTTTTTTGCCTTCTCATAGAACTTAATTCAAGTTATTAACTTTATTAGTTCTTAATTATCTCCTGATAACAGATATTGAAGTCTTTTCCCTCTGTTAAACCACTTAGAGATCAATTAGATAGCCAATTGAAAAGGTGTCATGATAGATCTTTATGGACATAAAACGTATGGCCCATTTCTAAGAGGCTTCTCTTCTTCCTCCTTCTGGGTGGGCCTGGGTTCATCTGAAATATCAGGAGAGGAATTAGTTATAAAGGCAACATAAAAACACTTTCATTCTTGACCTTCCCCATTAGATTGTGACTCATTCGCCAAGTGTGATATTGTTGCTTCCTCTGAAAGTTTAGTGTCAGATGCAGAGTGCTCCCTTAGGTAGCAGATCCAGTATCCTGGACAACATGATTATATAAGTAGTATAATTATGACATATTTTATGTCACACCGAAAGATGCGTAAAATTATTCACAAAGCTCTGATAGTAGTATTAGCTATGATTGGAAGACTATGACTAACTCTGTTTTAAAATATTTTGTGGTAAATCTTAGCTTTTTTTTTTTTTTATTAAGGGAAAGGTGAAAACTGGGTTGAGTTTGAGAAAAAAATGAACAAAATTATAACCTGTGAAACCCTTTGGAAGGGACGACTATTTTTTTTTATTATTAGATAGCGAGAGATACAGTAAGAGAGGGAACACAAGCAAGGGGAGTGTGAGAGGCTTCCCGCCAAGCAGGGCGACCGATGCGGGGCTCCATCCCAGGACCCCGGGATCGTGACCGGACCGAAGGCAGATGCTTAACAGCTGAGCCACCCAGGCGCCCCAGGGACAACATTTTAAGTCATAACACTCAAATATATAGACCTGGCTAGATTCAAATATTAACTCCCTTATTATCTATGGGATAGATATCTCCTCCCCCCTCGTTATGATCTATGGCCTTAATTCTTCTTACTTCCATTTCCTCCTCTCTAAAATGGGATACTAATAGTATCCAACCTCAGAGTTGTAAGAAATGAGAGAACACTTGTCAGTTTAACCATTAGCAGTAACTAAAGTCACTTAATAGATGAGATTTCATGCTTATGGTGCCGTGTTTAATGAGCACATAGCAAGTGCTCCTTCGTTACTGTAGATGAGAGGACCGATGTGTTTTTTAGACGTACTGTACTGTGTTTTGTAACTTCCATAACCGTTATTTTAGTCTCACCTCGGATGTGAAGTGATAGGGCGCAGAGGCCAGTGAAGAGGAAGTGCAAAGAACAAAAGGAAAAATAAGATTGAAAATGATAAGAAATAAGTCCTCGTGAAAGGTACAGATAAATCCTGAACCTCAGGGGAATCTCAGGAGTGGGCCGGACCTTGTTAGCCTTGTAAATGAACTCTTCCTTTCACCCTGATGCTACATGGTAGCCTGCACTGACCTAGAGATCAAGGGAAATGCTAGGCCTTCGCCTCTCAAATGGCTGCTCTCCTCACATCCACACTTGTGAGAGTGCACGTCTCTGGAAAAATCACACGATTCTCACCGTCAACAAAGCACTTGAAATGCACACAGCACGTGAAATCGCCCTCACTATGGCCTTTAGTGCTAGCGGATAAATTAAAGGCAGCCCTTACGTTGGGCACTATCATCATAAGCTTTCAGAAGCACTTCCTGTTAATTACTGTTCATTCATTTCCAATCAATGTCTGCTAGGCAAAAGCCCCACTCAGGCATGACGTCTTGTAGAATATTTTCATGAACCATTTGCTGCCCCATCCGAACGCCAGACTCCCCATCTGACTTCCTACCCTGTGTCAAGCCTCTGTCTGCCACAGGGCCGCCGCGGCATTCCTGGGGAGACCCCCACAGAGGGCTGGCGGCTCCTCAGCAGGCCCCCAGCCCCAGCCCCTGAGCTTCTCCACCCCGGCACCCGCCCCGCCCCGCCCCCCGGGTGGCGCCCCTGCAGGGCAGTCCCCACGACGCCTCCTCTTCACAGAAACTTGGAGTCAAGTAAACAACGAGGACGGATAAAGGTTTCAAAGTGCCGGAGCCTGTCCCAGGCCTGTCCTCCCACGCGGTCGGGGGCTGGGAAACTGAACCTGGCGTCTGGCTTTCCCCGGAGACGCGACGCGCGTGCCCCGCGGTTGCCGGGCTCGCCGCCCCCACGTGACCCACACGTCAGCCCCGGCTTGGGGCGGCTTTCCGGGCGGAGCCCCGCCTCCTCGGGCCCTTTTTCTGCACCGCCTGGAGCACGCCGGAACCCGCAAGCCGGGGGCTGGTGCTGGGAAACGGCGGAGGTCACTGCTGAAGGGAGCTTGCCTGTCAGTGACTCAGCTTTAACAGCTTTCAGGGCACCGGGCTTTCTAATTCGCCTTTGTCGCACTGGCTGGAGGGCATAATGCTGCGATTCTTTTCCTTACAATGGCGAGGCCGTGCTCTGCTGGCTTACCCCTTTAGACCAGCCACAGTCGGTACACACTGAACTTTCTCCTCTGCCCTCAGAGTCTCAAGTTGCCAAAGCGATGTCCGCAAAGTAGTACAGGGGATGCAGTTTTAGCCACCGGAGACCTGGAAAGAGATGCCTACCTCTACGCCAGTTTTCCGGACACCCCACCCCCAAGCCCCGGCTTCCTAAGGGAGAGCCGCCCATCATTTTCTTAAGCTCTTCCATTACTTTAACAAATGACACCCCCTACCTCCCAACCCCACCCTTTTATCAGCTGTCACCCTCCAGGTTAGGAAGTTCCTTGTCCGAAGCCAAATTTCTGACTTGAAGTTGTTTGATTTACGATTTTGATTCATAGACAATAATAATAGTTGAGAAAAGAAGAATCTTAGGAAAATGTCATTCTTTTTTTTTTAATTGTTCAAATTTTTATTTTGATGCACATTATGAGAAAGTATCATTCTTTCACAGTTTCCTTTATAGTCTTTCCCCCTGCAAACTTACCGTATGTCAGCTTATAAATACCAGGTTAAATCCTTGCTTGCCTGAAAAAAGCTTCTGATCCACTCCGTGATCTTCTGAAAGGCCATACTGAGACCCTAATCCCAGAGGGCCCTCAACATTGTTCTTCACTCCAGACACCAATCTTTGAGTGCACAGCCAAACAGGGGTAAAAGGGGGAAAACTGCCTTACCCAAATTAGGCAAACAAGGTATCGTGGTAGCTCTTCTTTTTTTTTTCTTCTTCTTGATCCTTTGCATAATTGCAGTACTCTTCTGATTCACTTTGCCAGTCCAGACTTGGCTGCTAGCCTTGTAAATTGTTTTCATATAAATCTGGAAGTCAAGAGGTAAAGCTTTTAGCCTAAAACTCAACTTAATTCCTGTTGGACCAAAAGAGGACTTCGTAAAGACAAATAAAATGTGCACCTATCACTTTAATATCCGATTCCTAAAGAAAAGTTTGGTTTACTGTCCTCCCAGTTGATTCGGAAAGGAAGCCTTAACATTCTCCTTCAAGGTCATAGCTGTGTTGTCCTCGTTCGGGAGTTGCAAAATAGACTGGAGTCGGGGCAGGTGGTGAAAGATGAGGGGAACAAAGCTTCATTACTGTTTCCTAGTGGGCCGCTGCCCACCAACTGGAGGTCAAGAGAGTACAGAGAAGCAAAACTCACCTCCACCAGGGAATGGATGGAGGGGGGGGGAGAGAGATTCACCGTAGCAGAGTGGTGTATGTGCTGGCTGAGGAACATATACTCTGTTGTCTGTTAGTGATTGCTCAATTTGTTTACATGGTAACTCATTTATGCTGCTGTTCTTTGTTCTTTCCTGAAGATAAACTATCCAGCAGAGCAAATCTTTGTTCCTTATGAGCTCATCTGCTCCTGCAGTCTGCGCCACACCTGTAATTATAATTATGGCCTAGTGATTGGGGTGCTGTAATCCTTTCTAGTGAAACCAATTGTGAGTTCACCACCAGAGTTACTTAGCGAAGAGAGAATGCCTGGATTGATCGAACCAGCATCATTAGTCCCTTTCATTGCTTATTCTGGCTGCGTTAAGCCTTCTATTAAGATTCAGGTGATTAACATTTTTCAGTAATATAAAGTCATCCTTGCATTTTCAACGAAACTGTGATATTAATCAACTGAAAGTGGGACAGTCTGGACAAACATAATGAGCCGAGGCTTTCTGGGAAACAAAAAACAGCTGATACTGAGAAATAAAAGAATTAGTGATATCGCATCTCAGGTATAACATTGATGAAAGAAAGAGAATTCACATAGAATGATGTTGGTAAATCATCTGTAGGCTGTTTAGACCGTATCTTTATTGTGAGATGGGTATGCGTTTCAACACTAATGGACTCAGTGTGAGGCCAAACTATTTCTGCGGGAATAGTCCACTGTTAAGCAGGAGTGGCCTGTGGTTTGATGAATTCATTGTCCTTCAGATGAAAAAATTTAACACAGCATTTATTTGTTTCAATTATACTGAGACTTAGGGACATGCAGGCCTTGTTCTGAAGTAACAGAGTTCCTTTTTTTTTTTTTTTTTCTGAAGAGGCATTGTTTCTCTTTGGTATAGTGTTTTTTTTCCTAGATACTTGATAAGAAAAGGAATTTGTGATTATGAGTGTGTATGCCATTTGCAGTTATAACCTTTTCTCTCCCTGGCTTTAAAATAGGAGGAGTGGGTTTTGCAAACCCTGTAATGCAGATAAGACTGTTTTTCTTCTACAAGGTTTCATTTCTAAAATCTCAGACCAAATATTATAGCTTTCAATTGGTCTATTGTATTTCAGATAGACAAAGGATTTAGTCAACTGTAGTGGCATTTCAGCCTTTTAATCCTGTTGCAAATTACTGGATGTACCATGGGACTTTTCTCTGGTGTATCAAATAAAATTCAACTTGAGAAAATAGAAGAAACAAAATGGAAGCAAATAAGAATGGTCTAGGACAAAGATGATGAATTGGATTTATCCGTAGGTCCGTATTCATCTCATGAAAAGTGCTTTTGAATACAATGAGTGTGTTCCAAAAATCTATACTCATGAAAAAAACCTGGTTTTTAATAAAGAAGAATCCCAGAATTTTACAATTAGCAATGAATATTGCCTCCAGCAGGGGTTCTCAAAGTGTCATCCTTGGATAAGCGGCATCAACATCACTTAGGAACTTGTCAGAAATGCACATTCTCTATGCATTCTAATTCAGAAACGCTGGGGCTGGGGCCCCACAGTGCCTATTTTAACAAGCCCTTTGGGTGATTCTGTTGCCCACACGCTTAAATCAGTGTAATAGCCTCCTATCAAACCTGCTCAAGGGTTTGCTTCCCACAAATTATTCTCCACACTGTCTCCAGAATGTTCTTTAAAAATATTCATGTAATTATGTCAGCCCCCTCCTTAAAACTTTTTCCTAGTTCCCCACTGCTGTTGGGTCAGGATATTCATGTTCAAGGTTCTCCATCCTCTGGTCCCTAATTAGTTCTGTAGTTCCTCTCTCCCCATTTCCCTTGATCCACTCCACTGTCACCCCCACCTGCCAGGCCACATGCACACACAACCCGTACCTTCACAACTTGCACACCCACAAAGTTCCAGCCTTTCTGAACTCCTTGCAGTTCTGTATGATACTACTGACTTCTCATTCCCAGTCTCTATGTTGTTCCTCCTGAAATACCCTTATCCCTTCTTTCCCACCCGTTTCTTCCCACCTCTTTATCTAGAGGACTTGTTCTCAGTCTTCCAGGATTTGTGTTGGTTCTCACTCATCTCCTCTGGAGCGCTTTGCTTGAACATTCTCACCCACCCACACCTAGGCTAGATTTCTTTCCTAGTTCTGCCACAGAGCATTGTGTATGTTTCCATCCCTCACTTGTCATCTAGAATTACAGACTTACAATCACTTATCTTTTCTCCCCCTGACTAAACTATATGTTTCTGGATGGCAGTGACTCTCTCTTAAGGTCTTGATATCTCAACATCTCGGGTTTGGTTCATAATGAGCACTTAATAAATTTGTGTTGATTGAGTGAACGAATGAGTACCGTGGTACTGCAGATGGACAGAATTGGGTCCAGAGAAGAAAAGTCCACAATAGATTGGGACCACAATCTATTTTGTGGGATTAACACCCTGATCCACTGTTGCTCAATCCAGTGTCCATACCATGAAATCATACTGTTTTCAGACCAAAGGAAAAAGTTCAGATGCGAAAAGTTCAACTTTAACATAGTGGTGCTTTTTCTCCCCCCAGCTTTATTGCAGTTTAATCGAAAAATAAAATGTAAGATAGTTAAGTGTGTATTGTGGTGATTTGATACATTGCGAAAGGGTCCTCCATCTCATGACCACATCTGTCACCTCACACATTTATCTTTTCTGCGTGTGTCAGAACATTTACGTTCTTAGCGACTTTCAGTTGTGCAATGCCGTGTTATCAACTCCGGTAACTATGTTTCACGTCAGATCCTCAGAGCTTATGTATCTTATAGCTGAAAGTTTCTCCTCTTTTACCAATCTTTCCTTATTTTCCCCACCCCCTGCCTTCGCTCCCCTCGGCCCCCTGGCAACCAGTTTTTACTCCCTGTTGCCATGAGTTTGGCTTTTTAGAAATTCCACGAAGTAGTGATACCATGCAGTGTTTGTCTGTCTGTGGCTGGCTTACTTCACTTAGCACAATGCCCTCTCAGTGGCACTGTAACCGAAGTCATTTGTTAAGGCCAAACTTTGGGGAATTTAAAAATCCCCTCTCTCTTTGTCCTTTGGAAAGATTAAACATACTGTTACCATCGTAGATGTAAAACCCCCACAGGATTTTTTTCAGTATGTAAGTGCTATGCATGGGTTTGAGTGTGAGAGAAGATGGCAGACTTTTCCAATTCAGATTCAAACACTTCCTGCCTATTGAATCGGGTTCAGCTCATAATCTTACTCTGTACTTTTCAGAATGATCTAAGCATTAAATCTCTCTTGAGTTCAATGGGAGCACTATGCCCAGTCAGGCCACATGAACCAGAGTGAGAAAAAGGACTGTCCTACAATGAAGAATGGAGTTTTCAATTGTCCTTAGATGATGACATTAGAGATGTTATTAAAAGGAGGGATTCAATAAACCAGGCTTGTAAGTATGGATCTCAATTGGCCCTTTTAGACAGAGGCCCTTGTTAGAGATGACACTGTTTCTTTGATTCTCCCAGGACTTCTAAAAGACAGTGCACACTCTGCTTACGAAGGGTCAGGAAATCACTGGCTTTATTAAGATGTTAATGTGTCAGTAAACATGGTCACTAAGTAATTAAAAAGAATCCGAAACCCTTTCTAACAATGAACAGATGGCCAACTTGATTACAAAATTGTCAAACATTTGTTAACTATACATCTTGGTGCTGTACTAGGGCAGAGACAGAAATCAGTCAAATACATACTTTTTATTGAGTCTGCATTTCAATATACAGGAATCTGGCTCCAGAACTTACCAGCTGGGAAATATTACTTCACTTCCCAAGCCTCAGTTTCCTGGCCTATAGAATGGAGGTCTGTAAATGTCTATATCTTTCTTGGGATCTGAAGATTGGATAAGATCATCTCTGTGAAGAGGGAAACTTAGAACCTAGCTTGTTGGGCTCAGCAAATATAACCTATTAATGTCCAGACCCAGTGTACCAAATATATCATTGGAGGATATTGGATATCACTCATGCATATACACACACATACACATATCCTCCCCCATCCTTATTGAAACTCCAGTGGAAGTTCAGAGCAAGAGTCTGTCATGCGAGGGGGCTGTAATTTCCCTCTTCATCCAGGAAGTTCTGAGACACATTTGGGTGACAAATACATCTGAACACCCCTAAAATAAGACAAAATTACTACCAAGCAACATACACTCAGCACGTGAGAGAAATACAACTGAAAATATTTGAGGTTTTTTCTCTCCTTTCACCCACAGCTATCAAGAACAGAGCTTGGTCCTCTGTCTCCACACTTCCCTGGTTTTTGAGGTCCTGCACCTTTCTCTGCCACACACCTGTCCCTGCGTGCCGCTCTCACCAGATCTGTGTTCCCGGTCTCCATTCCAGGTTCCGGCTTCACTTCTCCTTCTCAGGTTTTACTTTCCATTTCCCTCCTGTTCCACTCTCCACACCCTCCTCTCACTAGCGAGATCTGTAGTGCTTTTGAAGAAAGCTACATTATATGTACTTCATGTTTTGCATGCATTGAAATGATTTGACTGATTGTCACTGGTGTGACCCCCAGCCAAAGAGGAGCCAAAGAGGGGTGAACCCAGCTCTCAGTGGAGTAGGGGACTTTCAAGGGGACTGGTTGGAACAAAAATATGAACTTAAAGGTGAGATTGTTGAAGTCTGAAATAATGCAGGACAACAACAGATTGAAATAGGTTTGTTTATTCTGTCCTAGAATTGGAGAATTCGTGCGTCTTTCTTGCTGCCTGAAGGGAATAGTTTTAATAAAACTAAAAGAGGCATAACATTGTAAACTTAGGCAACGAATTCCCCTGTAAGGTTTTACCAACTGGAAATGAAAATCACTGAAAAAGGGATTGGATAGGCTATGACTGGTAGAGCATATTAAATTTACCTCCTTTGACCAACCTCCATGCTGTTCTCAGGTTCAAATGATAAGTTACCTTTTTTTCAGAGCCGCCTTATCAGCTCTGAGAACACAGGGAACCCTGTATTTCATTTCCTGCATCTCTCTGGAGATGTAAGCTATAGTGAGCCCAGAGTCAGGGAGTGAAAATGTAACTTCAGATTTTAAGAGTGAAAGGACAGATCATCAAGGCTGAGGTGTGTAGTTGAAGTTATCGTCATTATTATTCTGTAGAAGTCCTCTGACCTGTCTCATCTTCCAGAATGCCGCATGCTTCACCTTCTGCCTCTGAGAGTCATGTCTGCTGGGTTGTTTGGCTACATTCTCTTAAGAAAGGTATCCATTCTGTTATGTAGGGATGATTACAAAACAACCCCAGCAATGTAGTGAATCCAAGGCATGACCCCTAAATTCCAGCAGTCACAGGTGACAGTGGTTTCGTAGTTGGCACACCCAACAGGTAAATACAGCTTTGTGTGTGGCCTCTGATGACTTTTTTCTCTTATGTACATGTGCATTCAGGCCAGAGGAGGAACTCACAGTGCCTTGTATTTTTTTGATCATCAATGTTAAATCCAGCATATACAGCCTTCTGTAGATACTTAAAGAAAAACTCTAGAGTCAGTATTTAGGAAGTTAACTGAGGTCCTGATTTTTTACTTCTTTGTCCTTCTCCATACCCCATTTTGTTAAGCAAAAAGGGTCATAGGTACACAGAAAAGCTGAATTGGGAATTTAGCAGATTACTAAGGTTCGTTGCTATTTTAAGTGATATATATGTTTATTAGATTTCAGAAATTTGCATTTATTAATTGTGATTACCCCCTTTGAAATGATTGAATTTGACATGTATTTTTTTTTAAGATTTTATTTATTTGACAGAGAGAGATCATAAGCAGGCAGAGAGAGAGAGAGAGAGGAGGAAGCAGGCTCCCTGCCAATGCGGGACTGGATCCCAGGACCCTGAGATCATGACCCCAGCTGAAGGTAGAGGCTTAACCCACTGAGCCACCCAGGCGCCCCAGACTTGTATTTTTTAACCACAAGTGTTATTTGAGTTTCTGGCTCCTCACCCGCCCCTGCCCTGAATGAATTCACTGTAGCTCTTTGGATTTTTTTGTTAGGGGGAGGTTGATTTGATAGTACAGAACAAAAAGACTATCAGGAGTATTGAAAGCTCCTTTACAAACCCTGCATAAAATGGATATGCTAAGGCACTTTAAGCTCTCTTGGATTTATTTAGTAGCTTCTCTCGAAAGAGTTAGAATAAATTGGGACTATGTTTATTTGAAAGAAGGAAGATTATGAGTTACTTAGATAGGAGTCACAGACTTAGATGTGTTGTTTTCCTTTTAAGTATTTAATTGAGACTACTGTGAAATTCATTTTTAAAAGGTTAAAATAAAATTTGCGAAGTGTAACAATAAAAACTGGATTTATAACTTGTGCCGGTGGCAGCGTGGGGCTGGGGGTCGAGGCCGGGGAAGACTGATCTCCTTCTCAGGAAAAAGCAACCCCTTCAAATGAAACATGAGCTATGCTGTGCTCAACAGATTAGGACTATATTTAGAAAGGAGGCAAAGCAAGATAAAGAGCTCAGATGGCAACACCCCATTTTTGCCTCCACACATTTTCCTTCCTGGGAAGCCTATGCAAAAGGATCAGTCCACCCAGAGATATGTTAAGGCTTCAGAGAGTTCCAGAACCCCCTTTGTAGACTTAGCAATTGAGCTCAGCATTTGAATTCAGTCATGGTGGACAACACACCTCCGGAGCTGGCTTGCAAGTTTGACCAAGACCTTTGAGTCAAAGTAGAGAGATAGGAAAAGACAATTATCTTAAAAGTAGCTATAATTTTGGTAGATATTCCAAAAGTTTGATTAGAGCCTAAATCCTAAATTAAAACATTTGTTTCCCAAATGCCTGAGGCAGTGTCATCAAAAAGCCTCCTCAGAAAAATGATGAGCATCATTATTCCCACAACTCCTTCAGCATACTAAGAGGCTTATAAGATTTCATCTTGGGGGCGCCTGGGTGTCTCAGTTCGTTAACCCTCTGACTCTTTTCATTTCGGCTCAGGTCATAATCTCAGGGTTGTGAGATCCAGCCCTGTGTTGGTCTCCTCACTGAGCACAGAGCCTGTGTAGGATTCTCTCTCCCTCTTCCTCTGCCCCTCCCCCTCCTCATATACACACTCTCTCTAAAAAAGAAAGAGAGAGAGAGAGAGAGAGAGAGAAAGAAAGAAAGAAAGAGAAAGAAGGAAAGAAAGAAAGAAAGAAAGAAAGAAAGGAAGAGAAAGAAAGAAAAATGATTTCACCTTAAAGTTGGTGGGACATAGAAGCCATTTTAGCGAAAAAAGCCAAGGTTAGCATTATGCCTGAGGTCCCACAGCTCAGTCCAAGGATTGTGCTCTCTCTTCAGATTCTTCTCTCCAAATTATTACAATGTTGATTTCCGTTGCCTTCTACATTTCCTTCCCAGCAACAATGTCCTCACCTACTCTGTGCCACGGGTGCATCTGGGGTGCCCCATTTCTTTTTCCTAGACTGTTCTCAGTGTCAGTGCTATCCTAAGGAGAAGTGGAACAAATTTCTAAGCAGTGAAAGAACTCAATCTTAACTGTTCTGTTATATGTATTTTTCTCTGGTTTCCAAAATGACAAGTGATGCCAATGAATTAGACAAAAAACTAAAGCCATCCCAAACCAAATACAATACATTGATATGATGATTATTAAAATTTTGATATGAGAGAGCTAGACCTGATGCCCTCTTATTTTTTCTATTAACGCTCTAGTGGAAACCACTTGGAGGAATCCTTTGGTTTCTTGGAGGAACACTAGAGGAATCTTAGTCTCAAAGGCTGGAAGTTCCAGGCCCTCTTCTGCAGGTAATAAAGGAGATATTTCAGAGCAGGTGGGTCCTGTGTCAGTTTCCATATGTAAACATTTAGGTAGCTCCTTTTCTATCCATAATCCATTCCATTGTCTGGTAGATTTGATAAAGATACAAAATGATGGATTTTTCAAGGTTGAGGCTAAAAGGTACCTCTGAAGTTTTAAAGAGTTATGATCCCTAGTCAATTTCTGAAGCTAATCTCCTAAGAAAGTTTTATGTTCATCTTAATCTTTGCATCTGCAAGAGAAACAAATGCATTTCACTGCATCAAATCACCTACCAAGGCTTTGAGGGCTGTTTCATTCCTATCATTTCAATAGGTGTATTTGAAACTCAGTGGCCTTCCAAGATTGAGAACTATTAGTTCTCAGATATCTTTATCTGATGTAACACATCATTAAAGAGAATGTATTCTATCCTTTATCTTTATTTTGGTATCAATTTCTTCTCAACCCCAACCCCTGAAGAGAAACGAGGCTGTGTGTTTAATAGTAGTCCTGAACTTAAGAACATAATATTTGAGGTTCTTTACATGCTATGAAGCATGGTCTTTGGGAATTCTCCACCCAAGTGCTATACAAACTTTCTGAACAAAACGGACCTTGATCCCACATGGTTTTTCACAATGCTTCCATTGATAACCTAAGATGCCAACCACCAAAGTGAATGTGGTGGTGATGTCATTGCTGATACAGTTCCACCAAATCACACACTTTAGTGAAGCAAGAAAAATCAGAGTTGCAACATCCTGGTGGAATAATGCATTGCAGCAGTAATAAGGAGACAAAAGAAGGCATGTAGGTGCTTTGGATCAGGAAGAAATGGTGAAAAATGGTACAAACTATACTAGTTGCCTTGGCAAGACAAGCAAAAAAATGGTTGCATCTTTTCGGATAAGGAGTATAGTTTTTACGCTCCTTATAAGGCAGAAATGCTAAGAATGAGGCTCCAAAGTCTACCCTGTAACGTGGCAGGAAAAAGAAGGCTATTATATCATACTCACTCTAGGAGCACCTGGGTGGCTCAGTGGGTTAAAGCCTCTGCCTTTGGCTCAGGTTATGATCTCAGGGTCCTGGGATCGAGCCCTGCATAGGGCTCTCTGCTCAGCGGGAAGCCTGCTTTCCTTTCTCTCTCTCTGCCTCCCTCTCTGCCTACTTGTGATCTCTGTCTCTCTGTCAAATAAATAAATAAAATCTTAAAAAAAAAAAGACATATCATACTCACTCTATATTGCATAAGAATGAAATTTGGGACATTCTCAGTTTATCAGCAATAACGTATAAGACAGCACCTATAACTCATGAAATGTTTCCCTAATTAAGGAACAGACTTTCCATCCCATACATCTACCTGAAATGGGTTTCAGAGTGTTGGACAAGCAGGGGCATTGCCAGAAGCACACATTTCTGAATTCAATAATTTCTTCTTATTTTAACCCTTAGATTTCTAAGCACAGGGTGGGGCAGTCTATGGTAATTTAATCAGAAGTTGGTAGAAAATACTAAATGCTACAAAGAATGGCAACTGCAGAGGTACCAGTGAGACCAGCACAGAAAGAGGACAACTCCCAAGAGCACTAAGTACATAGGAACCCAGGCTTCAAGACACCTCTTAACTTGACAATAGACAGTCATCACAGTAAGACCCTGGGTGTATAAAAAGTCAAAGACTTAAAATTCATCTGTCCAACAAATATAAATTGGATATCTACAGTACCATGATAAAGAATATGTAGTCCTTGCCATCAAGTTGCTAATTTATAGGCGGGAAGATACAGAAGTTGACGGGCATTTACAGTAGAGACCAGAGCAATGACTAAAATGGGATTGTAGAGCGCAAAGCATGGGCACCTCCCCTAGGAATGGCTTCCTGAATGAGATGAGGCTGCAGCCAGAGTTGGACTATGTGTTTAAATTAGGTGAAGGAGGAAGAGGGCAGGACATTCCAGGCGGAGATGGAGTAATCTATAGAAAGGCACAGAAGCAGAGAGACTTAGCAGTTCAGAATAGCAAGAGTGTAGGGGGCATCAGGAGACTGCAAGAAAAGTAAGGTGAGAGACTCGGGCATAGATCTGTCCATGATATCTTTTCCCATCTTCTTTTGCTTCCATATAGATTTGCTTGGCCTTGAAAGAACTGAATGTCTTCAAAATCAAACTTCTGTTTAGTATGTAAGTAGTATACTTCCTTTTAACATAAAAATAGAAAACAACAAACAATATGATTTCATTTTTGTAACTTTCAAAACTAGCAAATATAATGTGTGATATTAGAAATGAGGATATTGGAATCCTTTCACTATATATATATGTATCAAATAAAAAAATCAGGATATTGGTTACTCTTGGAGGGAGTAGTGTTTGGGAGAGGGTACAGGGTTGTGGGGGCTTCTGGGATGCTTAGTAAATGGCCTGTTTCTTGACCTGGGTGTCTATTACACAGATATGGTCACTTCGTAAAAATCTGTCGAGCTGTGTATTTATGATTTTGTACTTTCCATATGTAATATTGGAAAATTTTAAAAATGTTGGTTTTGTACTTATATACTATCAAGAATTAGAAAACGCTTTCTTAAAAAAAAAAGAAAACGCTTTCTTTTAAAAAAAATACCATTTATGCCTTACACCATGTACAAAAATTAACACAAAATGAATCAAAGATCTAAACATTAGAACTAAAAAAATAAAACTCTTAGAAGAAAACAGGAGAAAATCTTTATGGCATTGGATTTATTATACCAAATAATATGGCTTGTAAATTAGACTTCATCAAATTAAAAACTGTGCATCAAACGACACTATCTCAGGAGTAAAAAGACAATCCACAGAATAGGCAAAATATTTATAAATCATATATCTGATAAGGGATTAATATCCAAAATATATAAGGAACTCAGAGTTCAATAACAACAACAACAAAAAATCAACCCTATTTTTAAAAAGTGGGCAAAAGACTTGAACATCCATTTCTCCAAACAAGATGTACTAACGAGCAATAAACCCATAAAAAAGATGCTCACCATCATTAGTCACTAGGGAAATGCAAAGCAAAACCACAGTGAAATACCACTTCACATCCATTTAGAAGGCAATTATCAAACAACATCAACAGCAAAAATGTAAAATAACAAGTGTTGGTGAGCGTGTGGAGAAATTGGAACCCTCTTGTGTTGCCAGTGATAATGGAAAATAGTTGAGCTGCTTCAAGAAACAGTTTGATGGTTCCTCAGAAAGTTAAACATAGAATTACTATATGACTCAGCGTTCTACTCCTAGGTATATACCCAAGAGAACTGAAAGCAAGGACTGAGATTCATGAACCAATGTTCATAGCAGCATTATTTACAATGGGCAAAAGGTGGAAATAACCCAAACGCTCATCAACAGATGAATGGATCAAAAAATGTAGTATATTCATACAATGTCATATTATTGGTTAGTCAAGAACAGACGAAGCCCAGTGCCAGAGACACTCACAGACAGAGGATTCAGGGTAAGCATTAAGATTTCTTATAAAGCCAAAGAAATTGAGACAATGTAAGGTTCACACAAGAATGGACAAATAGGTCAACAGCTAATGCCCTATCATTGGCATAATGGGTATCAACAGAGCTCACTCCTCTACCTCACCTCCTTTAGGTTTCTGTTCAAATGCTATCTTAGAAGTGAGGACTCTTACATGAAATCACAATGTCTTCTCTCCCCACCCCACCACTCTTCTTATTTCCCTTTTTCAGTAAAGAGTTAGCCATCACAACTTAGAACCTTTTGACATACTATATATTTTACTGTGTATCTCTTTATCTTCTGTCTCCCTATGATAATATAAACTACACAAAGTCAGGGATTTCTTACTGCTGTTCACTGCTGTGTCATCAGAGTATAGAACACTACATATTATACAATTAGTGGTCGGTATATTTTTTTAATGTAAATGGGTACAAGAAATACCCAGAAACAGACTAATACATATAAAGACAACTGATTTATGAACAAATTGGCAATACAGGTAAGTGGGGAAAGGATTCAATAAAGACATTTTATTTCCTTTACCCAGCTTCTCTCATTCCAAAATTTCCCTAGCATTGAAAGAGCTGAATTCCTACAAATCAGATTTCTTTTGGTCTCTAACCCTATAATATCATATCTAACCCTATAATATTTCTTTTGGATTCTAACCCTATAATATCTTTCCTTATAATATCAAAAAGATGTAAAGCTCTAGAACAAAGTGGGACAATTAGTTAGAGGTCTCCATAGAGATTTAAAAATTGATCCCTTCCTTTCATCATACTTAAAAATCAATTCCAGGGACACCTGGGTGGCTCAGTCAGTGAAGTGTCTGTTTTTGGCTCAGGTCATGATCCCAGAGTCCTGGGATCAAGTCCCACAACAGGCCCCCTGGTGAGCAGGGAGCCTGCTTTTCTCTCTCCTTCTGCTGCTCACTCTGCTTCTGTTCTCTCACTCTCTCTGTCAAATAAATAAATAAAATCTTTAAAAAAAAATCAATTCCAATGGATTAATTACTTAGAAGTGAAAGTGAAAAGTTTAGAATAAAAAAAAACAGAATTTATTTTAAAGTTCCAGTTAAGGAAAAATTTCCTAAAGATGACAGAAAAAATACAAGTTACAAAGTATCTGATTGATAATTCTGACTACATTAAAATTAGCAGCATCTATTCATAATGTATTGCATTTAAAAAAGGAAAAATACAAGTCACAAAGCAGCAGAAAATATTTATAAATACATAACCCACAGAGGAATAAAATCCAGACTGTTTAAAGAAAATCTACAATCAATAGAAAAAGATGAATAATGCAATAGGAAACTGGGCAAAAAAATGAGTAACTTTGTTAGAAATCAAAGACATGCAAATTAAAATCACAAGGAAATACCCCCCCCTTTTTTTAACCTTTTTGGTCAAATTTTTTGAAAATTGGAAAATATCAAGTTTTGACAAGGTTGGAGCAGCAGAGCTCTTACACATTGCTTGAGGGTTGGTAATTGTTACTACTTTGGAAAAAATACCTTCTGACTCAGCAATTTCATTCTTAGGTATATAACCTAGAAAAACCATTGCACATGTACATCTGGAAACATGTGTAAGAATGCTCTATAGAAGTTTTGTCCACAAAAACAAAATGCTGAAAGCAACTTAAACATGCATTCCTCATAGAGTGGAAAGTGAATTTTACTGGAGTTATGCAAGGGAAAATTATACCACAATGCAAAGGGAAGACCCACACTTTATGTGTCAGCATGGATGAACCTAGAAACATAATGCTGAGTGAAGGGAGCAAATCACGGAAGAGAAACTGTGAATCCATTTATATAATGTTCAGATCCAGGCAGATGTAATTCTCTAGAGATGGAGAAAGGTGAGCAAGAAAAGCAAAGAATTGTTAAAAGAAGAATGAGTGAATAAGCATATAATTGTTATCCCTGGCTGAGGGAAGCAGTAGAGCTATGAAGACATTCTTTCTCTTTGGGGATTTAAAAAAAAAAAAAAATTACTAAATTCTCTTCCCTTGGCAACATTTCTCTCCATAAAATACCAACACAAAACAAAAACACGTTTTAATTTCTGACATTTTTGAGGTTTTTGTGAGATACCTTTCACAACATGGGGTGCTCCAAACTCTTCAAAATTAAACTTATCCAAACATGGTCAGTGATATAGCAGGACTCAATGAACTCAGGGTCTCCGTGTGTTTAGAGTAAAATGGTTTTGCTTTCCTTCAAAATGGTAATTGTGTAATAGTTGCTTGTAAAGGAAATTGATGTGATCATGTCTGGCTGGCAGGAAATTAAGCAGGTAAGTGATCAGACCATTATACACAAGCTTTCATGGACCAGCAGCTGGATACCTATCTCTGTGTGTCATGAGCCTCCATTTTGCTGCACAGATTCTGGATTTTGTCTTTCTACCATTTTCATATCATCTTCATACATTGTTTTAATTATTTTAAAGTATTTAAGTTATTTTAAAATGTTAAAATAATTATTAAAAACACCTTAAGCAAGGAAAGAAATGTAGGACTTTTAAGCTTTTATTGGCCAAAAGGTGCTAAATAACCAGAGCAAAGAATTTTCCATTAACTGTAACAACAACCAAAGCACTTTTTAGAAATTTTATTAGGGATAATAAATCTGTAATTACAGGACAAATTTTTAGCCATTAATTCTTATAGAAGGATATATTGTCTCTTTTTCTGTATTTGAAAAGGGAAAAATTTCAATCTATAAAAGCATTAAAGTCATCACTGAAGCTCCATAAAACCAAGGGAGCACAATTTTCATATCTTTAAGTCATAAACTTAAAACTTCACTAGATATTTGTATTGAGATGGACGTTAATGCAAACTTAAATCACTATAACATTCTAATATGTCACCTCTCAGATATAAAAAAAATCAATCTCAGCACACACTTATTGTATGTAGGTTTGGGGGATTAAAATTACTCTTTTGGGTATACAAAAAGGAAGGTTTAAGAGGTCTTTGGGAAGCTGTATTATGGGATGAATTCCAAAAGGCTTGTATGCAGTTTCCTTTTGCTACCATCTAGCTGTGAGATATTTCATAAGTAATTTTGCTTTTTTAGGTCTCAGTTTTTTTGTATAGATTCTCTCTTATGGTTGCTTCCATTCTAATATGAGATGCTAAATTCTTAATTTTGTCTTTACTCTTAACAAAAAGATGGATTCCTTAGGGAGATAGTGGAAGTATTTGGGGAAGGAATTGTAGGACTGAATCGTTAGTGTCTGCCCTGGAAATCCTGACTTCCTAGGATGCCTAACGTCCAGCATCTTATGTAGAGTAGGTACTCCACAGTAATTCTAAATAAATAAGTAAATGAATGAATGAATGAATAGCTTAAGCTCAGGAAAGCTATCAAAGCTTGTCATTTAACTAAAATTTTTTTCCTTCATTAAAATATCATAGCAAATTCTATGTATGAGTTTTAAATTATCTGATTTTCCTTGGGGAATTTTTTTCTTAACCTCTTACCTTTCTGAACCTTCTTAGCCTACTTACAGACTAATATTGTAAAGAACCACAGTTTAGAAACTGAGAGCACGTATTTACTTTTTTTTAAAATTTCTTTTCAGCGTAACAGAATTCATAGTTTTTGCACCACACCCAGTGCTCCATGCAATGCGTGCCCTCCATAATACCCACATGTATTTACTTTTCATATTAGCATTTTATTGGCCAATTGACACGACTTCAACCCACTCACTTAAGAATCTTGAGTACGTTGGGACGCCTGGGTGGCTCAGATGGTTAAGCGGCTGCCTTCGGCTCAGGTCATGATCCCAACGTCGTGGGATCCAGTCCCACATGGGGCTCCTTGCTCGGCGGGCAGCCTGCTTCTCCCTCTGCCTCTGCCTGCCACTCTGTCTGCCGGTGCTCGCTCTCTCTCTCTCTCTCTCTCTGACAAATAAATAAATAAAATCTTTAAAAAAAAAAAGAATATTGAGCATGTTAATTCTCCATATTGGATCTCTGGCTCTTTGGAAAAGGAATAACAACATTGACCTGTTTTGAGCAGGAAAACAGCGGACATTGACAGTGAGCCTGTGGAAGGCTAATCTTTAATATTAATCAGGGAGAGATATTTACTTGGTTGCTTCCTCTGGGGAAAACTTCTGGAAATGAAACAGTAACAACTAAGAAATACAGTTTTTTCCCTTCCATGTTGCCAAGCTTTGTTTGTTTGGGGTAGTCATTGTTTGCTGTGGGTTTTTTTCCTTCTCTATTTTTTTTTTTGTTGTTGTGGAGGCTTATTATCTTTGTGGGGTATCTGCAAGGTAGTGTACCCTTCAGTGTCAAGATTTTATTCATGATTCATCAAAGGAAATAATGAGGAGGTGAGAAAATTTAAAGTTCAGAGCCAGGTTCTTTGTGGAAACATATTTAGCACTGAATCTTGTTTTTTTCTTTTCCTTTTGTCAGGAGACACTGAATATTTCTGGATAGTTACTGTGAAATATTAGATTAGACACTTTTTAAAGTCATCATTACAAAGCTAGGAAAATATTATATTAAAAAATATAATTATTATGAATATCATATCTAGTTTTAATAAAAATGAGCCATAAAACCAGCATGTTTCCTTTTCCCTACAGGTTTTACTGACCATGGTAATTAATCTTAACATCTGTTAAGGTCACTTGCCTTGTGAAATAATAAATTATCAAATAGCAGGGCCATAAAAGAGTGATGATTGCCTGTACGCGGTGCACCATATGGCCCAATTCAGTACCAATATAGGGAACGCCACGTGCTTGGTAAACAACAGGCATAATATGACCTGTGTTAACAAGAGTGGGTTTCTAACAAGCAGTGGAAGTACAAAGTCATATAATGATAAATTTTGGCCTCACCGAGATGGAGCTAATATCATTAGCCGTTTATTGCAAAGGAACTTAAATCTTTTCAAATTAAACTCATGATGGATTTTAATCACTTGGTTAATGTTGGTAAATGATTATGCCTCCAGCCATTACGATAATGATCGTTATTAGCAAGAGTCTGTTTTTACAATGTTTCTAATGTTTAAAATTAATCTAGAAGTCAAGAGCCATTAAATCATTTCACCTGCAGCTGAATTTAAAAGATGCACATATTTAAATCTGTAATTTAAAAACAAAACTAAGGCAATGGAAAAATACACGAGAAAACCTATTAGCTACAGCGCCACCATGTGACCAACATTAAATTTCCTCCAGGAGCAAAAGAGCAAATATACCAAGAAAACAGGTTTGTGCAGGAAAGAGACTCCACAGTTAGGAACTTCAGATGGATGCTGGTCATTGACCAACAGTGGACCTCAAAACTGAGAAGTCAACCTCTATCTCTCTAGAATTATAAGCTTCAAGATCCTGGGAAACCTCAGTGGGAATCAGCAGTGAGTTGCTAGAGAGTCTGCAATTTGCCCAATTCAAGTCACAGATAGAGATTAGCCTTTAAACAGGAGCTACATTTCCAAAAGTAAGAGAAAAAAATGGGTGTTGGAGTCATGTGAAAGAGTTGACCATTATGACACAGAGTCATCTTCGAGCACAAGAATAAAGTGTGAACAAAAGGGAAATTTATAGTACACAACTTTTGAATCATAATCATATCTCCTGTAATCTGAGAAGTCTGTTATCTTCTCTAGGTGTTAGGTTTCACACCTATAAAGTGCTGGAATGAGACTAGATGATTTCTAAGTCACTTACCAGGTTAAATATCCTATGGCAAGAATCACTTCAAGACATGTGGCTCAACAAATGTTATGTAAAACTATGCACATAAATTCTTGTACAGGATGAAATTATTCTCTAATAGTCTAATAATATATAAACTGAAGCAAAACACTAAGGGGTCTTAAAGAAGAAAAAAAAGGGGAAAATAGAAACATTTTATAAATCCAGAAAAAATTAATTCAGAAATTTCCATTGCCTTCAGAAATAATTCTTAGTAATGTTTAGAACATTTATTTATTCATTCATTTATCAAGTGTATCTTGATTTCCAGCAATGTGCCAGGCATGGTGCTAAGTTTTAGGGATAACAACATAGCATAGAAACTCTTCTCCCAGATAAGAAGGTATCACTGATAGAAGGAACTCAAAACTAATTACCCATGACTAAAGGAGATATGGCTTGAAAAAAAATGAAAAATTAGATTCGTGTCCAAGGAATAAGACTGTTTTCAGTCTATAGACTAAAGTATCTGGTCCCACCCTTATGAGGTAGCCCTGGAAATGCTGTTTTAATTCTTAAGCCAAGGATCTTGAAAACAAACCAACCAACCAACCATCCAACCAACCAACCAACAAACAAAAGTGACTAAGGGAATGACGAGTTTTAGTGACTAATGGAAGCACTTAAGAGGAACTAAATATAAACCATCTAACTATATAGACTGACTAAACTGAGTCTAAAAATAGAGAATCAATGAGGGGGTGGTATTGTTTTCCAGTGCACAAAGTGATAATCATGGGAGTGAACAGTAAGAGGAGTTAGGAAGTGGAAAATTTAGACGGTATCAGGAAAAAAGCTTCCTGTCAGAGAAAATCATTAGCT
This sequence comes from Mellivora capensis, assembly GCA_004024625.1. Taxonomy (NCBI): domain Eukaryota; kingdom Metazoa; phylum Chordata; class Mammalia; order Carnivora; family Mustelidae; genus Mellivora; species Mellivora capensis. The sequence continues at coordinate 295,417 of PISX010000246.1, read as the reverse complement.
TAATACGACCACTCAGGGGAAGTGTTAGAAGTTCCACTTGTTGGTCTGTTGGGAGCCCACTGACTGGAGCTCCGTCTTGTTAGGATCCCATTAGAACAATGGGCTGCTACGCCCCTGCCTCTCTGCAAACGCTAAAGATAGGAGTAGAAAATCATGAAGAGGGAGGGGCAGGGGGAAAATGTGTGCTAAGGGGAATATGGACAAGCATTATGGAATTTTTCAAAATTATAAACCATTCAATTAAACCACTTTCCCCCTTCACCTGTTGTTTCTCTTGTTGGTTTGAATCAAAGGGGTAAAACAGGCCCCTATTCTACTTCCCTGATGAGACAACTGGATCCAGGTCCTTAATGCCACTAACTAGACATAATACAGGAAATGTTATTTAAAAGAAGTCAGCACTTGCCATGTATAACAATTCAAATTCCTGGTTGTCTCTCTCCTGTCCTGAAAATAAAGAAATCATCCAGAAAAAGTCACCTGGCCAAGGTGAGTTAGTTCGAGAGCATTCAATTTGGCTGATTTCTTCTGACTTGCCTACACTCTCAGGTTCCAGGGAATCAGAATGTCTCCAGATCTTGTTGGACAGGTGCAAACTCTCAATCAGACCATACTTGCCTCTAATTTGATCATGCCAGAGCGGCACAGACTTAATTATCTTCTATTGCCTTTTTAAAAGGGCAGGAAACAAAAAAGCTCTGTTGTTTCAACAACTGCCCTTTGGGTTCTGTGCTGAGGCACCTCTGCTTGGCTTCCATTCCCAGCTTGGGGGTTGGAGCCCAGTTGTGTTTTTCTCATAACTTCTGCCTTGTGGTTTGGTCCTTGGCTCTTTTAGCTACTTACGTGACTTCTGACTTTAACCATCTGCCATGTTCTTAGACTGACAACTTGCTGCGCTGATTTTGGTTTCCTGGCTTTTTTTTTTTAACCTTCTCTAGACCTAGGCTATGACCTTGATGTTGATTTGTAGAACTTCATCCTAATCTTTGCTTTGATTTATGGGGTAATTAAAAAAAAATGTTTCAGGATGAATCTGCTCAGATCTGCTGGAACAGAAACTCTTTCTAGTTTTCAGACCTGTGCTTAAGTACTTGTCCTATAAAAACAAGCCATTTTTCTTTTGTCTTTCCAAGTATGAAGGAATCATTACAGTAGCTATCACTGCTGAAGGGAGAGAATATAGTTTAAATGATCATTTAAGCTAGAAGCTATTAGTTATTATTAGTCACTTTTATTAAGGGCTTTTTTTTTTACTACGTACATTTTTTTAACCCAAAGAATTGAGATAGTGGCTTTTTGTTTGTTTGTTTGTTTCAGTAGGAATAGTGAAAAATATAAGTTCTAGAATAATCATATAACTGATATATCCAGTTGGTTTATAGAGCCTTATGCACCACAGCTTATTATGTGTACTCTGTAATTTTCTTGCATAGGTCAATTATTGTTATTTCTTTTAAGTACAGCTGGCATTCACATTTTTCCTCCCTCCATAATTTAGAAATTTTGATCAACAGACAGGTAAATAGATGGTCTTTCTTGATGAGTTATAATTAAAGTACCAAACACTTACTTATGTCAGGAAATAGAGTATCTTAAAATATACTTACGCATACGTCTCAAGTGGACCCATGGGACTTCAGTAGTAGAAAGTACTTATGATAGAAAATTGCAATTCTAAACTATGGTGGAGTACAAATTTTAAACCCCAATACTTGCTAACACTATGCCACAATTTACAAGGATTCTCTGATTTGCAAACATATCAACGAATTCTCCCCTTATTCTCAGCTGTTTTCAGAGAGTAAATTGGTAAGAATAGTGACAGTTAACACAATTACCTAATCTCTCCTTGGTAATCTCTTTAATTCTCAGAGTATGTGGCTGGGCTGTGGAAAATATAATGACTTCTCTACCCATCCATGCTTTCCTACCTGTAACTATCTGACATGGCCTTCCAGGCCACATGAGTTTTGGAATTCTGTCTAATCCAGTAATTTTGCTCCCAAGGTATAAGCCATAGATCAGAGGTCAGTGTAATCATTTGGAACTGCACGAAACTAGAAAGAACATTACTCCTCTCTAAATCACCGTGCTATGCTTTTGTTGTTGTTGTTGTAGCTTTATTTATCTATTCTTACTCCATTAACTTCTAAATAATTGCCAAATTCCTGAAGCTTTATAAGTCTAGGTGTTTGGCGATGTAAGATTCCTTACTTCATCCTTTTTCAAGATTGTTATTTCTATTCTTGGTCTTTTGCCTGTCCATATATGATTTAGATTCGTTGTCAATTTCCACCAAAACAAAGGTGAAACTTTTTTGGAATTCCATTAAATAGATAGACTAATTAAAGTACATTTTATATCATTACAATATTAAATCTTCCAGAAAGAAAACTTCTCCATCTAAATCATCATGCTACGCATTTTTATATATATAAAGCAATAAAGAGATTTTAGTATGTAAATATCAGATCCTAAATCTGAATCTTATGAATTTCAGGAGTTAAGGGGTAATGATATCAAGGTTTGTTAATGATATCTGTTTAAATCACATGTAATTACCATTTTATAGACTAAAAGGGTCAAATGTTGGTGGCTTCAGAGGTGTAACTACATAAAATCAGAGCATAATAAAAAAAATTTCATTGAACACAACTATGTGCTAGACATTTTATTAGACACATATATTTTCTAAGATTCTATCTATTTATTTGACAGAGAGAGAGATCACAAGTAGGCAGAGAGGCAGGCGTGGGTGGGGGGAAGCAGGCTCCCCGCTGAGCAGAGAGCCCAATGTGGGGCTCGATTCCAGGACCCTGAGATGATCACCTGAGCTGAAGACAGAGGCTTACCCCACTGAGCCATCCAGGCACTCCATTAGACACACATTTTTATTATATTGGAGCTTCACAAACCCCTGCAAGGTAGGTAGTTTATTATTCCTATTTATAGTAGAGAGAATGATGTTATCTGACAAAGTTGACATTGCCATTAGGTTTTGCATTAAACCTACGTCCCTCTCATTGTGCACTCCTTTTTTCTTAGATTATTTCAGAGTTGATCTCTCTACTTATCCCCCAACTAGTATATGAATCCTATCTAAAATATTCCTAAAATTTAGTCAAGTAAGCTCTTGTTAGATCCATCAACATGTAACCCTCCACTGAACACTCACTACCTTTAGATACAACCCATTCCAATTTTGTATAACTTTGTTATAAAAGCTTTATTTCTGTTGAATCCAAATCTGCCTCCCTGTAATTTCTACTTCCTGTTTCTGCTGAAACTACTCAGAACAAGTCTAGCTGCACGTGCAAATAGCAGTCTTTGAAATATATGAAGGTAACTGTGTTGTGCCATGCTTCAACATCCCTAATTCTTAAAAACATTTTTATATCACAGAAATAGTTGATTTTCCAATCATGGTTTGTTTAATTAGTTAAAAAAAATGACAATGATGTCCCCTTATTCCTGGGGGAATATTTCAGTTACCTGCTTTTCTGGATGAAGTATTTTGTAGGAAAATAATGAGGAAAACATCCATGCAAGCAGGGATTGGGTTTTGTACATTTGCTTTTTTAAACATTGAGCAAAAATGTAAGTGTGCCTGCAAATAAGATATTCCTGAATGCTGCCAAGTTTGGCATCTTGGAATACGATATGTGTTCATCCTGTTTATTGATTAGAATTACAGTTCTAGTTGTTGAGGGATCGAATAAATGTAAAAGATGAGGGTAAGAACAGAAAATACATAACTTGTATGGTACAGCATGAACAACATCGTCTTGAAAAGGCTTCTTAAGACTTGTTTCATATTTAGGGCATATGGTGTATATAGGTCTGGGATTGAGGAAATCATTTAGTTTGAGGTCAAATTATGACATAGTTTGATGGGGGGCAAGCTGAACATGGACAATGACAAGGGTGGTCTTAAAAGATAATGGGGAGAAAGAACTTTGCCAATGGACAGAGCTGAAAGCATGGCACCTTACTATCCTTTTAATGTACAAGAGGAAGTGGCCCAAGTGGATCATTAGATTGCTTGGTGATAGCCAACTGTCAGTGGCTTAGAAGGAAAAGGACTAGAAAATTAAAGGGAAGGAGATGTGAGGAATGGCATGTGAATGAGACATATGAAAGTGGGCAAAAGTGTGAAATTTTTGTATTACATGTTAATGGCCACCAGAAAACATCTATCGTGGAGAAGGCATTGAACAACCAAGTGAATAAAGTGACTTGTCTGGTTGATATTAGACCATTGTTTGTCGCTGGCCACTCCATAAACCAATACATGGGTCCATGAGTGGAGGGGCCACCATGGTAGTGGAGGAGGCTATATATGAGCCCACTAACATGGACTCCCATTTAACAGGCCAATGTGAAAAAATTACTAAGACAAATAAATTAAATAAATAAATGTGTGACTATGGCTACACTGGTCTCCTTTTATCCTAGAAAGGCCAGTGGTTCATTATCATAGGGATAGATACTTATTCCAAGTATAGGTTTGCCTTTTCTGCCTTCAGAGTCTCAGCCAGCCCTGATTTGTAGGGACTTACAGAATGCCTTGATTCACAGCCATGGGTACTAGACAACATAGCATCCAACCAGGGGTACCACTTCAATGTAAAAGACATAGGATATGACCATAGGATCTACTGGTCTTATCGTATACCACACTAACCAGAAGTAGCCAGCCTTAGAGAGAACTGAACAACCTTCTCAAGGCACAGCTGAAGCTTTAGCTCAGAGACAGTTCTCTGTAAGGGCAGGGTTCTGGGAGCACCTGGATGGCTCAGTCGTTAAGTGTCTGCCTTCAGCTCAGGTCCTGATTTCAGGGTCCTGGGATCAAGCTTGCTCAATCTTTGCTCAGTGGGGAGCCTGCTTCTCCTTCTGCCTGCTGCTCCCCCTGCTTGTGCTCTCCTGCTCGCTCTCTCTCTCTCTCAAATAAGTAAAATCTTAAAAAGGCTTGGGGTTGGGGGGGGGGATAGTGTTCTATCCTTCAGGTTGCAGTGTATGCACTAATTCAAAAACTTCTTCATGGTTCTCTATTCCCAGTAGGAAGAATGTGTGGATCTTGGAACCAAGGACTAGAAAATTGATTGATTTACCATCCCTCCAAGTAATGCACAGGGAACTTTGTGTTTCCAACAACTAGAAACTCTGCAAGGTTAAGGATGTATTTACTTAAAGTTATGTCTGCTACCAGGGTGCTATGGACCAGCAAGCTAGAAGAAGAGTGACCACGGCAGGTCACTGATAGGGTGATATACCTTGATCAACAGGAGGAGGTAGAGGAACTGTTTGTTACATGATAGAGTCAGGGAGGAATATGTGTGGAACCCAGGTGATCCATTTGGGCACTAACAAATACTTCTTGCCCCCCCCATACTGGTTAACATTGCTGTAATGTGCAGCAACCTGGCCTGAAAAACATGATGGCCAATGGCCAGAACATTTAAGGAATACAGATTTAGATAACACTACTAGGTAAGGCACTTAAACATTACAAGATGGTAGCTGAGGGGGAGGGGAATTTAGAAAGCATAATGGAGGGGTAGGAAAATGAATACCAGTTACAGCCTTGAGATTAACTGCCATGATGAGAACACTGATATATCCCATTAACTTCTCTGTTTCTCCTAATAAATAGAGGGCCATGGAAACCATGGAGGAACTTTTTCCCAAACCTAAATGGAGAAGTAGATCTGTGCAGTATAAGGGGTGGGCTGTCCTGGCACCTATCTCTTGCTGTTGGCCACAGAGTTGACTGCTGGCCCCATTTCTTACTTCTCTAGATCTATTACTGTGTTCACACTGAGGCCAGACCTTCCACAGGGTGTCCTTGACCTATGCCTGAGGAGAATGAGGAGACTATTCCTAACCCATTCCTACTGGACACAGACTTCCTATGATTAGCCATTTTGGTTTGAAAATTTCCCAAGTCCTCAAATGTGACTAAAACTTTCCTGGAACTACACTATAATCTGAGACTCTTTCTACCCACTCCTCTTGCTTTCCTCCACTCGTCCTTCACAGATGCAAGACCTGCATCATAGTCTGATGCTCTCCCTGTTTACCCTTTGCCAGTCATAGGTTTTTTACCAAATAAATGTCTTCCATATAGAGTGTCACCTTGGTGAATGCTTCTCAGAAGACCTAAACTAAGATGGAAACCAAACCCAGTGCAGCATTCCTTCTTGTCATCGCCGGCCGGAAGTGGGCAGCATCACAGCATTCTTCAACCATGCAGCCATACTCTGCCTCTTTCCCCTGATGATAAGAACCATAAGCTCCTTCTCGGAAGAGAACGGAGAACCTGTTTCCACTTAATATCCTCCTAGCCCAAGGGAGCTGAGTGTAAAGGAGATGGACAACAAGATTAAGTAGTTAAGATGTTTTTACATCTAATCTTTAGGCCCAAGTAAGTTCTTCTATAACCATAATCTGTATCAGCAATGCTCTACCTCTTCTGTCTTCCAGCTTGTAGGTCATTGACAAATATTTCTTGAGTAAATCCTTGTATTTCTTTCTGTGTCACCAGTTAAGGGCTTCAAAATACTCAAAGTGGCACATGCCAGACAACCTTACTTACTTCATTTTCTGTCCTAGAAGAACCCCACCAACAGACTCCTGCATTGTGCTCAGCCCACTTGCTTCCAGTCTATGTCTGCATTTTGGAGCCTCTCCCAAGGGGCACCTCGTGATTTTTCTCACTTTTTCTTTTCACTATGTAAAGCACATAATGTATAAAATTAAAGCAGATTGTTTAATCCTGGTTCTGACACTTATTCTGAAAACATAGGCCAATAAAAAATAATAGGCCACTTGAGCTTCAGAGTCCTTATTGCTAAGTAGAAGTGATGATATCTCCTTCAAGTGGTTGCTGTAAGTATTAAATTAAATAACAGTTTTAAGTTGTAAAAGGACACACAAATATTAGTTATTATTTATCACTTTCCCCCTCTCACTCTTCATTTAAAGAAATCTTATACCATAAACTGTTCCTTCACAAACTTTTTTCAGGTTGACTAGATGGAGATAAATTTCCTGAATTCTTTGTTCTCCACTCTAAACATGAATTTACTCTCATTCTCTATAAGATTTATAAGCACAATACTGCATATCTATCCAGAAACATCCAGTACTGCATTTATTCTCACCTTGTTTTCTCTTTGTCTGAAATAGTGCTTTCTCTCATATTTTATAATCTTCCAAAGGGAAAATAACCTAAGCAAATAACTATTTTAACACATCTAATCCAGAAATCTACACAATTAAGCACATAATACATGCTTAAAATGATAATTATGAGGTCATACTGAGGTAAAAATATTCACTGCCCTTCCCTGCTGGGTCCCTCCCAGTGGAGTCTCTTCCAGTGACAGGATTATATTTCCTACACAAAGATACCAGACTTGACTGTATTACTCACTTTGTCCAAGGATGTATTAGTAGATGTGACATAGGTCACTTCCAAGCAGAAGCCTTAAGAACAGATATGTGATTCACCATTGCTCTTCCCCCACTTTGCCATAAGAAAGCCAATATTCCAGATAGAGGCCTCTCCTTCAGCTTGGATATCCAGTAATGAGGACTCTAGGAGACATTCAATGTGAGTTAGAAATACCCTTTGTTGTTGCCAGGAGATTTTGTACTTGACTGTTCCTAATGCACACTAAAGGCCACCCAAGCTGTTGGACACAATCATGATAGCATAATATCTAAGTACACTCTTCAATTTCAGTGTTTGCATTATTCCACAAACTTAAGTATGCAAGGAAGAGTGCATGTCTTCATTTTCTCTGTACTGAATGACTGCTTTCTTTGAAACTTAAGCTTTTGGAAACCAAATTTAGGAAGCCTTGGAACTGTTCGTGCTTTTCCCTCTCATATGTATCCCCTCATATGTATCCCCTCTCTGCTGATGACTACAGAGCCCACTGCTGGGGTAAATATGGGAAAGGGGGACTAGAAAATATAAGGAGGAAACAAACAACCTCAGATTATTATTTAGCCATTCTACTAAGGTACAGAGTAATTACAAAGTGAGAAAAGAGTTCAGGGTTACTGAAATCAGATCAGTGTGGCTTTTTTTTTTTATCATGAACAATTCCCTTTCCTTAAAACCCTGGGAACTCTCAGTTTACTACTGCAGACACACTAAAAAGAAACATAAAAAGAGTATTCTTCCATTTTGCTCTACTTTTATTTTTAAAAACTGAAGTATGCTTGTAATTTCCATTATTCTACAATTTTCTATAAAATGAAACTAGAATTAAACATACGGATGAAAAGAAGTTTCATTTGTTGCCAAATATCTTCTCTGCATAACATCTGGATATTTAGAACATCTGCACAATTGACAGTCTTTCAACTTTTCATCTGGATGTTTGGCAAATATGGAGAAAACATTTCCTTTATAAATCTAATTGTTATTCTTATGCCATGTTATTCTAATGACATATTTGTTAATATTGCTATCATCCTACTCTTTTATCAAATAAAATATGGATATAATTTTGGAGCAAAACAATAAATTGTTTAATATTATGGTGCGTGCCAACATACAGGCCCTGACAGTGAAAAGGGAAAATTTTGGGCGAATTCTTCCTCCACAGCAATCAATCTATTTCAGGAGAGATTAACAATAGAATGTATCAAAGCACTCACTCCACATTCAGTGGTCTCTATTGTGTATGCCCTTTATGTGAGATGAGAGAATTCTATTCTTTGGCCAGATGCTGATATAGCCCTATAACATCTGCATGGATGTCTGCTTGGCACTTAGGGTAAGGGGGGAAATTTGATTGCACTCTGGAGGTTGTGGAACATGGAGACAAGCATCATAATCACCCTTTGCAAAAACTCCAAGGGGCTTAGTTACATGTTTTTCCCTTGTCAACATCTGTCAAGAACCACATGTCAATTACTATTCCATCTTTTCTCAGGTAATAAAGGAACAGAGAACTCCCAGATGAACAGTCTTTATCTTTCCAACAATATGCCCCAGGCCTTTGCTTTTGGATGTAACCCTCATAAATTTTTGTCATTTTCTACTTACAGGGATCTTGGCAGAGAAAGAGGTCTGAATGGAAGAAAAAGGTGATGCTTTTTGCACAGCAAACCATATACAAGCGTTTGTTTTAGGATATCTAATACAAAGAAAGGCAGGGTAAATCTAACTGAACTATTTCACTTTCCCTAGAGCCATCCCTGCATCTTAATAAAATCACCTAACAGCTGATTGATAGTGAGTCTCAATTTTTTATGCTTGTACAATTTTATCTTCTTTTATTTGTTATCGTATTTGTTGGCTTGTAAAGGAGTGTGTGTTTGCGCATGCATGTGCCATAACTATTAGAAAACACTTTTAAGTAGTAAACAGGTATAGACCATTGCCCCATTGTATGCTGAGAGCAGGACCTATAGCCACCTATGCTACAAAATAGGTAGTGTAAGAACCAACATACTTTTTAATGTATACTTTAGGAAATTTTATTTTCCTCTAAGAGATAGCCAGTGAAAACAGATAGAGACCTTATTTTAGCAGAATCTTTTTATACAGTTGTTAATTCATTGGAAAGTGTCTCATCATTTGGCCTAAATTCCAAATGTACCATTTGCCATGATTTTCAGACATGAATCAACAGAAGGGGTCCATATTTCACCTCATATAAGCAGGTGAACCTCTGAAACTAGGTGAGCACAGAAGCAGAGAACTTAGAAAGGGATCTCAGTTCATTGCATGGTTTCTCTGGTAAGACAGTAGTTGGAAAGAGTTCTCACCAGATTTTACAAGTGAGGAGTCCTGAGGGCCCAAGATGTCCTGAGGGCCTGTGTTCTGTTCTGTGTTCCAGGTCGCTTTTTCTGCCACCTAAATTGTGTAGGTGATGGTTTTTCCATAGTACTCAATTGACTTTATTGAGACCCATTAGTCTTAAGGGCTAAAAACTAATTGCAAAACCAGGAAGACCCATATCTTGCCTTTAGGAGTTTAGTCGGGATGACAGTGTCAGATAGTCCCACAAAGAATGCTGTGTGGTGGATAAAAATGGCCACAAATTCCTTGATGTTCATCCTACCAATGTGTGAAGTCTCTTTTCCTCACTCCTTTAATCCGGGATGGCCTCATGGCTCCTTTGACCAACAGAATGTGGCAGAAGTGATATTGGGCTGGTTCAAGGCTAGATCTGAAGAGGAATGAGAGCCTTTGGTTTCTCCCTTTTGGAAGACAGCTACCAAGCTATAAAGAAGTCCAGGCCATTTCTGTAGAAGGAGGCCATGTGGAGAAGTTCTGGAGAAGGAAAAACCATGGAGAGTGAAGTCACACGAAGGAGAACTGAGGTAGGACAGCTGACGGCACCAGGGCCCGAGACAAAGGAGGGAGGCCTTCTTGGGCCTGCTGACCAGGGTTACCACCAATTGGGTGCGGTTTCCTGAGTGACTCCAGCTAATACCATATGGAATAGAAGAACGATCCAGTCAACATACAGAATCATGAGAAGTAAGTTTTTCTTGTTAGAAGCCCCTACATTTGCAGAGTGTTCATTACACAGAAGTAATTAACTGATGTAGTTTACAAATCAATGTACACACCAAATTTGCATAGAGCCACAGAGGAGAATTAAATGAGTATATGCAAGGAATTCTGAATTGAGGAGTGATCAGAAGTCATAAGGGACAATAGAGTCCGACAGTTCTGGAAGTGAAACCTGTTTGAATCTCTACCCCACTGCTTCCTATCCTTTTTTTTTTTTTAAGATTTTATTTATTTATTTGACAGACAGAGATCACAAGTAGGCAGAGAGACACGCAGAGAGGGAAAGAGGAGGAAGCAGGCTCACCGCTGAGCAGAGAGCAGAGAGCCCGATGCGGGGTTCGATCCCAGGACCCCGAGATCATGACCTGAGCTGAAGACAGAGGCTTTAACCCATTGAGCCACCCAGGGACCCCCTTCCTATCCTTAATATCTGGAGTAAAGCAGGACCTTTCTTGGGATTCAGTTTACTAATCTATAAAAGAGAAATAATATCTATTTCACAGTAGTACAGTAAAAGTAAATAAATTGGATAAGATGTATAAAGCTCTTAGCACAGTGCCTCACACAGATTAAAAACTCAATACTAGCCACTATTCTTATAATCGTGGAAGGACTTTCTGGAGTAGATAACTTTGATTTGCATAACAATCCATCAATTTTTATTTTGTAGTAAGGAGATAGATTCAGTTCATTTGTCCCTGAATCTCCTGGTGCAATTTAGGTTTTTTGAGATTGTTCCCAGTTAGATTATGAAATTGTATTGATCTGTTTTATGAAAGGTGATTGAGTCCTTTTGTATAAAAGTGTCTGAGGCAGAGACTGTGATGAGTTTCAAAACCCACATCCTTTCCTTTTGAGTGTACAGTTAAATGTAGTTATGGCCACGAGACTAAATCCTGTCTAATGGAATGGGGGCCAAAAATGGGGCCCAGGCGCAGGCCGTGAAGACTTTCTACCTCCAAAATCCCAGATGATTTCCTCTTCCCGTTGATTGGAACATAAGTCCCTACAGAGTGACCCATCAGATCTATGCTTTGAAGACGGTGTCACAGATGGGAGGGGCTTGGACCCCAAAACCTGCTAGAAGAGAGCTTCCCAACCAGGAATCACTTCACTGGACTGTGACATGAGGAAGAAATACTTCTTTTGTGTTAAGCCGGTGGTAATTCAGCAATTCTTGTATCATAGCCTCTAGTGTTATCATAACTAACCATGTTCTGGTGCTAGCCCACAATCATCTGTCTTACTGTTTCTCTCTATCCGTCTTTGTTTCCCAGAGAAGTAAACCTACTCATCTTTTGTTTTATTCATCATCTCCCTTCTCATCTGTGCCCTCTTCTCTCTCTCTCTACTTTGTCTCCACCAAGTCCACCAAGTTACATACCTTCTCTCCTTAAGAGCTGCGGGGATTCCTCCCAATAAGCCGCCTTCAACTCAATGGAGATAGAAACTTGGTTTTTTTCTCCTTCTCTATTGCCATTTTCATTCATTTGAAAAATATGACCCAACACTCACAGGAGCATCTCTGCATATAGGCAATGTTTACTTTTCTGTAAAATGGTAGATTGTTTTTAAATGCTCAAAATAAATGAAAAGCTATCATTTATTGAATACTCGTTATACACAAGACAATATATAAGTGTTTTATGTTGATTACATTATATAGGTCTCATAGCAAACATGTGCTAGGTGTCATTCTCTCCATGGCACAGATGAGAAAGCCAGAAGTCAGAGCATTTGGCAGCCTGCAGGTTCATGGAAGAGTCAGAAAATCTGAAAGCCAGAGCCTATGCTCCTGACTATACCTTCCAGGCTTCTCAACATGTGGTCATAGACATCATTTCCTTTCATGGTGTACTGCATGAATGTGTACAGAAAATAGCTTATGGAAAAGAAAAAAAAAGGAAAAAATGCTTGTTCATGAGATAGACTGAAAGTCACTGGCAATATCCAGTTGCATATTTGACATTAGTCTACTGCATGGATTGCATTGTTCCTTATGTCCTCTTTGAGAGAGATTCTCACTCAGTAATATATAAGATCCTCTTGTCCGTAGGTCCACTCTGCTTCAGAGAGGAAGTAGCCAACCAATTCCGGTGATCAGTTTGCTCTTTTCAGTGTTACTGATCCCCTCAGTTCTGACTCCAGTGGTGATAGCATCCTATGCTTTTTCAGCTGGGAGCTTCTTTGCCATGTTAACTATTTCACTGCCATGATTTCACTTATAATTTGGAAAAAACAACCACTCAGAAGATATCATGAAGGCTCAGGTGCATCAGTCACTTACTATATGCCAAGCACTAAACTAATTACTTTACATATACCACATTTAATGTAACCCCATATGACTGAAATTATTTTATCTCTACTTTTAAAATGAGAACCACTTGGTTCTCCATAAGAACCACTTGGTAGCTGACTTCTTCCATCTGGTAGAGAAATACCCTAACTCCAGAATGTGGGCATGTCATTTATAAACCCTTTTCCTGCACATATCCTAAGGGGCACTATATTGGGTCAGAAGAGAGACCTGCTAGATGGGGCTAAGAAGAAAAGTGCCATGTTCTTTAGGATTTTTAGGACCTAAAGAACACATCTACCAAAATCTCAAGGAAATTATATATGTGATTTATATAGGCCAGGACACATTTCTTCTTTCAGTAGAGAAGTCTAGGTTTTCAGCTAAAATCTACACTTTTCCTTTGTCTTTGGCCTTGGTCTTTGGAAAATCAAATAACCACCTTCCCTGTCATTTCTGGCACCCCAGGACTGGATGAGACCAGGGATTGTCATGATGTTACCATCATATATAATTGGCTTAGCAAAATCAGTAACATTAACAAAGCAACAAAGCATATTGCTTGGAATATTGTTCACATGTGAATATTCACTTTCCAACATAGGGAGTTATTCTAGATGCGGTCTGGAGTCTCGTTATGAATTTTTGTTCTTACTGCTATTCTCTCATTTGGTTGAAGAGTCAACGTTGTACAGGTGTTTTTGCCTTCATGTAACATGTGTATTTCTGAAAGAAAAAGAAAAGCCAACTCAAATCTTTAAAATCACATACAAAAAAAATGATAAGGTTTATGGGCAAAATAGTGTCAGGGCCAAACCACTCAAATCACATTCAATTTCCATTCAAAACATGTAAAACTCTATAATGATATGCTAACAAAATAATTCCTAATAAAAATACAGCACAGTTTTTAAAAAACTATTGTGTGACTAGTAAACAAAGAAATACTACTATATAAATAAGACCTTGCATTAAGAAAAAGGTCAGTGAAAGCAACTTGTGGAAGGGCTGCGGCTGCTGAGTTATGGAGATGAGAGCCAAGGATACAAAGAGCAGGAAGGACCTCTCACAGGCCCCTCCCAGAGAGCAAGGAGCCATATGGAGGCAAGAGGGGGAGCGAGGATGAACGGGCACAGTGCAACCCAGACGGAGATGTTCAGCCATCCTTGTGCACTTTGCATTCAGCTGCGGTTACACAGTGGTCCAAAACATGAACGTGCTGGGAAAAGTCACATGTGAACCAATGTGACCTCCAAGACAAAACTGCTCCCTGATCTCAGTTACACATGAGCTGATTCACACTGCAGAAACACATAGACACAGTAAAGCAAAACAAACTGTCAGAGGAGAATGCAACAATAAAAATGATGATTCTAGAAGCTATTAATCATGCACAAAAACAATTATTAAAAACTTTCAAATAGAGGTGAAAATAGATTATAATTAATCTGATTTTTTTTAAGAGATAATGTATTAGCTAGTTAGCTTTGTAAAGTATGTTATATAGAATTCGAGTCCATAAATGTGTATAGAAATTTAGATACTAACATGAGGTACAATTAATAAGAAATGAACAAAAGAATTATAAAAGAAGATCACATACCTTCAAATATCTTGCTCCTCCACCAACTTCAGTCCAATTGTCATTCATGTGGAATCATCAGTTTGCATTAGAGCTACTGAGATATTACTGTTCCTGCCCTATTAGAAATTTAACCACTAAATTTTTTATAATACGTTTTTATAATAAATGGTAAAACTTCACATTAATTGCCATGTCCCCAAAGTTGCTAGTAGGAAGGTGATATTCGGCTGTGACTTGGTTCAACTTAATATTGGTTTAAAACTCAGCCCTATCACATATTTGACTTACCTCTGTCCCTAAAATTTATTTATACCTAATAAATGATTTCTGAACAATTTCTTATGAATGATAAAACAGAATTCAAGACTCTAAAAGTAATGTTGTCTCATATGGTAACCACTAGCCACATGTAATCATTTAAATTAATGAAAATTAAGTAAAAGTACAAGTGCATTTCCTCCGTCACACTCGCCACATTGCAGGTGCTCACTGGTCACATGTGACTAGTGGCTACCCTACTGGGCAGTGCAGATGTGCCATGTTTCCATCATCACAAGAAGGTCAACAGTGAGACAATAGTTCTATGGACGTAGACAGCTTCTGCCAGATTTCTGAAAGAGTGCAATAGTTCATGGGTCAATTCTGCCTTTAAAAGTGTTAGTGCACCTTTAGCCTCCTTACCCCTTCCTTTATACTGATAAGTGTGGAAAGATTCTCTCTTGGTTTTACCTTGGGTTCTGGGAAAGAGTGAGCCCACCCAGGCACCCTTGGACACAGCGGACCACCTCTTGCAAATGCCGGCACTGCCCTGCCCATATTTTTGGCTCTTCCAACTTCAGTGTGCTCCAGCCATCTCCCACCTGCCAGTATCTTCATTTCTTTGCCCAAGGTCTTTTTCTGAAGCTGCTGCGAGAGACTTTCTGCCTGGACCCTTGGCAGGTGAGAAGTGCCAGGAAATGAACATCCAGGAACAGAAATTGCCAACCAATAATCGATGAAAGTTGGGATGAAAATACTCTAGCTCTCCCATCCCTTAGGTGGGGAACCACTGAGCTGTGTGTTTCGCAGCACTTTCCAGAGTGGCCAGAGGTGGTAGCTGGTTGAGTAGACACCCTACCTCCGCGATACACGTTGGCGACCTTGCTTCTCCACAATCACTTTCCATACCTCACCCTGTGTTTCCTTGCACCTCCAAATAAACCCTTCGCATTCAAATCCTTGCTTCAGAGTCTGCTTCTGAGGAAATACAAATTAAGGCGATATCCAAATGGAGGAGTGAGAGGGATAATCAGAAAGAAAAGGGGATTCACAATACTAAAGATAATCAACATTTATGTATCTTTAGATTGTGAGCTCCTTGAGAACAAAGACTGTATCTTAATTTTCTATTCCAAATATCTAGCACATACAAGGACCTCAAGGGAGTGGAATTCTATATATAACTTTATATATATATATATGTATATATATATATATATGTGTGTGTGTGTGTGTGTGCGCGCATGTGAAATTTGTAAATATGTAAAATATGTTAAAAATATATGTAATATATATATAAAATATATATATGTAAAATTCTATATATAATTCTATATATAGCATTATAGCTTATAGTGTTTCACATGGAATTGTATTTTGATAGTCCAACAGTTCTATTTAGTAGCTATTACCATCATGTTTTTAGCTGAGTAAATTGAAGATCAAATAATTTAAATGAATTATCCAAAGTCACACAGTAGGTCACTGTGCTCAGTGTGAAACCAGGGCTTCAGACTCCAAACCCTGTGCTTGTTCTGTAGCTGGGACAGCTCATGGGCTGGCCACTCCATTGACTTTTCTGCTGGCCTCTTTGTGGGCCTCAGCTATACCCGTGCCAC
The DNA here is from genome assembly GCA_004024625.1 of Mellivora capensis. Classification (NCBI taxonomy): domain Eukaryota; kingdom Metazoa; phylum Chordata; class Mammalia; order Carnivora; family Mustelidae; genus Mellivora; species Mellivora capensis. The sequence continues at coordinate 279,113 of PISX010000246.1, read as the reverse complement.
AGTCTGTGCACCAACATCTGCCTGACTGGATAGAGTGAAGTATGTTATTTGTTTCTGCTCCTGTTTGAATGTGCTGAGTGCTCTTAACCTCATACAGTGGTTTCTATTTTCATGGACCATGGCTCTTTATCTCTAGACTTGATCCTAGAACAAAATGTAAAAGAAGATAACAGTGAATTCCTCAGTGCCCTACTCTCTGATCTCTGCAAGTCACAGTCTCTCCCAGACTCACCCTGGGAAGTCTCAAGGAACTAATTCTACCCAGGACTTCCCCACGAGGGCCATGCCAAGAGTCTGGAACTATCGAGAAGTGAGAGGAGCTTCTGCATCTCAAGGAATCACTCCAGGTTCTGCCCCTTCCTTCAATTCTGAACCTTCTGCTCTCTGAATCTTTTGCTCAGACCATTAGCTTGATTCTTAATTAGTGCTGTTTTCCTTTTTGTGAATATGGTTTCCCTTTAAGGGATCGTATGGGGTTTTGGTCAAGCTGATTGGCTCTGGAGTGAGAATGCCTGGGTTAGAATTTATTTCCATAACTATAAGAGACAGTGAATGTGAGCCTTGGTCAAATTATTTAAAATTCTCTAAGCTTTAGTTTCCTGATCTGTAGAACACAAGTGATAGTGAAAGTGCCCACCTATTTTAAAAATGCACCTGAAGTTCTGAGGATTAAATGAGATAATCCATGTAAAGCGCTCAGCACAGAGTGAACACATAGTTACTATCAGATACTATAATCGGCCATACATTCTGTGTGTCCCCACCCTTCCCCTCTCTCCCCATAAGGCTAATTTGAACCCCAAGAACCCCAAGCCTATCACTGATGGGCAGCCTGGCCCCCATTTGTCCAGAATGGAATTTAGATTAATTTGTTACCTCTTTCAAAATTAACAGGAACTCTGGGACTTACAATTCTTCAACTGAAAGACATGCATTTTTAATGAGTGCAGTCTAGGAAGAAAGCCCATTTGCAAGCAGGGTGCCACAAGATGGTAGAAACCATTTGCCTCCACATAAAAGCCAAGCTGTTTATCTCCCAGTTATTCACAAGACTGTGCTAAATGATCAGTGTAGGTTAAACAGTGAGCCCTGTACACGAAGGTGGCAGATACATTCTGGTAAACACATATATGTGCCTGTTTTTACATCCAAACCCTGCAAAAAGAAGAGGCGGAACTTCCTTAAATAGAATAATTAAAGGTTGAGAGAGTTTTTAAAATAAAAGTCATCTTATGGGTTATATGATCCTTCTTTATGTGCTTGGCTAAGGGTACAATACTGATTTCTTATTTATGACCTTTTATTTTTAAGGTAGAGATAGTATAAATTTGATACCATGCTTCCTGAACCAAAAATTTGCCTACAACGTCTGACAAATGATTTTTAAAAATTTTTACATTCATGCAAACTGTCACTGTTACAAATACATAAGAATTAAATCCCACATGGCTCTACATTTAAGGAAGCATCTAGCGAAGAGCACAAAACTATGAAATTAGAAAGGCCCCCGAGAATCCGGACGCCACCGTAGAAAATCAAGTCACCCCGCCTTAATTTCCTTGTCGAGGCTTTTCCACAGCGAAGCTCATTGTCCAGCTCACAGACTTTCAAGCTGGTGTGATTAGCTAGGCCGGCATCTTTACTATAGCCAGTGAGAAACTATAGTTTTCAGGAAAGCAAGGATGTGGTCACGCAGTTGGAGTTGGCAGAAACATGTTTGCAGCTTCTTATTTTGAAACAAGATGGAGTCATACACTCCACAGAAAAGTGTTCTATCCAGCTTGCCTTGGAGTCTGGTTGGTTTATAACCTTTTAACAAGCCATCCTGAAGATGGCGCCACGGGCTTAGCTATGTTACAACCCATAGCGCTCCGAGATTTCCTTCTGAAACCGAGTCCCTAACAGCCAGATTTACAGAAAGATCTGTAGGAAATGCTACCTTGAAATGATATTCCTGTTTTAAAGTATAAAAATTAATCTAAGTCACCCAAGAGATGATCTGATTAAATCATCTCTAAATTTTCAGTTAGGAAAAGGAATTGCAGGAAAAAATACAGCATGATAATGCTATTTGTGTTAGATCATTGGCAGGTTCTGAAAGCCAAAGTCCATCCCCGACCTTGTTCCTTCGCCTTTGTCCCCTATTTGCAGTCAGGGGCACCGCCATGTGTCAGATGGCAGAGCCAGCAACTTGAATGACATCTTTGATCTTTTTCTCTACTTTAAATTTCCCCTCCCAGCAATGCTACACCCAAACCACCCAGTCCCGTCTCTTCTGCTCTGTAGATGTCCACATCCTTCTATTCACTCTGTACCAGTGCCATTCTGAGGCACAGTCACCTACTCCCTGCACCACTGAAGAGCATGTTAACCATTTCCCCTTCAATCTCCTCTCTCCATCTAATGTGATCTTTCAAAAGACAGACTCAATCATGTAATCCCTTGGTTTACAATCTTCCATGGCTTCCCAGTGCTCTCACGTACAGTCTAAACTCTTAGACAGCCTGTAGTATTTTCCATAATGTGGCTGCCCCTCCCACCCCACCCTCACCCCCCATTTCTCCAGCTTCCTCTTGCAACTCTGTCCTACTTGTTCTTTTGCCTTAGTCATAATAGACTCCTTTTTAATTCCAGGGATATTCACCTCAGGGCTGTTTATTTTTACTGCTTCTGCTTGTGTCCCCAGGAACAACTGTATCTCACACCTCCCCATAACCTGAGCCATCCCCACCTCTAGCCAGCTCATTCTTCCCCCGAAGGTCTCTGCTTCATGGAAGAGACCCCTCCTGGACATTAGGGCCAGTGCTCCCTAACGCCCTCTACTGTTTTACTTTTAATAGTTATCTCATTTAGTCATTATTAATCACGTAATTTTCCCTTGCTAGATTACAAGCCCTTGAAAGCAAAGGCAGTGTCTTCCTTGCATAACATGCTTACAGTGACCTAGGAGACCTTCCATCATCTGCCTCCCTCACCTGACTTTTCTGTTCGTCACCTATGTTCTCTCCTCATTCCTTTGCTTGTTCCTCCAACTTGTTTTCTCTAGCTTGCCTCTTTGCTGCTTCTCTAACTTTCCAGGCACGATCCTGCCTCAAGGCCTTTGTACTTGCTACCTCCTCTACTTAGAATGTATTTTCTCCAGTTTTCTGTGTGGCTCTCTCCCATGCCTGCTTCAGAGTTTTATTGAAAGGCCACATTCTCAATGGAGTCTTCTCTGACCATCCAACCTCCCACCTCCCACCAATATTCCTGTCCTTCCTGCTTTGTTCTTTTATTCAGCTCTTACCACTGTCTAATATGCTTTCATGACTTATTATCAATCTCCCTACACTAGAATGTAAGCTCCATGAAGGCAAGGACCTTTGTCTCTTTGATTCAACCATTGCTGTATCCCCAGCACCCAGAGTTATGTCTGGTGCAAAGTAGTCAGTTGAACTGTTCATGTTAGTCCCACCCTAGTGATTTTATAATCTAAGCCATTCATCTTTTTAGGTATTAAATTGTTCTAATTTATGGAGTGGAGAGAACTGTGTCTGCACCTGGAAAGGCTTTCCTCTTCCTGATTACTTTCTCTTCTTCCTTCTAGAACACGTATATCTTTGGAGGGGTTGGAGAAATTAGAATTAGAAATCAATCTTCTCATGAAAAGAAGCAAGCAGAAATTTACTGAGGTCCTTCCTGTTTCAGTTGTATCCGAATAGTAAATATCCTGAAAATTAACAGAACATTTGGTGTGAGACCAGGGCTATTGGTCTCATTGAAAATGTCTCCTTGTGGACCGCTCCTAGGGTGGTGATTCCTTATCTTTCCGTTAACTGAGGAGACATCAGAGAAAAACTGATTCTCTCAAGTCACTGATGCCCTTTTTATGTGGAAAGCCATGGATTTGTCTGGCTGTACAATCAGCCTGACCATTTGGGTAGAAATGTGAGGTTTCTCAAGCCAAACCAGCTGTGCAGTGAGAATAGAGCCCAATTTCCTGAGCAGGAAATGGCAACGAAGACTCTGATAAAATGACTGCAATATGGGTATAGAGTCATTTTGTAAAATTCCAACACCTTGCAATGATCAACAACTCTAGGGGAAAACAACATTCAGTCTCACAATATGTAAGACTGATTCATGGCTAATGATTTATCACAGATGTTTGATTCAACTTCCATTTTCAGAGTTAGAAGACGAGCAAACAGATGCTCACCACTCTGTAATTTCAAGGGAATATCGTATTGCAACTACAATTAAGCATAGTTTCTATATGACATGTGAAAAATTGTTACAGAGAAAAGTGAGAATGATCATTTATAACAAAATAGAAGTGAAAGTAAATACATGAAAATTTGAAGTTTTGACTGAAGGTTAAGATCATAGTTACTTAAAGCCAAAGGAAAGGAGAAAATGAATGTCATATTTGATTGGGAGTTCAAAAACAAGATTTGAAAACATAGCTCACGGCACGTCCTCATTACAAAATAACATAAGACTTGCCAACAGAGGAAATCATGTGAGTGCAATGAGGAAAGGAAGATGAAGAGGTTGCTATTTAGTTAGACATTCTAACAACGCTGAGGATTTGGGTAACAATTAGGCTGTAAATGGTCAAGATACGTTACGTTTTGTGGAGAAGAAAACAGCAGTCATCATTTATGTGTTCTTGGAGAGAAGTTCAACAGGAAAGAAAATGAAAGTCTACATGGTAATTTAGTTAAAATAGGCATCCAGACCAGCAGAGATGGAAGGAAAAGAGAGATGGAGAACTAGAAAGGATGACTTCTGGAAGAATTCCCCACAATTGGGAGAGAGCAGGTAAAACAGCGGAGGTACGGTTGTGGTTCAGAAGAAAGGATAAAAAAGTGGCCGAGACATGAATGATGTTATGTAAACTAAGCTACATAATGACCTCTTTCATTCCAAAGGACTCATCTTTGGAACTGCTAGTGGGATTATATTTTCAAAGATTCTTCAAATTAACAAAGAGATGAAAACCAGACAGAAGAGAATAGATCTTCTGGAAAAGAAAAGCATTCCTTAAAATTCCAGAGGAGATTTTGCACAACAGAAGCCTAAATGATCAAATGAGGGTTACGGTAAATGCTAGGGAAATCTACAGTCATTCCTATTTGGTTTTGGAAGTGATTTCCCCACATCCTGACCAGAAAAAAAATTAGAATATATAGAATATTCTATATATAATATATAAGTCCTAGACTTGATTCAAAGACAACCTGATTGGAAGGAAGTGGTAAATCCTAGAAAAGAAACTTCCTGCTTGTTCCCATGTTGGGCAAACTCTCCCTTATATGGATACTATTACAATAAATTTTAAAAAACCATGGAGGAACCTAAAATGAAACATTGACCCACGTCCACCATGGGGAGTCCGAAAGCATGAACAAATGGAAATCAGCTTCCTCAAAATATGTTCTACCGCATGCTATTGTTTGGTGAAGCATGTTGGGAATTTCTGGGTTGAAGAAAACGAAGCAGGTTTTGTTAGACTTAGGAGAAACAATCCTCGGTGGTCCCTGAGCATCCCCGGACATTCTTGCTGGTTATGCCAACATTGCAAGGCCCTGATCATTCCTTGCCCAGGCTGTTTCTCATGGGTGTGATGCAGTGAGCAACTTGCAAAAGGCCCCCTTCAGAGAGAAGGTGAAGTCTCCCTCTGGGACAGAAACAGCCTTGGTAGAGAAGAGATGGAATCATAAGCTCAGAAGGAAATTCCTGAGGGCAGAAAGATCTGCCTTCTCTTTCAGTGGTCTGCTGTGTTACTCACAATTCCCACCATTTGAATTATTCCTCGGGTAAAATGCGTTCTTTCCAGAAGGCTCCCATTAAAATGCAAACACATTACCTGGAGGTGTGAATATATATGAATCTATTTATGCTTTAGTGTATATTTATTTATGCTTTATCGTAGATTAATACCTTCGCATAGAGGAGATTTGGAGAAGAGAGCTGGGCACTGAAGGCACGTGGAGGGTGGGCTGTGAGTTAAGGAAGGTCCTGGGCTTGAGTTTCTGGGTGGGTAGAAGAGGCAAAATAGAAGTTTTGCAGTGACGGGCCCTCCTTTTTCTTTCTATCTTCTCCCCAAATACCGGACTTTGGCCAGGATTTATGTTTAAAATGAATTGTAAAAATGTGTATCTTGCCCTTTTCTTCTCTCTTTTTAAAATTTTCCCTTTTTCCTTTTGAACTAGAATGTAAATTTATCAGTCTCACCAGGTAGGTAAAAATTTGAATACTCGGTTTTTAAAAGGAAGCTTGAGTCAGCATCATTTTGGGCATTGGGGGAGGAACGGACGGGCTGTCTGGCAAATATTTCAAAACAGGGGTGCCTGGGTGGCTCAGTGGGTTAAGCCTCTGCCTTCAGCTCAGGTCATGATCCCAGGGTCCTAGGATCGAGTACCACATCGGGCTCCTTGCTCAGCGGGAAGCCTGCTTCTCCCTTTCTCTCTGCCTGCCCCTCTGTCTACTTGTGATCTCTCTCTCTCTCTCTGTCAAATAAATAAATAAATCTTTTAAAAAAATATTTCAAAACAAACTCTTCATGTCCTTGAGGACAGTTCTGGAGGGGTCCAAAGAGGACAAGGAAGGGCCGGGGCCTCAGGCTTCTGGTGCCCCGACTCTGCCAAATGCCAGCCTTGTCGGTCTGGTGTTTTTATTTATGTTTTAGCTTTGTTTGTTACATGCGGTATTTTTTTAAGCAGGAAACTGGGAAGCTTATAGTAGATATGGCTCAATAATTCTTTCAATTATGACAATCTCTGCCTGAAAACAATGCATATTCTAGTACTCGTACTTGACTCACAGCTTTCTAGAAGCTGTTTATCACAGTTACTTAACTTGTACATGATTTTGCTATGTTCTCACCACCATTTGGGGGAAAGTTATTCAGAGAGAATAAATTAAGAGTTTTTGTATTTGCTCTTAAAAAAAAAAAGTTGTGTGTACTCAGCACTCAGGGCATTGTGCAGCAAAGAACTGTGATTTTTCCATAAAAAAAAAGAAGTCTTTCCCTGCAGTGCTTACAATGTGTTCCACACATATTGGGTTTTATGCCAGAGGAAGGACCAGCATCATGTCATCCTGCAATGGCATTTCAAACATCGCCATGCCAGATGGGCTATTACAAGAAATACGTAACATGTTCCAAAACAGCCAATTATATTTCTTTGTGTTTTATAACCAGATCTAACATCATGTATTCTCTCTGGAAGAAAGTATTCCTGGATCAACCAACTCTCAGATCTGGTGTCATATTCAGGGGTCATTTGCATTAGTGGAAAGCCTCAGAAAAGTCAGCAGAAAAGCTTGACCTTGGTGTTAAACATTATACAAAGTGCTGGGTCATGGGGACCCAAGGAATTCTAAGTCTCCAGGGTACATGAGCCCCCACTTTTGCATGATCCTCTTCTGTATTCCTACATGCTGAATGTCCAGACACAATCAGAAATAAGTATCATTCCATATAGACTCCCCGGTTCTCAAAAACAAAATTCATGAGCAAACCGTGAAAGACAAGACCGCCTGCAAGGTATTTTCATTTCTGATCACAAATGAGGCACTCCTTTGGCTCCTTATAATTCACATCCCAAGGTACTAGTCCTTCCAGGAATTTAGGAGCACTTTCTGGCATAGGAAGATCATTTCAACATTGAGGATCATCAGTACACTGGCAGTGAACCTAAGATAAGTCACCCACTGACAAATTAACACCAAAAAGGGTGAATTTTCATTTTACTTTTCAAAGTCTCAAGAGAATATTGAAAATCTTCCTTCCACTAAAATGGATGGAGCAAAATATTTTAGCAGTGGACAGTGTTGTTGTTGTTTTGTCATTTTGTTTCATTTTTCTCTCAAGGATTATTATTTTTTTAAGAGTGGAAAATGCAATTTTAGTCTACTCAGAATGAAGAGTTAGTAGGAAAAGCAGGAGTGGCTCTTCAAATGCCACTAAATTTCATTTCAGTGGCTTAGCGTCCCTTATGTTTAGGGCAGGCTACTTCTAATAACTCCTTCTTGCTGGTGACCACAGCTGCTGGAATGCTCTAAGTCACTGTAGATACCCTGTTCAGAAAGTTCCCTTCGGTTCTAACTCCTCTTTTATTTCGACTCTTCTTGCTTCTTTCTGGCTGCCCCCATTTGTATCCCATGGCCTTCCCTTAGATGCTGTTGTTGCCCTGCCCATAGCCCCCAAGAACTTGCCATTAGGGTTCACATAGGCCAGACTGTTAGCTGCCAGCATCGGCATCTCGTAGCATAGCCTGCTTGGCCCACGTGCACGGCAGGCACGCGCCCTCACCAATGATGGATAGAAGTTGGCATATACAACATTAAATATCTTACAGTGTTGTCATTTACACTTCAGTAAAGCGGGGGGTTAGGGTGAGTGTGAAATTGGTGTATATCTACCCCAGCTCTCTCAAACTCGGGTGAAATATCTCTGAGGCATGTGTTCTGCAATGGCCCCATGATTCCTCCAGCAGCATGAGCTTCAGTTTCCCATGGTAGTAATTGCCTGATAATGCCTTCTTTATTCGCTTTCTTTATTTTTTTAATCATATCTCCATTCCCCTACCTATGTTTCCTGGGATAACGTCCCAAATAACTACTTGGGGTTTGTCTTGGGACCTGCTTTTAGGGAACCTTCATCAAGATACTGCCACTGAACTTCCTTCTTTCCCATGTGTCTCATGTGCAAATTAGGCAGCCAGATAACATCCCAGCACTGGAACCCTACATATCTTGGGATAAGGCTGGTGATTAGATGCCATATTTGTATTTGAAAGGTATGATTTCATACGCAATATGGTTTTCTTGTATTATATTTTTATCTGCCTAAATGAATTGCTCTATTATGCTAATAGCCAATGATTCAGAAATGTGAGTCTCCAAGCCAGCTAGAACTCTCTTGTGTTTTGAACATGCATATCGGACTTTCTATGTGTCCTTTGGTTATAGCCACATCTATTACACTTAGCATAGACCATCTTTAGCCCCACAGACTTCCATTTTGCCCCCAGGCTTCCCTGAACCACTCTGAAAAGTCAGCGTAGGTCAGAAACCAGAAAAAAGCCTTTACAGCTCTCATTTAACCTAATATCAAAGAGGCCCATGTTCAGTTATAAGCAGTAGACAATTTTTACATCCTTTATTAACAGCAGCTTAAAAGATATTGCTTCATTTTTCTCACATAACAAGTAGGTTCAAGGTAGGTGGCTGTGGTATTGATTTAGTAGCTGGAAAACACCCAGCGTTACTTCTGCAGTTTACTTGGTGTTCCCCAATGAGATTGAGGCAGAGCTGCATTATTTCTTTCTCAAGGAAAACAGAAGTAGAAAGACATGACAACAGTCATGAGTCCCTTCCACCAGGAAAAAAAGCTTTCCCTGAAGAACCTCCTAGCAGATTTCTCTTTCCGGTTTATTGGTCAGAACAGACCAGATAGATGGCTACCCCAGCTAAGGAGACTGAGAAAGCCAACAACAGAATTGCTATGATTAGATTACCCCAGTCAAGATCTGTCGCCTCAGGATGGGTACACTGGCACTTCAGAGAACCAGGAAGAAAGAGAAAAATAGGTGTTAAATAATTTGTAGCATTTGCCACAAACTCCAAACTTCTTCCAATCAAGCATCAGGCTGGGTCTATTCTATGCCCTAAATATCTCTGAAACGTGTCTGCCTCACCACTACCCCCACTTTAGTGTAAGCGATTATCATCCTGCTCGGGACAATAGCAACAGACTCCTGGGGCGCCTGGGTGGCTCAGTGGGTTAAAGCCTCTGCCTTCGGCTCAGGTCATGATCTCAGGGTCCTGGGATCCAGCCCGGCATGGAGCTCTCTGCTCAGCGGGGAGCCTGCTTCCTCCTCTCTCTCTGCCTGCCTCTCTGCCTACTTGTGATTTCTGTCTGTCAAATAAATAAAATCTTAAAAAAAAATAGCAACAGACTCCTGCTCATTGTTTCTACACTTTAAGTCAGAGTTCCTTCCTCCTAAGATCTTCTCCCATCTGATCCAGAGTGATCTTTCATGGAGAGAAATCTGAACTTGTTATCCATTTGGATTAAACCACGGCAGTGGCAAACACCAGCTATTTCTTTCCTCTGGTTGTCTTCTCTCCCTTGCTTAATATTTGTTTCACCAACCACTTTCACTTAATGCCATTAGCTAACTCTTCCCATCACATCCCTCATCTCCCAGCTGAGGTACATGCGATTTTATAGGTTCTCAAAGAGTATGTTGGTATTGTATAGTTGTCCGTCTAATACAATGTTGTGTTATCATTGTCTCATATTGTTAGCATCACCATTAGACAGACTTTCTTTAAAAGCAAGGCGTTTGTTTCATTGACATCCAGGTTGCCACACCAGAAGTATCTGGCATATAGAGTTCAATTAATGCTTCTTTTTTTTTCCCTAAGATTTTATTTATTTATTTGAGAGAGAGAGAGGGAGAGAGAGAGAAAGAGAGAGAGGGAGAGTGAGCAGGGGGAGAAGCAGAGGGAGAGGGACAAGCAGAGCACAGGGCCTGATGCAGGGCTTGATCCCACAACCCTGAGATCATGACCTGAGCTGAAACCAAGAGTTGGCCACTTAACGGACTGTACCACCCAGGCAGCCCTCAATTAATGCTTCTTGAATAAACAGATTCATTAATTAAAGAAGAATATTTGTATATTGTTAATTGAAAAAGCTGGGTAGTAATTATTTCTCTAGACAGCTATAATAAAAGAGTGAACAAGAGACAGCATAGCAAAGTTATTGAGAGGATGGATGCTGGATCCCTACATACTAGCTACACAAGGTCAGCTCTGTGACCTTCAGTTAGTTAAGTTAATCTTTTTGTATGAATTTCCTCATATGTAAAATGTGGATAATGATAATACTTAAAAGATTGTTATAAGGATTTTAAAAGTTAGTGCATGCAAATTTTAAGTAATTCATGGAATAATACCTGATACATGGTGAATGTTACAAAAGCTTTTTTAAGTAAATGAATAAGACCGTCATGATTCCTGTCCTCACAGAACTCACAGTAGAGGTCTGTGCTGTCCAACAGAAATATAAGATAAGCCACATATATAATTTAAAAATTTCTAGTAGCTACATTAAAAGTAATTGGGTAGTGACATGATTATCTTGTATTTATTAAAAATCATTCTCACTACTGTTTGAAAAACGTTTAGATGACAAAAACTGATGCTGGCACCTCGTGCCCATTAGAATGGATACTATTAAAACAACAACAACAAAATAACAAGTGTTGGCAAGAATGTGGAAAAATTGGAACTCTTACGCTCTGTCAATGGGAATGTAAAATGATGTGGCCACTATGGAAAACAGTATGAAGGTTCCCCCAAAATTTTAATTAGAAGTACCATATGATCCAGCAATTCCACTTCTGGATATATATCCAAAAGAATTAAAGCAACATCTCAAGGAGGTATTTGTGTATTCATGTTCTTAGCAGCACTATTCACAAGAGCTAAAGTGTGGAAACAACCTAAGTGTCCATTGACAGATGAATGAATAAACAAAATGTGATGTATACACAATGGGATATTATTCTGCCTTAAAAAGGAAGAAAATTATGACATTTGCTACAATATAGATGAAGCTCAAGGATATTGTGCTAAGTGAAATAAGTCAGCCACAGGAAGACAAGCAATGTCTTTCTTGCCACTTACATGAAGAATTTAGGGTAGTCAGGAGCATTAAGACAGAAAGTAGAATGATGGTTGTCAGCGGCTTCGGGTGGGTGGAGAATGGGGAGTTATTGTTTAATGGGTATGGAGTTGTAATTTTGTAAGATGAAAAGAGTTCTGGAGATGGATGGTGGTGATGGTTGCACAACAGTATGAATGTACTGAATGCCACTGGATTGTACACTTAAAAATGGTTGGAAAGGTAAATCGTAGGTTATCTGTTTTTGCCACAATAAAAAAAATTTGTAGGTATCAAGTTAGAAGAGGTTATCACTGTGATGACGTCAAAAGTAAAGATGAGAGCTGAAATGGCGTAAGAGAAATATGAATGGAAAGAAATGGGTTGATTTCAAGGATATCAGGAGTACAGATAAAAATTTGTTGGTGATTGATTTTAGTCAAGTATGAGGGAGAGTCAGAAGTCAGCCTGTGCCCCAGGTTTCTAGTGTGATAAACTGGGACAGACAGTGTTGACATTCTTTGAGGTAGAAAACAAAGAAGAGACTCAGGTTTGGCTGGGGTTGAGGGTGAGGAAAGTAAGGGTTCGCCATCAGACACACTGATTTTCAGGTGCTTGCAGCAAATCCAAGGGAAATTGTCTAGCAAGGAGTTGAAAATAAAGGTTATAATTTCTGGAGACACATCCTGGAGCCTCTCTCATATAGAGGGTAATTAAAGCTGTAGGAGTTGATGTTTAACAATGAGTATGCCATGGACATTTATGGTTTGTCTGTCAGCGTATTTCCCTTGGTATTCTTTTGAGTGCTTTGTACACTCTCATCAACAGTGTGTGGTTTGGGTGGGGAATTCCCCTCCTGCTCCAAGGATAGAATGTGTGAGACCTAGGTTGAAGTCAAGCAGAAGGTCACAATGATTAGAGTGGAGGATCGGCAGCCATTAAGTGGGAACTGAAGGACTCATACTGGAACTACTTCTTTTTAAAAAAGCTTCTCCTGCTCTATCCATTGGTCTAGAGCCTAGAAAAATATGGAACTAAGGCTACTGCAGCCATCTTGCCACCATGAGAGTGAGAATCACTTAGAGCCTAAGAAGCAAACACACAGATTTGAGATAAAGAAAGCTTTTCTTTTTAATGTCATTTCAGCCCTGAATCCAGCCATGTCTGAAGGAAGACCTAATCTTGGACATTTAAATTATGTGAGTTAAAAATATATATATATATATATTTTTTTTATATATATAATATATAATATATGTATATATTATATATATAATATATATATACCTTTTTCTTCTTAAGCCAGTTTGAAATCTTTATATCTGCATTATAAAAAGTACAGGCAGTCCTCACTTTGCGTGGTAGCATGAGACCATAAAAATGCTCTTTCAAGCAGAAACTATGCAGTGATCTTAAAAATCAGTAAGAAAATTACAGTGGTCTGTGACCTTTAAAATGCTCTTGTTGGGGCACCTGGGTGGCTCAGTCAGTTAACCATCCAACTCTTGATTTTGGCTCAGGTCATGATCTCAGGGTCCTGAGACTGAGCCCCTAGTACCTTGGTCTCCACACTTAGTAGGGACTTTGCTTGAGATTTTCTCTTTCCCTCTGCCTGACCCCCACTTGCATGTCAGGCACTGTCTCTCCAAAATAACTACGTAAATCTTCAAAAAATATATTCTTTTCAAAACATGTAAAACTCTTATGGTTAAGAAATAAAAATAATTATAAAATTAATATTTATTTAGTACACTGAAATTTTCAACATTAGAAACATTGAGAATTAAAGTTTTATTTCTTCGTACAAAATGTATCAAAAGGAGTTTGAGTAATTTTTACCTTCTTCTTATGATGTAACCTAAGATACAGAGTGTCTTTTCTAGGCCTTGGTGAACTCTTGTATTCCTTTCTACATTTGAATCAGCTTCCAACATTTTCTCTTTTGTACTTTTTTTTTAAAGATTTTATTTATTTATTTGACAGAGAGAGAGAGAGGTCACAAGTAGGCAGAGAGGCAGGCAGAGAGAGAGAGGCAAGCAGGCTCCCTGCTGAGCAGAGAGCCCGATGCGGGGCTCGATCCCAGGACCCTGAGATCATGACCTGAGCCAAAGGCAGAGGCTTAACCCACTGAGCCACCCAGGCACCTCAATCTTTTGTACTTTCAATACCGTGAAATTCTCCGTTATTTCCTTTCCTTTGAGGATTTTTGCCAGTGTTGCTTCCTCTGGGACATCATCCTTGTTGTCCCAACAACACTCCTCATTTATGTCAGTAAATTTTCATTTTTCTTCCTGATGGTCCCATGGCTGCACGTCTAGTCTCTTGGACAGTGACAGTGTCAATACTCCTACAGGGAGCTATTTCTTTTATAACTCTATTTACTTTCACTTTGAATTCTGCAAAGTCATGCCAATTTCTGAAACAATGAAATCAGCCTTTACTGGCAGTAAAAGGTTCTTATTTGGTCGTCTTATAATTACTGTTTTCTTTCAATGTAACACCTCACTTCAGTGTTTGGCCTAAATGCTATTTAAACTGATTCAATATGTGTTTTCATTACAGTCTTAAAAGTAGAAGTAAACACTCCTTTTCCACCATTTAGTGGATTTCTGTTCTGAGAACAACTTAAACAGTGGTGAAGCCACTTTACCTTGTTTTTCTTTGGTTCCTCGAACTTTTTCTGATGTTACATTCATTGGCTTCATGCAGACCAGGACTTGTCCTATCTTTGCTCTGCTATCTCCTCCCAAATCTCCTAGTCACATCCTATTTTACTTCTAGTGTTTCTTTAATTTCTTTGTTTTTTTATTTAATTTCTTTGTTGCACTTTCAGGTTTTTCTTTTATTCATTTTTGTAAAATATCATGTGGGTTTATCACTGAGCGACCAGGAGGCAACCCAGCTCCAGGTCTTGGTGTCTGTGCGTGACGAAATAACTGGCATGTAATGGCCAACCATCAACGGACTTTGAAAGAGGGGGTGTGGTTGGTCACTGATGTGTGTCTGTTACTTATCTCGTGGAGCTGGCTGTGAATTTTATATTTTATGCAACTACAGTTCATATATAATATAACTGAAATTTGAACCATGTTATTGGGATACTGGTGTTATTTAACTAAACCACAATCAATAAAATTTGTATGTATCAGATCTGTTCAAAGCAATGACTGCCTTGCAACCTAAGGCAGTGATGAGGTAAGAAGAAAACAGAAAAAAAGCCTGGAAAAGAACCCTAAGAAAGACCAAGATTTAAGGAATGACAAAAGAAGAAAAATGTGCACAATAACTTATAAAGAGTGACCAAAGAGGTAGGAGGAAAATGAAAAACTTATGGTATCACACAAAGCAAGAAATGAGATATTGCAATGCATTTTACACTTCTTTAAACTGAAATATAATTCTCATCCTATAAAATTCACCATTTTATTCTTAAGATTTATTTATTTATTTTAGAGAGCCTGAGAGAGAGAGAGAGAGAGAGAGAGAGAGCAGGGGGAGGGGCAAAGGGAGAAGGCAAGAGAGAGAGAACCTCTAAAAGACTCCCTGCTGAGTATAGAGCCTGACACGGGGCTGCATCCCAGGACCCCGAGATCATGACCTGAGACAAAATCAAGAGTTGGACACTTAACCAAGTGAGCCATCCAGATGCCTCAAAATTCACCATTTTAAAGTGTATAATCCAGTGATCCAGTGGTGGTTTTTAGTATATTCACAAGGCTGTGCAACCATTACTACTATCTAATACCAGTGTATTTTCATCATCCCCAAAAGAAACTCTGTACCCATTCACATTTTGCCTCTTCCCAAACCCTGGAAACTACGAAACAACTTTCTTTCTCTATAGCTTTGCCTGTTTGTGACATTTTTGTATAAATAGAAGTATATAACATACACCCTTTTGCATCTGACATCTTTTACTTAGTATAATGTCTTTAAGGTCTAACCATGTTGTAGCATCTACCTATACTTACTACTTTCTATAACTGCATCATACTCTATTGTGTGGATATACCACATTTATTTATCCATTTATTAGGTGATGGACACTTGAGTTGTTTCTATTTTTTACAAATGTTACAATGAATGTTTGTGTGAACATACTTTTTCAATTTTCTTGGGGATATACCTAGGAGTGGAATTGCCGGGACACATGGTAATGAACTTTTTGAGAAACCACCAGCCTGTTTCTGCAGTGGCTGTACCATTTTATATTCCCAAAAGCAAAGTATGAGGGTTTCTTCACTTCTTTTTTAAAAATCTTATATATGAATATTTCCTCTTAATTTATTCTTCTTATCTAGTTTCTCATTTTATTTCACCAAGCATACTTCCTCCTTGCATCTTTGACTTTTGTATCCCACATTTGTTAAAGTTACTTCTACCTTTGCATATAATACAGTTCTTCATACTGAAAATCACTTATGGCTTCCTTTTCCCTCTTCCTTTTCGTCTACAATTTATTTAAGCTACGCAGAGCATAAGGTCTCTTTCAATTCACGTATCCAAGCTGTTCATAACTACCAAAAACATTTCCAAAGTTGGTTAAATATAGATAAGAACCCTGACTTTATTTACCTTCCTTTCCTCTTCAACTAAATTTGTTTGATCCAATTTAAGAATTTTGGATTAATACTTGCATAATAACCTTAGCAGTAGGTGATGCACAATGAAGAAAATGACCCTTTACTTCAAAAGAAATATCTCAGTGTGTCCCCCATCATTGAACGTAATCTTCACTGAGGTATCAGTCTCCTAAATTTTCCTTGAATTTACTTCCCATCCTCTGACGTGTATGAACTTCCTTAATGCATCTAGAGTATCTGTCAATTCCTACACTCCACAGGTAACAACATAAACACCATTGACATAGTAGACCAGCATGACGTTCTACAGAGCAGTGAGATTATCACAGTCCTCGAAGGCTACAGTACCTGAAATAGAATGTGTCAAGGCAAGCTATTTCTGCTGTTCTTTGCTTATCCGGATTAAAAAAAAAATTATCGGAATAGTAACTGGCTACCAGGTCTCAGGGCTGTGTTGACTTACTAAGATCACGTGAAATAGCATCTACATTTAAAATCATCACTTGTTTAAATTTATAGTAACTCACTGACATTCTCCAAGACTGATTGATCATCTGCACAAACTAGAAAAAAAAAGTGTGTTTTTTGTTTTTGTATGGAGATATGACAGAAATCACTACCTAAGTTTGTTAGTACATGGATTCATTTGCTGGAGAGAGATCCAGGGTGATCGAGGCATTAACTCGAGGTTACTTCAAGGTTGGAGGACAATCATCCCTGGAAGAACCAGCTATTTCCCTTTTCCAACTACCCAGTTACCTTGGTAAATAGTCAAATATCCTTTTGGAGAAGGCTGAAAGATTTATAAGATGTACTTGTGATAATATTACAAGGTCTTCCTTCAAGGTTGGCTGGTTTCCTCTACATTCAAAGAGCTGTGGGTTTGGGGATAGACTCCAGTTTAGAAGTTGAGTGAGAAGCCATGGTGATACTTTGGTGACTTGTGATAAGCCACTTGAGGTGTTATCATTCATTCTTTATTACTCTTACTATGAATTTTACCTAATTCATTCCTAGGGAATCCCATGAAATGTTAAGATACTACAAAGGAATTCTCTTTTAAATCACCACAATCACCACTCCAGCTCTACTGCACATTGTGGTTAAAATTTCACTTTGCTTCTGATTTTTATATGATGTTCCCTGGCCTGTCAACCCATCATCACAATTGCTATCAAGAATCCCATTCAATAGTAACCTCGCCCTCCTTCCTTTCTAGCCTGAGGAGGGGATTTTAAGGAGATATTGTTGGTCCCAAATCAATAATACAGTGCTGCTGGTCATAGTTAGGCATCGTGAGATGGTCATCAAGCAGGTTGCAGATAATGAATTCACTCTGACCTTTTCTGCTTAAAACTTTGGATTTCTGGACTATTTTTCTTTGTTATTTCAAGAAATTTTCTTGTATTTCAACTTCATGCCATGTAGGTGACTTTGGAATGTACATTTAGTCAAGCTCTGAGCACTATTCCCCAGGGCTTCATCAGCACTTTGAATCCATAATGATTAATAATTATACCAGTATCCCTAAACTCAGTCTTATCTGAAGTAGTGTTCTATCCTCCCTAGATTAGTATGTTCAGAATCTGTTTCCACACATTGGCCAAGCCATTTAGAAAAATAACAAACAAAACCTTGCAATTATTTGCTGGTCTCCTGCGTGTGCCATTGCTCTTGTCTCACCTGCTGGGCTCTGACACGCTCATCAGTGAGAGGCGATGAGAAGTGAAATGAATGGGGCAAGAATAGAACTTCTGCTCTCTTGCAAGTTGAGTACTTCAGGCAAGCTCTTAAGCAAATCCAGGTCAGCCTCGCTTGATATGGCAGGAGGAGGTGCTATAAATTGGACATCAGTTGGACATGGGGAAACTTTCAGTATAACTTAAGGATTCAGAGTAATTGGAGCCATCTCAGTCCTCCCCAGTGTTGACATTTCAGTCTCAGTTTTTGCTCCTTTACAAAAGAGATCTGCAGGTGGTTGTGATGCAATACTGAGAATCTTTAGTGGTTCTTAAACATTACCATGAGTCAAAAATCACATTGAAGATTTCTTCAAACATAGTTGTGTCTGGGCCCCACCTCCAGAGTTTCTGTTTCAGTAGTTCTAGAATGAAGCCCAAGAAATGCCTTTCTTAATGAGTTCCTCCTGGTAGTTGCTTAGGCTACTGACCCAGGGACTGAATTTTGAGCACTGCTGCTCTACCCTGTAATTCATTAACCTATCTTTGGTATCTGGCTATAACAGTTCTGTAGTCACAAATGACTGCAGTTTCTTTCAGAGAAATCAGAAATTCCTAGCTTTTTGACTGTTTCTTGAGTAAGCCCATGTTCTTTCTTGAAGTTACACAGTATAGTTAATGGCAGACAGCCCAACTCTTCATCCCTTGTATTCCTGTGCTCCCAGGATGGTTAATTGCAGTAGCTACTGAGTGTGGCATTTCATTCCAGGTGGCCACAGGTGAAAAGTCAACTAATTTATTGTTGGGTGTCATGAATTACTGTCATCTCTTAAAAGATTTATTCCAATCTTCCAATTTATTCCAAATATATATATATGTATTTTTCATTTCCTGATTACATATTTCCACCTTTTTAATATTCTATTGTCCATAAACCCTTCTGGTACCAATTACTAAAAAGGAAAGAGTCTTTAATGACAGATGACATAGTCAACACTACCTGGAATCTATACAAATGGATTTCATTTTTTTATTTTTTATTTTTATTTTATTTATTATTATTATTTTTTTTTTACAGAGATCACAAGTAGGCAGAGAGGCAGGCAGAGAGAGAAGGAAACAGGCTCCCTGCTGAGCAGAGAGCCTGACACGGGGCTCGATCCCTGGACCCCGGGACCATGACCTGAGCCGAAGGCAGAGGCTTTAACCCACTGAGCCACCCAGGCGCCCCTCAAATAGATTTTATAATGGTTATAGAAAATTCACAGAAATATTATGAGACCTGACAAAAAACTGTAGCCTGAGAATTCCAGGTGTGAGATCCAAAACTGTATCACAGAAGTAGGTTATTAAGAAAAATACTGCCTTTCTAGATTCAGAACACTGCAACTCAAAAAGCCCCACTACATTGGCTGGCTTCAGTATAGTGTGTCAGAATTTGTGCCAACCGAATAAATCCCCTGTCCTCTGACTCCCCCATGTAACTTTGTCTTAAATTAAGGCCTAGTGCATACGAATAGCAGAACACATACCACATCTAGGGAGTGTAAGAAACATTTCTGATCTATTCCTTTGTGGTGGCTCTCCAACCTTCTCACTCTAGAAGAGCATGCAAAAAGGGAACGAGATTAGGTGCTGAGTGAACCAGTCCATTGCATCTGCTACAGGTGGAAGGTGCAGCCCGTATTTTGCATGACTGTGCATGGCTGGCTAAAAGAGAAGAAGAATTGAGAGAATCATAATGCTGAAGGGAACGTGGAACCACAACACAGTGGGCCACAAAGTTTCCCAAATATTTGCTCTTCTTCATACTGAATTAAGTTGGTAGTCAAGTAATCTGAACACAAGCGAAAGGAAAAAGTAAAAGAGCTCCACCTCTTTCTAGATATATGACTTCAAACAAGTTATTTAACTTCTGTTTCCTCATCTATAGACTGTCACTAATACGAATATAATAATACCTGTTCATAGAACTATGGAGGATTAAATGACATAACTTTTCTATATCATTTAGTACAGTCCCTAACACGTACATAGGAGTTTAATGCTTATTATGAGGTGTACCTACAATTTCAAAACTCCTGAAATACTTGTAAGTGTGGGATATTGATGGAAAGTCTCACCTGAACAGGTATTTTTGATTAATCAAAACATCCAGATCCCTGAGCCATCTGGAAGAAATTGAATTTTTTCAGAGTAGTATATCATTTAACTATTACTGCATGGCAAACTACCCCAAAACTTAGTAAATGAAGGAAACAAACTATTATTTCTTAAGTATCTGTGAGTCAGCTGAATACTTTTGTTGATCTGGGCTGTATTTGCCAGGATTCTTAAGGAGCCCTTCTTTCTGTTCTCACAGACCCTGGTACACCTCCAGGTACATTGCTTCACAACTAATGGTTTACAGAACTCTCTTCCTTGTGTACTAATATTGATGTTTGATTATATACAGTGGTTTGTAGATACTCATATAATAAGAAATTACAGCAGCCACAACTGTCAAAATCCAATTGCTAAAACTAATATTGAAGTATATATGAACATAGGTTTATAATCTTCAATAGAAAAATAGCATATTTGTCTATTATTGTCAATAAAAGAATTTTATTGCATGGGAAAAATAATTTTCCAGTTCAGTTATAAATATAAAAAAATAAATTCCCGTAGACTATGTACTATAATTAAGCAAAATTTTCCCTAAACTGGTGGTTTATTCAGACACTGAAGGATAACCTGAAAAGTTATATGGGAATTGAAGGAAGGCAAGGTTTTAGTGACAAGATCAGGGGCTAAATGGGAAAAACGTTCCAAGATGACCCATGCACGTATATGTGTGAAGAAGGGAGCAGACAGGGAATATTAGTATATGTGTGTATGTAAAACTAAGAAATACTAACATTTGGTGTATAAACAACCCCAAAGACCACATCCAATGTGCTTTCTGAATTAGACAACTTTTACAACATGGTTTCCATAAAACTGACAAAAACACTCTTCAGAGAAGGAAAAATGATACTTTATTTTTCTGCTTTTAAACCATGCATTTGATTATCTCCTTGTCAGCTACCCAAATTGAAACACAAATTATTGAGTTTTGGGATATTTTCATGTTTAGAAGCTAAGAAGCTCATCAATAAATTAATTTGTTAATAAGAGATGTCAGTTACAGTCTTTCCCTTTGCCCTCTCCCCAACTCCATGTGAAAGTACACACTTTTAGGCAACGGATTTGCTAAAGAATAAGGACTGAGCTGCAATTAAATAAGACAGTTTTTCCAAATAAAAACAAAAATCTTCAATTCTTTATTAAAGGCTAAAGGAGGAATATATTAAACAAGGGTTACTTGTTTTGAACTAGATATATCCAGAGTCAAAACAATTTGAGGACTTCCAAGAAAAACAAATTTTAGTGTGATTCTTGAATAATGAGCTTTCAATGAGAATGGATATTCCTATGATGTCGAACAACTTATCTATATGATTTCCTCCAACTTGATCTATTCTCATCATTTGGTTCACTACAAAACTTGGCTGGATATAACTGACTAAACTACTGGTTATCATTCCCCCATTCTTATTTCCAGAAAGACTCGGCGATTTATAGTATAGTTGTATTTATTAATGTTATTTTTAGGTTAATTGAATGAATAACATCAAGCTTAAAACTATTAGAAGCAAATGTAAAGTGTGTGTGTATGTTTACAAAACATAACTCATAAATAGATCTTGGTCATCTTCTTTAATTGGTACAATGTAGTGAGTGCCTAAAAGGTACAAGCTTATGTAGTCAAGTAGACCTGACATTGGTCATATTACCTGACCTACATAAGCCAAATTTTTCTCAACTGTCAATGAGAATATCATAGTTGTTAACTCAGTGCATCTGAAATGTCTTAAGTGCCCATTAAATGTGTACTGTTGTTCTATAACCTGCTTTGCAAATCAGGCAGTACTGTTAGATTGTAATTTTTAATGGGTTCATAAATTCTTAATGAATTAAATTAAAGTCAGCATGTTACTTCTGAGGAAGCCAACAATATTCCCACAAGGTTGTAAAAGAATCATGGTTTTTAGTGGCCACTGGGTATTTGTGTGGAACTAGGCTGTGATTTCAGGGTAGTCTTTCTAAGTCTATTGAAATGCATTCTCTAATTTCTTCTGCAACCAGCCTAATTCGAGTACCACCTTCTTCTGCTAGGAAAGCTGAAATAGCCTCTTTTTACCCAACCCAGCTTCTATGCAATCGTATTTCCAGACTGTGGTTAAAATGATCTTCTAAAAATGTAAATCTTATTCAAGTCTTGTTCATACTGCGCCCAGCAGCTCAAAGCTCTTCAATGGAAAGCAGGTTCTGGGACCTGTCTTTCTTTTCACTACCTTACCTCTTAACCATTATCCCTCATCTTCTTAGTGTTATGGAGAATGTTTTTAGGTTCTTAAACTTCCCAGCCTGTTCTTGCCCTTTACATATATTCTTCCCCATGCCTGGAACACTCTCTCCCAGACCAGCCACCTTCACTGGGTAGCGCTCTTCTCGTTGCCTCAGCTCTGCTAATGTGGGGGAGCCCTCCCACATTAGTCTTTTGCCAGTCCTTTGTCCTCAGTTTTATGCAGTTGTGGGTTTTGTTTTCCTTTCCTGCACTTATCCCAAGTCAGATGGGTGCATACTTGCTTGTGAGTAAATCTTATGGAAGTCTACCTCTTTCACTAAAAGGCTTTGAGAACGCAGACTAATGACTGTTTCCATGTATGCCTAGCACCTAGAAGCACAGTGCTTACTTAGCACATAGTGACACTTGATATCGATTGCAGAATACACTTATTACGCAGTGAAGAAGGCAGTTTCTGAAAGGAGGGGAATGAAGAGACAAGCTCTCCAAAAATAAACTGAAGCCACTTTAGAGTCTTTGCTTAGTCCCACCCTGGTTCTCTACATAGCCTCTATATCCCAGCACTATGAACTAATGTGAAAATATAGGACTTCCCTCCCCCCATCAGAGATGATCAATCTTTTCCATGTCAAACCATTTGAGGTAGGATCCAGGAGTGAATGCAAAGGGGGAAAAAAGCCACATTTGATTTGATAGAGGGCTGCTTTAAATCATATATCCCTTTTGTTGGCTTAATTTTTTTAGTTCCTTGAAAAAAGTTCTCCACATCTAAAATAAATAGATAAAATGTCTACAAGATGCATGGCTTTCCCCTTCAATCATCAAACCATCTGAAAGTTTCAGTAAATGATGGTTAGAGAGAGAACCTCCCTAGAGTCTGGACCCTCCTTTGTATGCCACCACCTCAGGACCAGTCTCAAAGGTGGGCAGAGAGATTGTAATCTGCTTAATACAACTGCAGGAGGTGCTCCAGCCTCCATCCAAAATATAACTCCCTTAAGTTGTATTCATCTCTGAATGTCAATATCAAGTACTCATTTTTTTTTTCTTCTGGGCCTTGTTACTTTGCAAGTGCTGTAGGTAAAGGAATCAAATTAATTAACATTTCTCTCTCTTTCTCTTAATCTCAAAATCCATGAATTTACAGATTCCTTTCAACAATAAGTATGGACCAGAAAGAGTATATAGTTGCTTAGAGCACCTGAGGGGACTTGAAAAGATGTCTTCAGTGGCTAGAAAACAGGAACATGTAAAGAGTTGGCGGAGGGCACTGCAGACACTAGGGTCTAATTTATAATCTTGGCAATATTGGTTGTAATCTGCCTCATCAAATTAAACAGTCATCAAAGAAAAGAGAAAGAGTCATGTCGAAGTTCATATAGTTACCAATGGGTAGAGGAGAATTTGTCTTACTTACATCAGTCAACTATGGATGCCTCACTCACAGCTTCTCACCACATATTAGGATTATGGGAGTAGCCAATTCCCCTTGAGATAACTCTCAGCATTCATACGCCTCTCCCTTATGCTTTTCTGCTCCTTCTTTCTTCTTGCAGAGCCAGCTTGCCTGCTTAGTGAAAGAATAAGTCCATGAGTATGAGTGAGAAAAGTCTCAGATCATCAGAGTATCTCACAAAAGAGCAAATATCTCACAAGAGAAAAATAGACTGCAGTATTTCTCCATAACCTGGGAAGTCATTTTTAAAATCTAGTCCCATTACAAGTAGATCCTGTTATAACATCATTGTTTGTAAAATGTCTAGAGCTTAGGCACATTTGTGTCACTTAGGCATGTATATATGTATTTAAGTATTTATCTGTTTGTTTATTATTAGAGCCTAACTTCATAATCAGATTGTCCTGTTTGGGCTCCAAAAGTGGCTTGTCACTGAATAAAAGTAATTTCCCATGGCAGGTGCTCCCAGCAGGTGGCTGCTCACAGTACCTGCATCAAAAAGGTAGATTTAGTCAGAGATTTTATTTTAATATGAAATCTGTATTACAGCCTGAGCCACTACTGGGTGATGTGCCAAAATTCATGTCTGCAGCATGATTTATTATGTGAAAATACCACAGAACTAATCAGTGGAGTTACTAATTAATACAAATCTGCATTTTTTGCATAAGCAATTAGTGCAAAGAGAGAGCAGTGAAAGAGGAAGTTTGACTCCTTTAATCTCAGTGCCTACTCAAGCAGAAAGACCCACCAGGGCCAAACTCCAAGATCTACATTTGGAATTTCCCCCTTTTGATTAGTTAAAGACAAAAAAGGTGAAATTATCAATATTTAATTCAGGTGAAAATATATTTGTTAAAGAAGAAAACATTTTATTTAAAGAAAGTGAGACTCTAGGTGTAAATTCTTGAATCAAAAATAATATTTTCCATTTCAGTAAAGTCTGAATAATACTTAATATTCTAGTTGCTAATAATAATGGCATTTTAAAATTACATCAATAATAGGGGGCGGGGTGTGTGGCGTATGTTTCTAAGATGTTGAAATCACCAAAGGTGCTTGTTCTTCTAAGTCACATCTCTGCTAGATTTTTCCCAGTATGTTGTGGATATAATGTGTTTAAAGTGCAATATTCTAAATCCAGTATTTAGGTAATGTGGCTCACCAAATCTGGGCAAATAATGCCATTTAACATCAGTTGGTTTATTTCCCCATTAATTTAATAGAAATTGTTTATAATATGAAATAACTTGAGAGTTGAAAGGGTAATGGTGATGAAAAAGACATATCATCAATAAAATGTATACTCCATACAATAAAAGCAAAATTAAAAAATAGTTTTAGATGTTTTATTATTTCTATGCACAGCAAAAACAAATAAGAGTTCATTTTGATTTTGATACTGTGTGGCAAACAAGTGCAACTATCTTTCTGGAAGTTATTCAATATATAATTTCTTTGTTTCAGGCTTGCCAGTTCAAAAGATAATTTAAGCCCTTCCCTCACCCCTAAACCTGGATATCTAGTTTTCCAGGAAACTTATTCTGAAAAGAAGGTGGCTAATTAAATGCAGATTTACAGGGCTCTCTCATTAAAAGTTCGCATGTGGTGGTCAGTGGTTTTGTGAAAAAAAAGGCAAATAGGAAAAAGCAAAAGCTGCTGGAAGGCGTTCTTTTGAATCTGGGTACTGAGTATTTTAAGGCCACGAAGTGGGAATTGTCCACGGTGCTGATACCTTGAGGAAACTATTTTTCCTACAAGCTGCCTGGGGCTCTAAACCTGGCTCGCCTGGCTTCTCGGTAATCCAGGAACTTGCCGGGTCTCCTCCCCCAACCCCGCGGCAGCCTTTGTTCAAGGGATGCTTAGGCGTCGTTGGTGTTTTTCTGCTCTCCGTACCGGCAGCTACACCCAGTTACCGGGGCTTGTTGTTTGCTTGCTGCTCTCGGTTAAGGCGAAGGTTGGCAAACACCGGGCGCTTGTCAGTTACCCAGCCAGCCCGCGGTCATCTTCAGACCTCAAGCTGTTGCTCAAGGCGCTTGAAACAGACGCGCGCCCTCCGTTTACTTTCCCTACCCGAGAACAGGAGCCCGCCCAAATACACACTCATGCACACACTCACACAAACTTAACTCACAAAACCCAACACACACACTCACACAAGTCACATTCACATCCACACATTCTCACATTCACAATCACACACGTTCATACATTCATCTACACACTCCCATTCAAACAATCTCACACACTCTTATACACTCATATTCAGATTCACACACACTTGTACACTTAAGCACACTCAGAGCGCATCTAACGCACGAGGCCTTGGGCAATCATGTGGGTGACCTACGCCCGCCACAATGCTTAGAGCCGCGTTGATTTTACATTGTGGATTTGCATGTTGGGTGATTTAAGGAAAGCCCCTCACTTCTGACTGAGAATCAGAGACGAGGTCCCTCTGAGCCCTGGAGGCGCCGGAAGGGGAGCCACCCAGGCCCCCGGGGCAAGGAGGACGTAAATAATAAATAAAAGAGCACAGGCAGGCTTAGCTGGGGAAGCCGGGTACTAAATCACTTCCCAAATCACAGCCGCGTTGCGCTCCATCCAATAGCTTTAAGCGATTTGTGGGGCTGGGGGTTGGAATCAATTTTTTTTCCGTTCTCGCAGGTGCAATATGAATCAATTATCTTAATTAAGATTATGCCGCAAGCCCAGGAGATTTGGGGAGGACGGGTTTTGCGCTCGGGGCGGCGGCAAGGCATTTTAATAGCTTCTCTCTGGCTCCTGGCTCTCCCCCCCCGCCGCCTGGCTGTCGAGCCCGTGCAGCTCCAGCCTCTGGCCAGGACCTGGGCGCCCAGCGGCCTCCCCCCGAGGCGTAAGCGCAAACCTGGCGCCGCGCAGGCGAAGTTGGGGGGAACCCATAACATTCCCCTCTGGCTTCGCAAAGGCCCCTGAGCTACCGGGCCTATGAAATACCTCCCTACAGCTTTCTGGCCCTAGACCTCTTCGGCCCCAGCGCCCTACGGTGTCACCCGCCCCGAAGCCTCCCACCACCTCCCGCTTCTGGAACAGGATGAGGCCAGGACACCTCCTCCTGGGATGCGCTGGGAGAGGACGCGCGAGCCGCTCGAGGTCGGTGGGGCCAACCCGGGCTACACTTGATTCTTTCACTGAACGCAAGCCTCCCTTTGCAAAAGCAAGCATCTGTTTCCTCGAGAAACAGGTCACCGCCAGGGACGCCGGCCCTGCCCCTGCTCTTTATCTAGGCCCGGTGAATGCGTCGAACACCCCACCCCCACCCGCGCCGCCAGCTACACCCTTCCCACTCCCTACATCCCGACCACACGCCCCCCATCTCGCCTCCCCCCCACCCCATCTCCCCGCCCAGGCCACACGCCTCCTCCCGCCTCCCTTCCCGCCCGCGCTCCTGCTGGCGCTTTAACGGCCGGGACCGCCCGGCCCGCGCCGCGCGCTCCAAGCGGGGACCCGGGGGGCGACAGATTTGGGGCATTGCTCGAGGGCAGTGAGTCATGAAAGCCGCTTTTGTTACCCGCGCGTGCGGTTCGCGTGCCGCTCAGCAGCCTGCGGCGCCCAGTGGGGACTGGAGCTGGAGGTGTACCGCTAACTGGCAGCGCGGGCAAAGGGAAAGGGCGAGGATTTAGGCAGTCGGGAGGGGGAAAGTGTGCAACTGTCGAAACAAAGTCCAAAGAGGGAGAGGAAAATAAGGCGGGGGCGGCGACTGTGCCTCCTACCGAGCCCCACAGCGCCGGCACTCCATCCTCTTCCAGCGTTACCGCCGCCACTATAGTCTGGCCTCACTCCTCACTTTCTCGCCCCGTCTCTCTCAACAATAAGCACCTCAATCTAAGTCTAGTTTGTACTTCTCCCCCCTCCCGGCCCGACCACTCGGCTGCCGCCTCGGGAGGTCCAGCCTGGGCTCTCTCGGCGCCAAGATTCCCTCGCTGGGGTACTGACATTCCCCTTGCAGAGGAGGGTTTGCTCCCAAGCTCTTGTGGGCCGTGAGGGTCATCAAGAGCCAGTGAGACCGAACTTCGCCAGGTCTCTGGAACATCCCGGAGTGGCCTTTGCTTTGTATAAATCCCAGGCACTGGATTAGGGGTGAATTTATTAGAAGGAAAGGGAAAGAACGGGTCTACTACAAATTTCTGTACTTTGCGCATTTGAGTATCGGCTGGCGAAACACTCAGTCTTTTTCTGCCCTGGAACATTTGGTTCCACAGGAATCTCCTCTATTCCACAGGATGTCGCAAACTGAGGGTGTTTCTGCTTTCCCGGAAAGAAGGGATCCCCTAGGTCATCCCCGGGTCTTTGGGCAGCTGGGGCCATCTCTTCCATTCGCCCCTAACGTTTCCCTTAAAGCTCCTCTAAGACCGAGAAGGGAGAGCCAGGGCGCGAGCAGCCACACGGTGAGCTAGCCTGTGGGGCGGCTGCCCGGAGAGTGGGGAGCACTTGGTCCGCCCTTCGGCAAGTGTCCTCAGACCTGCGAGTTGTGGACCGGTCTTAACTTCCACGCCCCTTAAGTTTTAACCTATCACTAATGATACAGACAGTGCAGGGGTGAAGACATGGTTCTGAGGTGAATTATTTGACATTCTTCTGTGCTCTTTGTACACTGACGAGTGAACGCAGAAAAGCAAAAACTCCTTACAGTTCTGGTCTTGGAAACTCAGCATAATTCACGTCATGCTTTCAGTGGACGGGGAAGGTTGCAACCACCGCCTTCCAGACACCAGTGATCTTGTTAGAACCCTCTTCCCCTCTCCACTGCATCGCCCCTCCAGTTCCCAGAGGCACCTAGCTTCTGCCGCTCAACCCTGACATTGTTTGCAAACTTGAGGGGCTTTTAGAACGATTGCCTTTAAATAAACAATCCGAGTTTGACGCTTTCATTTGAAGGGGTGATGGATCTGGGAGGGATAAGGTGTTAGTTAATGGAGGATTAGAGAAGAAGCTGGTGGAGAAGGAATGGAAAAGATGGGATATGTGACTAAAACCTGCCTTGGTAGGAATGAATAAATAGAGAATCACCATTCAAACACAAATATAGGTCCTTCAGAATAAGTCAGGAATCTCTATGATCTTTGTTTGACAGACAAGGTGGAGGTCCCATCAAGACAGTGTCTTTGAGGTATAGAGGAGTCATGGCCATTAGCCCCTTCCAGAGTTGTGTTACAGTTATTTCTTGAGAGAGGAACGAAAAGACTCATTTAGCATAGGCCGGTTGCATCCTCCTATTGAGAAGGCTTGTCTGAGCCAAGTACCCACTTACAAGCCTGAGAGGGTGGAATGCCAGCCTACAGCAAGGAACAAGGGGCATCAGATGAGGGCATCCTTTGCAACAATCCAATGGCCTTGTCAAAGAGGCAGAGTCCGAGCATCAAAGGAGTGCCCCAGCTTTCACACACAGAGCTCTGAGGCGGAAGGAGCCAAGGCCTGAGCGTGTGGACTAGCCTGCGCCAAGGGCCAGAACTTCCGTGGGGAAGTCTCCAGGAACAGAGGTAGCTGAAGGTGGGGGTACACCGAGTTGCATTATGTATGGTGGAGTAGAGTGACTGGTACAAAATTTCTGGACTGTAGAGAGTGGGAGTGGACGATACAGTTAAGGAGGCTAAAGAACTAGCATCAAAGCTTAGTTTACAGATGAAGCCATTTTTACATGGCGTATATGTTTTCTTAAAGGTTTGGTGGAGATGAGGAGAAGCCACCCTTTGGCGCCAATAAGCAAAGCGTCTGTCAAGAGGAGGAAACCCAGAGATGGACGACTCAGGGCAGAAAGTCTTGGTGCTCTGGAGACCAAAGCCTGGAGGTGACATCCCACGGAGTCAGGACGCTTCCCTGCACGCCTCAGTCTCCACGCTGCTGCCTCTTTCACCTCTGCCCTACTTCCCGCCCCAACGCGGGCCACTCACTCTGATCCAAACGCAGTCAACGTTAGCTTTCCCGCTTCCTTCCCTCAATTCTCCTTCCCCCCTTGCCCCCTCTCCCTTCTGCCGCCTGAAAGGGTTAATCTCTCCTGCGGGTAAAAACAGGTCCGCGGAGTCTCTAACTGGCGACAGATGGGCCACTTTCTTCTGGCCACAAAGGGGCCGGAATGGAGCGCTCTGCGGCATACAAATGGGCAGGTCACGTGGTCCCCGGCTCCTGGCTGGACCGGGAAGACCATATGGCGCATGCCGGGGAGGAAGGAGATGGGGCGGGGGTAGGGGTGGGGGCCAGGGGAGCTCGAGTCGGAGGAGGGTGGGAGAGCAGCAAGGCTGAAGGGGCGGGCGGTGGGGGAGGGCGAAAGGAGCGCTCAGCCTGGACGCGTGCGCAGGCGCCGGGCGCCAGGACCTGCTAGCCGCTCCGCTCGCGGCCCCGCCTGCGCTCAGCATCACCAACCCGCCTATATAACCTGAGCGCCCGCGCGGCCGGGAAACGAGGAATTCGCCCCACGCAGAAGGCACGGCATCCGGAGGCCCCAGGGTTATGAGACCATCACTGCTCAGGACCTACTAACAACTGCAGGTAATTACAATTCTTTCATTTTTGCCTGGGAATAAAAGCAGTAATTGAAGACCGGATATACCTACACATATTCTGAATGTGTGCGTTTGCGAGAGTGTGTATGTGTATTGAAACAGGCACTCCTCCTTATAATTGCAGGCAAATACGCACACATTTCGACTCGCATCACTCAAATAACCACCTCAGGCTTTCTGATTTTCAAAAAAAAAAAAAATGTTTTAGTATATTGGTTTTGAGGAGGGGAGAAATTATAGGACCATCTTTGGATTTTTAAAATAATGCACAGTAACTCTGATTATTTGCTAGTGGTGACTTCAAAGTCATGAAAGCAAATAACTACTTCACTTTCTCACTTCTTCCAGTAAGGAAAAAGAAAAAAGAAAAGCCCTGCTACCAAGATTTGTTTTGTGTGCATCTATTTTATGCACATTGGAAGTGCCAACTTATTTTTTCAGTGAATAAAAGGGACCTTTGATAGCCGGAGTATACACACGGGGGGGGGGGGAATCCCGTTGA